>JAOWAN010000005.1:2254174-2274320 GCA_028566635.1 Lobelia cardinalis | reverse complement strand
TGATCACATAGTAAGTTGGCCTTAAGTGGATTTTTCTCATATTTCCTTGGAGGTGCAGAAGAAGGCTTAATAGGTCTAGCCTTAGAAAACAAGGCAGTAGATATGTCTGGTGATCCAAGAACAGAGGCAGTAGAGGTTCCTTCCTCATTTTCCAAAATAGACACAGCCTTGGAGAGTGAGGGAAGTGGAGACATGGTCAGGATAGTGGTCCTAACATGATGATATCTATCATGTAGTCCCATGAGAAATTGAGTGAGCATTTGTAGGTCATGTTGTTCCTGATGAGATGATGATGCTTCACATGTACACTGAACCACAGTTGTGAGATTATCAAAGGCATCCCAAAGAGTCCTAAATTTGGTGAAGTAAGCTGAGATGGACAGAGTGCCTTGAGACAATTGAGTAAGTTCTTTCTTGAGATGAAAAATTTGTGGAGCATTGCCTTGAGTAAAACGTGTGGCCAAATCATCCCAGATATCTTTGGCAAATTTGATATAGACAATACTAGCACGTATTTCAGATGAAACAGCATTGAGAATCCACCCTATTATCATGTCATTGCTTCTTTGCCAATGGGAATAATACTTGGAATCAGGTTTAGGACATTTATGTGTTCCAGTAACAATACCTAATTTAAACTTAGCAGACATATGGAGCATCATTGATCTACGCCATTGAGGATAGTTTCTACCTTCTAGGGTTTCAGTAACAAGAACCATACCAGGGGAGTCATTCGGATGGAGATAGAGTGGATGAGATGGTGGCAAGATCAAATTGATGTCCTCCAAGTCATATTCATCAGTCACCATGGATGGATCGTCGGAGATGTCATCGGTAGGGTTGATCGGCATGATTGACAAACCGGTAGAAATTGGGGAAAATTATGTGCAAAGGTGGGGATTTGCAAGGAGAATGCAAATCTGTAGGTAAAACAGAGAGATTAAGTGCGGAAGATGGAGAATCGGACGGGCTCTGATACCATGATACAAAGAGAAACCAAGAACTAGAGAGAGAAATATTGAATTGTGTATATATGTTGCAATATCTGGGAAAGAAGAATGACACAGATTATATCTCCCAAGGAGATAACAAACACAACCGTAATATGACATACTAGAGTACTAACTATACATCATTTACACACGACACCCCTTTGCTTTCTAAACCTGTCACATTGGTATCTCTATCAATATTGCCCGCCATTCATTTATAGAATTATGCCTATATATTTGATATATTATAGGCATTTTTGGTGCTACATCATCGGTGTATTCATACAACAAAAAGTATGTATGCACCAAAAAATTGAGGAAAATTCAAATAGAATGAAATAGACATTTTAATTGAAAAACTGCCCTGTGTTGAATTTGTCAATTGCTTTGCTATTAAAAATTTGGGGTGGTATAGTACATCTAAAGAAGGTCGGTAACAGATCTCCGTTATTGATTTGTTACTATTGTGTGTATGCGTATGATTTTTTTCGTCAACAGTGTATATCCATTGAGTGTAAAGGGTATTTTTGACATTAAGGGATGATGGCGAAAAATTCAAGGGCGGCATTTAACACCACCCTTCTAAAATGGGGTTGGATTGAGCCTAAATCTAATCCTAAATTGAACTGGGGACCAAATTTATAAAGATGTTACGTTAATTAAAATACGTAGCAAGAATGATTAAGATGCGACATAAAAATTGTTCCATTATTTCCCCCCTTTAATTAGTCACATCACATGCTCTAATTGTTTAAGTGATAAACTTTTGAGGAGAAAATCAATCCTTTTCGAATACCCACTCTTCCTTTTACAATCAAATAAATTATCATTTATTTTAAAAGAGAGTGACTACTTATAAAACACATAAATACTGAGTTTAATATACAAATTTTTACTAAAAAAATAATTTTTATTAAAAAGTCACTTATACCCTTTTAAATTAAAAAAAAAATATCCCTAACTTTCTAAATATTTGATATGTATAATATACTAATATATAATTATAAATAATATTTGTTTTTTCAATAATTTAACCTCATTTACATCTCCATCCTCTCTCTAATCCCAGATATTGAACTTTATAAAATATAATTACCATTTGAACAATAAATTCATTTTCCATCTCCCCTTCAATAATATTCTCCGGAATCACAAACAATAGCAGCAACATTCTCCTCCTGCCGAGTCGCAACCCCGATTAGTTACAGCAATTCATCAGACTAGCAAATAGATTCCTCCGTCCTCATCAACTGTACAATCGACAAACTCACCCCGCCGCCCATCCTACCGACGTGCCTTCAAGCAAACTTTATTCTTCTATATATTGGACTACGTCCTTCGGCTTTTGTGCATGTCGTCGTGGACCTCGAATGGCTTCAAAAATCTAGGATTTATCAAGTGAAGAAAAAGAAGAAGATAAAAGAGGGGAAAAGAATTTTAATTAGTCGAGTAAAAATAATATTATTATTTTCAAAGAGGGGTAAAATAGGAAGTGAATTATTTAAAGTGAATAAAATATTTTAAAATATATATTAAATATAATTATGTATTATATTTAGCATTTGTGTACTTTATAAATAGGAGTTCCCATTTTAAAATGAAGGAAAAGGGGAGTGAGTTGTAAATTTAGGAAAATAAAAAAACTTGAAACTGGTTGGTCCATTGGATCAAGTGTGACACTTATATTGGGTTGGGTTACACTAGCTATGAGAAATTTCACTTCATATTCCATTGGATCGATCGGGACCGACTCTTTGTCCATTGGGCTTTGATATTTATTGACGGCTCGGACTTCATCAATGGGTTCCCATGTATGGAGATTTTCTTTTTGCTTTTGAACTATATGCTGACTCGATTAATCTAGATTCAAATCGAACAGACCAACACAATTGTATTCCTAAATCTCAAAATAAATAAATAATGAGGATTGTTAGTAGTTTTTCCTCTTCTTCCAATGTGATTCAAACCGATAACCTATGTGAAACGTCTTATCACTAAACTACACATCATTATATCAGTTGATTGCAATTTACGATCCAAACCCAGGCATAAATAGGCAGAAACAACACTAATACTTGGTGCAACACATGGTGGCATTAGCATACCCATTATTATTAGGATGCAAAACTAATTTCATTGATTTCAGTACAAAAGGCCACACAAAGAAAGAAACTGGAAAAGAAAGCAACAAGAAGTAGCTAGCTAGCTAGTACATGAAATGACCACCCCCCCCCCCTCCCCAAGTTTGGTAATCACTGCCATTTCGAGTTGGTAACACCCTTCCGGATAGATTTTGATTATTTTGGACGACATGCAGTCTCAGAAGGCCCAGCTTGTCTCGCGAACTGAATAGTGAGTGAAATGAGCAGGAAGATTGTCAATAACCCAAGAATAAATAATAAAAACTGCTCGAGGTAATTAAGTATTTACTACACACCGGAAACTTAGTTTGAAACGGAGAGAGGGATTATCAGTACAAGTTACATAGAGGGTAATGAAACTGGACCTGAAAATAAGATTCAAGTTTCTTTCTAAGAGTGGCATATTCCTTCTTGAGCTGTTGGAAGGTCCTCCTGCATCTGCATGAACGGTGCAGATTTGGTTCAGTACCAAATACAATAAATGTGTGCCCATCATATAGGTTGCATTGGAAGTGCATATGGGCCACAAAGAATCACCAAGACCATAGGCCCAATATCTAGTGGCATGGCATGGCATGTCTTGGCTTGGCTGGTGAGGTGAGGTGAGGTGAGGTGAGTGAAGAATTGCTTGTTTACCCTTCTCCATTTCCGACCGTGCAGTATTCCCTGAATTGTGTGCATTCATATTTCACCTTCTTGGCTCCAATGCTGACAGACAGATACAGAAAATATTAGTAAATCAAAAGAATGAATTGATAAAACTACACTAAAGGGTAAAAAAAAAAAAAAAACCATCCATCCCAAAATAAATATTTTTACTATTTTTCTTCAGGATTATGAACGAAAAAGGACATTTATTCTTTGGGTTCGGATGTGGCTATTGGTAGCATTACCTTGAGCTGCTCCCCGTGAACTGATGCATAAGCCGATCCAACTTAATGAAGTCAAGAGGGTTCTTCTCCCTGCACATTTTAGAAATAAATTTCACAAACGAGTCAGTCATGGATTGCTTGGAATAGTTTCTGCATGTCAACATTTTAGTTATATGGAGTTCTTTTTTCCTAACTACATGATCCAAACTCACAGTGCTTGCTCCATATTGATGATTTGTCGAGCTGAATCCCGATAGAACAATGTAACAACTTCCTCGACAAAATTAGGATTCGAACGGTCTTGCAACTCTTCCAATTGGATAAATTGTTCGTCTAGAAATCCCTGCAAAATTATTATTATTGTTACACCTGGTATCTTTCTAGGAGAATCTTAACAAGTGACTAATTTTTTATTTGACCAATATATATATATATATATATATATATATATATATACACACACGCATAACAACATATGCAGATGTAGTTATGTGATAGCACCGTAAGAAATGAATAAATACTACTCTACAAGTAAAGTTTCAAGCTCATTTTCGTCAATCTCTGTGTGTGTGTATCCACATGCACATGAACTTTATGTTGTAACCAACCTGAAGTGTGTGATGGAAAAAGAGGCTAAATAAATATTGCCATGAGTACGAGAATGAATAGAATAGTAAATCAGAACAGTATTCCAGCATTATGAAAAGTTATTACTCCCAATAACAAAAAGGATTAATTGTTAACCTGCTCAAAGAGGGACTTTCGCATGTTGGCAAGCTGTCTGTGCATTTGATTTCTTTCCATTGCCTAAATATCGAGAGTGCAGCGATAAATGGCAAGCAAAAAATATCAGGATAGGGTATGGAGAGTTTTGTGTATACACAAATACACAGAAAAGTGAATGTGCTTTAGGTTCGAGTGTACTGCTAAATATGTCATGGGAAAAGGGGTATTTATAGGTGGGGTGAGAGTGGGATCACTTTTCCTTGGGACATAATCTTGTTCAAAGGAAATTATACGGAGTGCAGCAGAACAAAAAATGAGGAAGATAGAAGAAAATAAAAGGAAAATATAACTAATTACGGGTAAAATTATGAAAGGCTTTATTGATTCTGTTAGCATATGCATCCATTTCACAAAATGGATGCACAAAACCTTGCAATAGAGCTTTCATATATACAAATAAAGCTAATCCTTTTCTAACTCATTAAAGCCATCCCATATGAAACCAAGCATCAGCTGCATCACTAATAATCAATTTCAATATCAGTTGTGCTGGAATATGCTACGCTTGTTTATTTTCCTTTTGGAGCTACTATACTATGTGCCAAATCTATTTCCAAACAAGACAATTTCCCAAAATGCCAAAAGTTGGAATACAAACTTTGGCCACTCAAAACAAAAGCATGTAAAAGAAAGTAAAAAAAGATTATGGGTGAGAAGGTACATATGCAAGAAGGGATGTCCCCAACCCACTAAATGTAGAGTACGTAAAAAACCGCTACCACTAGTTTTAATCAAAATCACTAACATTTCAAATGCTTGATTCTACATAAAGATCTCTGGCTATTTACGTGATGACAGTTTACCAAAACATACATGCTAACGTTGAAGTAGTATGTTTGAGCATCGCATAGTTGTGACCTAATGGCATCACGTACCTCTTTTCTACCATCAATTTGAAATGAAAATCATACGGAAGAGCATTACAAAAGGGTAGTGATGCCCTTATGGAACAAAGAGCGACACATCTTGTCATCCCTCCCTTTGGGAATAAAAAAGGAGGAACTTCAACTGATAGGGCCTACTCAAGAATTAATGATCCTAGTAGCTAGAATAAATTTCATAACACATGCGTTTACCAATTATAGGTGATGTTCTGATATTCCATAGATTAGTGATGCCAAGGAAAAGTGCGCTTGTTTTTTTTCTCGGAGGGTGGGGGAGAGTTTTTCTTTATAATTCATGAATATTTCTCAAATGCAACCCTTGTACTACAATTTATAAAAGCCTTGAACGCTGTCGCCTGTGGAAAACATTGGTAAACTTCGACCCACAATTTAAAAGACAGAAATTGTCCAACATATATATGGTATCATAGGAGAAATTTGAATTGAGGTATATGAAGATGAGTAGTGCAAATGACAAAAAGATCTCTAGTACTTATCTTACATAGCCAATGGTCATTTATGTCCTTAATCTGTTCAATTACTTGCAGATCATAGCAAAAATTAAATAAAATGTAAGCAGGGAGGGGAAGTGTATGCCAAGAGATTCTCCTTTTATTCCTCTGGCACACCCAAGAGAGAGCAGAAAGATTCTACACCCTCTCTATCTCTCTCATGTCTCCTTTATATGTGTGGTCACATCTAATCCTTGTTAAAAGAACTTTAAAAAGCTAGCAATGGTGGGTGGAGTCTGGAGTGTGATCAGAATATGATTTTCTGATTTTTTGGGGCACGTATTCAGATTCTCTATTTCCTATCTCGGTATTGTAAGAAAAGAGTAGTCATGAAAGCTGAACTAGTAAGAAAATGGGTTTTCTTCTTCTTCCTTCGTCCAGAAAAAGAAGGGGGGGAAATTTAAAGGAGCAAGAGAGAGACAGAGACTCCTATTTCTGCATTTTCCCGTAGATAGATAAATTACAAGAAAATAGGAAAAAAGAGATGTTGAACCAGATGGTAAATGGACTGAGAAGCATAGCTACAAGTTTTAAGGCTTACAAACCAACTCCATTAAGGGTAGGGTCATCACGCTCACCCTTATTAGGCTAAACATAAAATCTAGTTCTCAAATTAAACCAAACTATTCTTGAACAACTCTTATTATTTACATCAAGAAAGATAGCTATACAAAAACATTTCGTATATAACCTGCTCAATGAAAGAATGACATAGGTGTATCTAATATTACCATATTTCCCTTTTCTTTTTCCACCACATACAAGTATTAATCACTATGACAACAAATTAAACGGCATTTGCTATATTGATAGATGAAACCCATATCAAATGATTGAAAAATGATTCCTCTAAGTTTTATTTTAATACTTGCATCAATCTCAAGATTCACTTTCGATCTTTTCAATCAAATCATGTATGCAGAGTATAAACCCATCTCATATAATGCCCCAGCAAGATTGAAGCAGCATAGATAGTTTTAATGAATGCTTCCATCGATTAAAACGTCAAGCTTGCGCACAGTAAAAACAACAAAACAGTGTTTGTACTTTGTAGGATAAACAATTTCACAAACTATTCAATTTTTAAACAAGGATTAAAGCTAGCTGACTCAATAGATGTTAGGCTGCAAGTAATTAACTATCCTGGAATGAGGAGGGCTAATGAGATTGCAGGGAGTTTAGTGGAAACCTACCTATCCCTTTCTGCTCATGAAGAATGTGCTGGAGAGAATAATCCATAATAGTAATAATTGATGCAATCATACAGAAGCTACCTTTAAGGTTGCTTTCTTACTGACCTTTTCACATATTCTCTACTGCATCAATTCTGCTCATATTTGCAAGCATCCCTTTGCTCACTTAGTAGATATTATTGATCGATACCATCCACCCAACCGGAAACTTTTGTCCTCCGCCAACATTATATCCAAATAAGCTGAACGAGTCATGATCCTGGAACCAATCCTGAAAAAGAAAGAAGAGACTACTATGTATAAGAGACAATTGCAAGTAACGACAGAGCATTGGTCCTGCTAATGTGTGTGCATGAAGCCCTCCAATAGTGACTGATATATTGGACTTCAACAAGCAATGTGATCTGCACTGCTTATTGCTAACCAGATTGTGTGCATGAGGCCCTCCGATAATGACAGATGTAGGAACAGTTGCTGCGACATGACAGTTAGATCTGCACCGCTATTGTATGACATTGTACAAAATAACAATGTTGATACATTTCTCCATGGTAATTAGCAAAATTGTCGTATACTTCACCATAATCTGGTAAACCGGATCCACTGGATCACTATTCTCATGAATTAATTTTAACACTACTATGCCAAATTAGTCCTTCCTAGCTCTTCCAGGAGTATTTGAGCCAACTTTTTAACTCCAACATCTAATAGAGATGAATGGAATATATAAAAAGCCATGACGCTTGCTTTTAGAAGGGGCAAGTCTAGCTAGTGTTTCCTGATTCCAAAGAGTAAGGGATAAATCTTACTAGTGTTTTCCAATTCCAAAGAACGCACTGCTGATCATTAGAATCCACATCAAATGAAAACCCTCCAAGAATTGCCGATTCCAGCTATCATCCACATCTGAATCATACAAGACATGATTAACTGCACTTACCATCACATCTACCTTCTTATATATTGTCGTTAGGCGTCAAATCAATCCATCCAAAGATAAAATGCCAATCAACTTTATAGTTGGCTCATACATTAATAAGATGACAACTTCATTATGAAAAGAAGGGTTCACATATATATTACAATAAAATTTGTGCACTAAATTAATACAAGACGAAATTGGTTCTAGGCTTCAAAAGTTTGAACAATGTCCAGTTAGATAACCAGGAAAGCATTCATAAACTAAGTACACACATAAATAAATATATATCTATATATATTTGATCCAGGATAAGAAGGTACAGTCCGCTGATGCAAAAAAAGAGTTGTCTCGCATCATATTACACTTCATGAGAGCATCTCTTGAGGGATAGTCACGCAGAATTTTTACCATCATCATGATCCACGAAGCCACTAGTATTGACATCCTCTCTTTGAAAAGATTTTGGAGCAAAACTTTTGTTGTTATTACCTAAGCAGAGCCAAAGAACAATAATAAATAACCACCAACGTAATCTGAGAGAATATACCGACATCCATCGGATATGAAGATTAAAAGCAAAATCTGAAAGTCGAACTCCAAAGGAAATGCATTCAAGAAGCGATTTGACAGGATAGAACTGAAGTAGAGCATCATTGCATCTGTTAGAAAGAACTAAACTTAAGCACTCAATAATATTGTTCAGATATCCAGATCATGCTCCGAACTTTCACAATATCAATTATCAAATGACATATACAATTCCATACTACACTTTTTAAATTCAAACATAGCCAAGCTTGCAATTTGATCAGAGGGCCGATGGTAACCACATTATGTACAGGGTGGGAGTGTAGGTATTGGGAGAGAGAGAGAGAGAGAGAGAGAGAGAGAGAGAGAGGAGCTGACATCTTTATGGACGCATTTGACGCTGAATTCTTGGTCGCTTGAGGTCTACAGCAATTACAGCAATGTTATCTGAACTTAACTTTGAGCGTGCTTCCTCAAGGAGAAGATTCGCAACAGATGGTGAGGAATCACCAGATGCTACCTCTCGCCGTCTCTGCCTCATTAGTTCCCGCCCCAATCTTCCCACCTCTTCAGAAGACATGACATCCCACAAACCATCACTAGCTATAATTAGGCACTCGTCCTCTTCAGTTCTAGTGGTGAAAGTCATTTCAGGAACTGAAGAAACCCACGGCTTTAAAGGATGATCTCCTGATATTCAGACATCAAGATGTAAATGAATAAACACAACCATTCTTAATATGAACAAGAACAGGCAGTAAAATATCATCTTCCATCAGATTTTAAGTGAAGATAAAAGTACTGCATATATTAAGGAGCATAAATGAATGTATAGTATATACATTGCCCACACCTATAGAAGAATAACAATTTTATGATGTAGAAAACTGTTTTGAGTGTCCAGAGCTGTATGCGCCAAGAGTTCACATTATAATAAATTAACTTTCTATAATTGAGTACTTCTCAGATAATGCTGTTGTGTGTTCTAGATCTCATATTCATATTGATACGGGGAGGTATTATTCTCTAATCAAAGGTCAACGACACATATATGATATAACTCGATATGGTATAATTATCAAACAAATTACCGTAAAATCATTCTGTTTACATCTAATCAGCATTTTTGGCAATTAATAGATCCTACAGACAGTTTATGAAATGTAACAAAAATAAAGTTCGAATTTGACATAGTCTATCAAGTTTCTGAATGCGATTAGCCTTTTTATTTTTCTGTAGGCATGTTAATACATCAACTCAGTTTAGAAATTAATAATTTTCCAGACTCATTACTTCTTTTTAAACGAAATAGAAAAAGATGACTAGATGATTAGAAGAGGAAAAAAATTATATCTGCACTAGAGAAGACAGTTGAGGAGTATGAAAGGTAATGAGTTGTATTCGAATAAGCGATACCAGCTAAACTGATAGCCATAAATATGAAAATGCATTCGAATTATATAGAACTAAACTTATTTCCAATGTTACAAAGGAGAAAGCAGGAAAAACAAAGCTATGTAAGATAGAAAGAAACCTATTGCTCTTGTCATCGCAAGAACGCCGTCCACCCTCAAAACTCCATTCACGTTCATTATGCAACCACCGTCAATGAGGATCCTTTCCACCTCATCTTTTCGATCTGGCTGAAAAAAAAAAACAGTTGCTGACTGATTCATAATACCAACATTTATTTATTGACCCGAAGGGATCAAATAAATGGCAAAAGCACTCAAGGCAGATCTTGATGTCTTTGGTTCCAATCTCCAAAACAAAGGACCCCATACTAACCGACCAGGGAAAAACTTCTGAGATTTATTTTTACCCCGCCCATTACAATCAAAGACTCTACTTTCTAATACGAATATTTTGATTTTGGTAATAAACTTTTTATCATTAAAAACTGCATAGAAAATACTAAACTCAAACACATTTTATAATTTCGTAAAGAGATGCAGGGGGTGTAGAGGGGAAGTTGATGGAGTCACAGAAATAATATGCCTGCACACTGCTTCTACAGATAAAAATACACTCACGATAGAGAATTAAGCTAACAGTTGCATGAGAGTTTTAGTCAAAAAGTGCAGACTACAGACGCTAAGAATTCATATGGATTTAACAGGATCATCTATATACCTAGAGATCTTAGGATCCCTCTAAACCAGCTATTAGCCAGAATGATTCTTCAATTACACCTCACCATTTTACTGCGCCATAACTTTCAAAAAGTTTTCAATTTATTTTCTCCTAAAAATTACCATATCCAAGTGAGATGTGTCCAGGCTACTTAAGCAACAGATCTTTGTGGATAACAAGAAAAGAATAAAGGAGAGCCAGAGTAAATTGCATAATGCTCTAAAAGGAAAGCCATAAAAGCAATAAAATTGACGACAGACTGATACCTTGTGATCATTGGTCAAGGGAATGATCTCCGCCTTCCTTATAAGCACCGCCCTACTATCACCACAATTGGCAGCAATGATTTGGCAAGCTGACAGAAGAACTACCAATGCTGTTGATCCAGCATATCCAAATGAACTGTCCTTGCATGCATCATCCACTTTCTCATAAGCCCTAGAAAGAGCAATTTCCCACCTCGGACCCCATTCATCAACACCTGTTTCACTCTTCCATTCCTCTGCCAATATTTCGTGAAGAGTGCTGGCACAGAACGTACTCACCTGTGACACAAATAAAATTGAAACATTCACAATGTAATAAGTCAAACCATTCCTCTCAGACATCTCACAGTTAAAAGATAAATTGAAACGATAACAGCAAGGAAACAGATTAACTGAAACTAACAGGATAGGCAAATGTATTAGAAGCCGCGGTAGAGTTATTACACTGCTGTCATCTAAAAAGAAAGTAGCTTATACACACACACACACACACTACCAAATCACTTTTCCGGGCTTTTGGGGTAAAATTAAAACCAGCTCAACCGAGTTATACCCAACTTCTAGCTTAAGCTCGCTTGCTTGTTATCTCAGATGCAGATCACTTGTCGAGCTCTACTGGGTAAATCATAGACTGGTTTAAAGCTCCTAGGATGCTAGTCAAGCCCAGCTCATTCTCTTAATGAGTTTCAGATAAATTTAGTCTTGCTACTTATCGCACAAGCTGATCTATATACCAGCTCTTACGAACCAATTACTCTAGTTCATATCTGATCCGAGCTCTATTAATGACTTGTGTATTCTATGTGCATGCTCAATATTATGCCATGAAGACGACTGGAACATCCATTCTCTTTAGCTAGAGATCGAGTATTGAGCGTGTCTACCAAAAACGCGAGTGTATCATTTAGGAGCAATTCAGATGACCTCAATGTACCTTCAGAGCATCATTATATGTTAGGACCCTTACACCTAAAGCATTTCCAAACGGTCATTAAATTATGATCTTTGCTCGCAGGCCTTTTTTTCTTCCCCTAATAACATCTAACACTTTAAAGGCGATCAATGATCAACATGTGCCAAATGGCATCATGAACATCAAGTAAACCGAAGAGGCTAGGTTTCAAGTAAATAAAATCAATTATCACTGTACTCCCAATTTATAACTTACTAAAACTATGGCTCCAATGAGCAAGCCCTCAAACAAAATGTACAAAGAAAGGTGGAAAAGAAATCAACCAGAATCATCCAAAAACAACGGATACACACGCAATTACTCTATAGCCGCTTTTCAATCTCTAGCTAAATCTCCCAAAAACAAACCCTGAAAAGCGCCAAAACTCCTACCCAGTGATAAGATTGTACAATAATCTTCTCCCACAACAATGAAAACGATAACTCTCAATTTTTGAAGATCTGAGAGTTCCTCTCAATCCAGATATTCCACAACAAACTAAACACGGCACAATCCCACAGCAAAGAAGCATCTCTCGATCGATCAAAGCCCACATGGCTAGTCATAATGAACTCTTGCACACTGCGAGGCAAAATGCGAGTCTCACTCTGAACCCCAAACAGCTTGCACCAAAGACTTCGAGCCATCGCCCACTGCAAAAACAGATATTCGTGAGACTCACTAGTTCCCATACACATGACGCACACATCTGAAGAGAGATGCATTTTCGATTATCTCCTTTGCCGCCTCTAATTAGTGTTCACACGGCCAAGGACTACTGACCATGCAAAGACCTTGTATTTAAACGAAACCTTGGATATCCAAATGAAATGGTGAAGTGGAAAGTCAAGTTGTATACGTGGATGGAGAATTTTGGTGAATGACTTAATAGAAAAAGACCCAATCGGATTAGGAACCCAGATTCATCGGTCAAATTGAAGATCCGAAGGGCGAAAAGAGGACAGTTGAAGAAGTAAATCTACAACCGACATAGACTCTCTAACATCGAGATTCCTCACAAAATGAAAATTCCACGTAACCCGACCCCCAAACCTAACACGGAAAACCTAACAAGGAAAGTAGCAATAGGCGCATTATGAAAACTGAAAAATCGAAACAAACGAGGAAAAGAGACCTTAAGAGGAAAATTCCCTATCCAGTGATTCTCCCAAAACAGGACTCAGTTTCCAATCCCAATCTCATAACGAATATGAGGATAGAAAAGGCAAAAAAAACTCGAAATGAACTTCCAGGGACTAGCACATGTGGCAGAAAGACTCCCAGTTGCGTCCTACCCATTATGGTTAACACCAAACTTGCTCCGAGTAACTCTATGCCCCAAAGAATCATGCTCCAGTGGGAAACGCCATAACCACTTATGGTAATTTAATATGCACAAAAAGGCACCAAAAGCGAGATAACAATACCTATGTTTCAACATCGCAAATTCAAACGTTGTTACCCTTTAGAAGATACATTACAAATTTCAAAAGTTCGAGTACCTTGAGCAATATAAGAAATGTGAGTAGCTAGGAATATGTTTCCAATGAATCATAAGCAACAATTTCCTAATACCAACCAATACACTTACTATTCCCAATAGTGCACAATACCTCAAAATTTTGGAACACTTTGGAGGGCTAAGAGATCAACGAGATTTACACATCAAAAAATGCCCCTTTTACTCTTCAATTGAGCCTCTACCTTTGAACATAGCATACATAATGAGCACTATAATCTATAAAATTAGAGTGTATAACACTAAAACTAAGCATTATCCACTTACTAAAAGTAATCACTATTTTTCATATATAAATCGCCAATCATGACGTAGTACATGCTCGTAAAAGCATGTTTTTAACTTTAATGCGATCAATAATGTACCCATTTTGTCATTTTGTCAAATATGGAAGACAAAAACATCGTCCTCGAAGCTTATAAGCATATAATTTGCAACTCTATTGGTTTTATTTGGTTGACCTCATCAATAGAATGTTATATCACTCAACTTCCAACACTATCGAAAGCTAGCTCAAATCACATCCTTTTTACATAAACCTCACAATTTTTCCATACTCTTGTGTTCGACTATTAGGTTCTCCAATGACACTTCCAAATTATTTCTGATGCATTTAACATTTACCCAATACAATTCTTCTACCAAGTGAGTCTTACCCATGTAAGTGACGAGAATACTTCTATAATTCAAATTTGTCAAGGTTTTTCATAGAGAAAAGGCTCTCCTCGAGAACATTCTTAAGCATATGCAGATATGATCTCTCCATCTAGTTATATGATCCCATTCTACTTAACCTCTAACTATAACTCTTGATGACTCCATTGAGTAATGCATTTTAAGTGTGTTATGTCATCGCTTGCATCTTCCTTACGATAAGCGTGAATAAAGATTAAAGGCTTCACATATAGAATAAGAAGAGAAAGTTGTATTCAAGATAATAATTCCTATTATAAAGTAGTTTTCACGAAAATAAGATAAACTCTCATTATACAGTTTTCACGAAAATGCAAAATGTGATTATGTAGCTCAATTTAATTTGAAATGAATGTTCCAATGATTTCTTCACTTATTTGGAAAAGACATGTATATATGCAACTGGTGTAAGGGAGGGTGATAACAATAGTAATAGTAACTCAAAGTATGTAACCACGACGTCATCAACCATACCACAACCAAATTGATTACCATATTACGCAATAAAATGGAAACACAAACAAATATAACGATAAACTTGAGGTATCTTACATTTTACATACACCTTCAAATGTTCTATAACTAGTAAACTAAAACATGTATCTTTAATTAGCTCCGACTCTTCTTGAACTGCTGAGAAAGGATGGTCAACATTGATGGAAAGCAAATCTCCAACTTCATGTTTGGAATACTTGAACTACTTTCATTAGACGTGAAATGATATCAATTTCTTGAGCTCCTCAACTTCATAAGCATAGTTAGACCTTCCTCGTCAATCAAGTGGTTGCTTATGGTAGGTTTCATTTCCTAGATCAACCGCTCTTCTGGCGTCAATACCCAATAAGTGACATTTTAAAGTCAAGGAGGCTATGTCTTCTCTCACTCCAGTTCGGGTACTAGATCTCCTTGTTTAGTAGTTCATTGTATATTATAGTACGAATGAGTTCACCCTCAATTCAATAGAGTCCCTCTCGTGCTAATCCGATAAGTGCTTGATAACCGGTTCATTTAAAAGTAAAGTTGGGAAGGAATGGAATATACCCCCTCTTAATTATCGATCTTCCATACTAGGAAATTATTTGACTAAATGGAAAAAACAACGAGTGTAAAACGAAAGTAGATCTCATATGATACTAAACAACTAAATCTTCCTTTCCTGATTGGAGGTTATATGTCTGTCAATGCAAACAGACACAAAATTAGTGTTTAGGAGGTTATATGTCTGTCAATGCAAACAGACACAAAATTAGTGTTTGGGGCGAATAGAGAATAGATTTTTGAGCAACTCTCTCACTTCCAAATAAGTGAGGGAGGAATAGAGTCTACTCCAATGAAATTGACGGTTGTCGGTAAAATAACATCATCATCTCTACATCAGATGCATGCATGCAATCAAGTAAATAAGAAGTGACATCTTCATCTCGAAACACTTAACAATCGTACATGAGTCCTACAGGACTGATCTTTAAAAGTAAGATCACACATCAACTCTTATTGTGTTATCAATCTTCTTTCACTGAATCCCCCAATCCATGTCCTCTTTTATGGTTGGTAAAATAGCAGCAGTACAATTCTACTTTTCAAGTATCCTTGATCCCTCCTTATCAATATCCTTGAAGAAGACCAAGGAAGTAATAATAATGAAAAATAATTGATAGGGCCTCAACTATAGTCACATCCTTGTGCGAGCCCACTTCATAGTGAGGTAAAACTAACAAAGACGCCAATTAAAAGATACTTTCTTTCAAGCATTATACATAAATGATGTGCAAAAGAACCCGTTGGTTCATTGACAATCAAATGCGTACTCGTGCTGTCGGTACAATGCACCTTCTCTTCAAAGGATAACCTCCAAATTATATTTACTCTAGGGAAGAAAATCTATGAACAACCGAAAGCAACTAGCTACTGAAAGAACAAGGTGAAATAATGACATTAAGTCCAAGCAAGCAATAGCAACATTTTTCCAAGTAACAGTTAAACATGAATACTATGCACTACTAAATGAAGAAAGTTTCAGTCAGAAAGAGCATTAAATTCCAGAGATTTTGTTACTTTGTATTATTAATACATTTTTCAGTTCGTATTCGTGTTATGTTATAGGTTAAGTAAATTACCTAAATTTCTAAGCAACTCTATCTATAAGCACTCTTGGTTATGTGACTTATGTCAACAATTAGGAAATCCCCGATCAGCTTGAATACCTAAGTAAGCAGGGGAAACCTCTGCCATTGCTAATACAACTCGCCTTGCAAGACTACAATGAACAGACTTGCTTACAACAGTAGCCTTGCATCACTCAACCCTAGTATGTCTGCTACAAGTTCTTTCCAATCCAATCAAAATCATATCACATCCTACTTAGGACACGTAAAGAAACACTCTATACATAGAAAACCTATTTAATACCTATTCAAATAACTAATTCAAGCGAGCTATTTATTACTCTCTCCATCCCTAAATGAGTGTTCTATTTGACTTATTTTTGTCAATTTAAGTAAACTTTGACCAATTTCTTATAAACTTACTGTTTAAGTTATAAAAAAATGTCATTGATAGTTTAATTAATAATCTTATAAAAAATTAAAATTTAGAATCCAACACCTCAATAAATATATGTTAAATAACTTTTCAAAAACCAAACAAGACAGAACCGAGGGAGTAACATTCGATCCATCCTTGAGCTTTAAGACCCAATTCTGGCAATTCGCCATATCATAATTCAAGTATCCAAACGAGTAGGGACTACCTCACTATATTATCATCAAAAAAACAGGAAAAAATAATTTTTATTTCCTTAAAAATCAAAACAAGAATCTGAACCAATTTAATCAAAATAAGGCAATGAAAAATGTCTACATGCAATGGCAAAAAATATTCCTAAAACTAAAGTACGATTAGAAATGAACAGAACAGTACCTTTTCTTGGTCGGATTTATACTTTTCTTTTCGGTTTACAGCGGACGTATTAAGCGAGAGAAATGAGGAAGGACAAGGTTAGGGTTTCTGTTTCACTATTAAGCCGCAGAATTTTGGTGATTGCACTCTGTGACAGTGAGTGACTGTCCAACCGAGGAAAAGAAATTGGGCGGTTCGGCTACGGAGAGCGGGAATGTGAATAGGCACACGAGGATCTGGGTAATTACCGCCGTCACCCTTATGATTTAGCTAAATTTCAATTGCGCCCCAAGAATTTGCCGGGGCTTATCCCTTTATTCATTTTTTCACCGATTTAATTAATTTTTTAATTTAAAAAATAATTTTTAAGATATTAATATTGTAAATTTATCAACTTTAATGTAATTAAAGACATTATTTTACTTTAAAATATAATAAATAAATAGACTAAAAATAAAAAAAATTATTCTTTTGGGAAAATCGATGCAGTAATAATTATATAATTAATTACATCATAACATATATATATATAGCTGATCGGTTAAAAATCGTAAATAATTTGCAAACTTATGAACCATTTTGAACCACGAAATTGACTTTCGTTGATTTTTTTATGATTCACGGTTTTAAAATTTCATATGATTCAAATTTATAAATTTCACAGTTCACATATTTCATGGTTAATAGTAATAAATTTCATGGTTCACAGTTTATATAAATTTCATAATTCACATATTTAATAGTTTGGAGTTATAAATATCATGGTTCACAGTTATATCAATTTTATGGTTCACAATTTATAAATTTCAGGATTTTCAGTTATATTAATTTCATGATTCATAGTTAAAATTTTCATGGTTCACTGTGATTCGCAAGTTCGTAAACTGGGGCTGGTTCGAGACCGATCAGGTCCCTATAAATACATATATATATATATATTAATTCAATCATTCTTATAAAATTATTTTATAATTTTATAATTTATATAATTCCATATTTTTTTAATTTTAAGAGTATAGTGTAGAATGTATGAATATATATATAATACATTTATATTTTAAAATTGATTTTAATAAGTTAACAAAAACTAAAAAAATTAATACATTTATAGTTCAATACTAAAATTATATATATAATATTTTTAATATTTTAAAAAATATTATTAAGTTAAACTATAAAAATTAATATACGTATCAAAAATACAAATATTTATAAAATATTTATAGTTGAACTAAAAAATTATAAAATTACAAATTACTTTTGTAGGAAAAATTGACTTTATATATATATATATAATAAGATACATAATTAATTATCTAATTTTACTACATTGATTCTCCCAAATCAGTCATTTTTTTATTTTTAGTCTGATTTTTTAATAATTTTTTATTTAAATACACCTATATATTTAAAATAGTTGTGATAAATTGTATTAAATTTTGATAAATTTTATTATATTATTATCTTCAAAGTAATTTTTGTTTATATTTTATTTCTATTAAAATATATAATTAAGTTAATTAAAAGAAATGGACAAAATGGTAGGTTTTATACAATGGTCAAACTTGAGAGGCCAACGAAATTTAGCCAAACAACAAGGGCACTTTAAGAGATTAATTATTTTGCTCATGATCAATTTGATCAATATTCAAATTAATTTATTTTAACTTTTATTTAGTTCGAGCAAATAAATAGACTTATATGGGTTTTGTAGAATATATCTAGCTAGCTAATATACAACGAGTTGTATGTCTATTATTTTTGGAGAAAAATAAATAACTCATGCTTAAATTTTGATTTTTTAAAAAAATATTAATTTAATTTAACTATAATATTTAAATAGTAGTAACTCTTAAAAATCCAATCCAAATCCACCTAGTTAATAGTTGCATGTGCGAATAAAGGTTAGGAAAATTAAAGGGATAAACATCCCATGCATGCATGCACGTTTAGAATTAAATATATACCTGAGCTCCACCATGTCCATCAAAGACGCCAAAGTACTGAACCCTAGAGTCCTGGGCGGCGTAATGGCAGTCCGGGGAGGTGCAGCCCCCGAATGTGTCACACGGAAGTGACATGAACCTCGGTATGGCAACTAACTTATCCTCCATATGCCTCCGCTTTCCCTTATCAAGCACCGCCGTCCAAGACGTTCCCCTATTCGATCTCCCAATGCAGACCCTCGGTACTGTCGTGTTGCTTCCACCAGCTGCAGCGTCGTCGCTAGCGCTCCTCGAAGTACTAGCATGATGATCAGTAGTACTGCTGCTATCGTACGCCACCATTGCATTCATCGGCACCACCGACGTCCCAGGATTAATCTCGGGATTAGTACTGATCATCGGTGCGCCTGCTAATTCTGCCTGCAGGGTTTTGGTGTTAGCTGATGAAGATGAGCTAGTAGTACCACTTCCGGAAGCCATTGATGATCAATTAATTAGTTTGAGCTGGATTGCTTAAACTTTCTTCGATCGGGTACGTAGAAATTAAGCAAGAGTTAAAGATGGATCTCTCGGAGGCCGGCTGGAGAGGAAATTAATTAAGGGCCGGGATCGAAGGGATTGGAGGCATTATAAGGGATTAGCTGCAGCAACGCGTGGAAAGGGTGCATGGCAAGTACTGATAGATGGCAAGCTCTTCTCTTGCATGCCTTTTGCTTTAGCTAGCTCTCTCTCTCTCTCTCTCTCTCTCTCCCCCGTGCGTGACGATACCAATAACGTCCGCTAGTACATACGAATTTATAACCTCTCCATTATAATTAACTTTTTTATTTTTGTAGCTAGTTAGTATTGTGTTTGAACATTGTTACATACGAAGAAAATTCTCTGTCTCACTTGGTGTCACATCTAGTG
>JAOWAN010000005.1:2198213-2211738 GCA_028566635.1 Lobelia cardinalis | reverse complement strand
CTCTCTCTCTCTCTCTCTCTCTCTCTCTCTCTCTCTCTCTCTCTCTCTCTCTCTCTCTCTCTCTCTCTCTCCCCCAATTTTTAACATAATTAATACGCACCAACATAGACTATGACATCTTTTTCCTTTTAAGCCCACCAAAAATCCAGGTGTATAATTAAATGACCTTCGTAGCTTCTTTGGTCAATAGTGACATGCTAATTCCCATCGTCCACATAAGGAACTTTCTAGACACTCCAAACTGAAGGGAGAGCCCACTATATATAACTTATCAACCTCCATTCTTCTTACACCTTGAGACCTTCCGGTACATCACCAATCAAATTAATTGGCTTCCATTAGGGTTGTTCAATCACTTTCATTAGTTCTTCAAACTAGCAGTACCAGATCTATTCATTAGTTTGCCAGAATTTCTTACTATGGCACCACATGGAGAGTTTGTACCTGGAGTTGGCTCCTACACTCGATCAAACAACTTCATGAAACCTCCAAGACTCTCATCTGACGGCCTCAAACGCACTGTATCCGACATCTCTTCCGAGCTCATGAGCAAAGAAGTTGATGAAATCGCATCGTTGCCACCAATATCCGAAGTTGAAGATGCAAAGTGCGAGTGTTGTGGCATGATTGAAGAGTGCACCCCTGAATACATACACAGAATCCAGAAAAAGTTCTCGGGAAAATGGATTTGCGGGTTGTGCACAGAAGCAGTGAAAGAAGAGACCACGAAGAATGGAGGGCACAGCGATGAAGCTTTGAGCACTCACATGAGTGCCTGCGTTAGGTTCAATAAGCTTGGTAGGGCATATCCGGTACTATGTCAAGCTGAGGCCATGAGAGACCTCTTGAAGAAGACAAGAGTCAGAGCCAAATCTCTGAGCCCAAGAGAAAAAGGTTGCCCAAAGAAGGGTGGAATAGCTAGAAGCTCAAGCTGCATGTCCGCTCTTAATCGAGCAATGAATTAAGGGCTTCAAAATAGCCAATTCCCCTCTCTTCTTCTTATACAAGAATTTTAACTACGTACCAACTATCCCCATCCGGCGAACTCCATGCTTTAACCTATTACCTAAGTTCTGTAACTCCGTAATAGCTTCGTGAATTCAAATCTCAGCCCACTTATTCATGAAAAAAAAAAAAAATGGTTTCCTAAAGTGCGACACAATTGCCTCCACATGACATTCGCCCTCGCTACCTTCAAACCTATAACATTTTGGTGTAACATTTTTCAATAGCTTTAAGGGTTTCCTAACCTCGAAGAGCCATTGTTTCTTCTCCAGCTTTCAGGTATTTGGAAATATATGGTTTCCTAAAGTGCGACACAATTGCCTCCACATGACGTTCACCTTGCTACCTTCAAACCTATAACATTTTGGTGTAACATTTTTCAATAGCTTTAAGGGTTTCCTAACCTCGAAGAGCCATTGTTTCTTCTCCAGCTTTCAGGTATTTGTAAATTACTTTCAAGGGTTAGTTCATGACCTATTTCAAGTATGGAGTTTCAGATTCAGTATGTGACCACCTACTTTGAATTGTTTACATTTTGTTCTTGATTTCGTTTGGGTATTTTGATTATGTGCGACTCTATATGTCTCCAAATTCGACACCCTTATTAACAAGCATTAAAATTTTATTTCACAAAATAAGACTCCGAAAATGGTGGGAGCAATTCATAGTACTGCTTTCTTGAGCACCAACTTCTGTCTGTGCACCCAAGTGTGCGCAGTATAGGCTGTTGACTGTTCATTTTGCACCAGTATGTAGCCACATGTTTATACATAAGTTTCACAAGTCTCATACGGGCGCAAGATGGTACTGGATCCCTTACTCTGCCGGGATAAATTCCAAATCAGCATCAACACTTTAGCTTTTCGACTTGAAGAATCTCAATACTTCATTACTTTTTCAACAGTATAAAACGGACTTGAGAGGAAATGTTAAATAGTCAACAAAGCCTAAACTTAGCATTAGAAGACAAGTTGGTCATGTGTTACAACTTACAAGGCAGCAAAAGCATAAACAACCTTCAGAAAGGTAGCAAAAGGACTAAACAACATGCAACTGATGTCTGAGACAAGTGTATAAGGTTTTCTAGCCCAAACATAGGAGGAAAAGAAAAGGTCTAGGAGAGGTTTTTTCCAACTTAGAGTCTCTTCCTTGTAGATTTACCGAGAACTTACACAAATGACCAATTCATGAACATAAAGCATATGCAATGAGCATTCTCTTCCTCATTCAGCACCTTCCATGCCACAGCTCTCTCGTAAGATACAGGTCTGCCCATGCTCGACAAGCAAATGCCACCTTGAAGACAAGCAAACCCCTGCAAGGAGAAAAAACAAATACAATGGTTATAGCTAGAGCAATTGACCTTGCAAGCATGTGCTAGACAGAGTTCAATCGATTTCCATACTCCAGTCTTGACTAGGTCACTTCTATTCCAAGCCCCTTAGAATAATGAAAAAAGAGAACCTAAAATACGGATTCTAAGGGCTTGTTTTTGACATGCATTCATCAACCAAAAGGCTCCTAATCTTTAATCTTCGAGTCGCAGGCGTCATGTCTAGTAAGTGCACTACAACCTCCCTTCGAAAATAATACTCCCTCTCCCTCCGTCAAATGTTATATTTTATGGTTCCCAGTTGATATTTCATGATTTAGTATCCTCCAATTCAATCCCTTAGGCCTTAATGGTGGCAAACCAATTAAGAACCATTAAGTTTTGATACTGAAGACAGAAAAGTGAGCAGTAAAGACTTGCTTAAGAAAACTTGCTGAGAAAACAAAGGGGACTAGTATAATTTTTGACATCCCAACCCAGAGTCTGGGCCTCTTATTCTGAAACAGCAAGTTATTTAGCTTTAATGATTTTCTCATCAAACTTTTATGTTGTCAAGGCCAATACATCCTTTTAATGCTAATTTGATGTATGCCCAAAGAAACATAATCTGTAGTAACAGAGGCTAAGACAGTTTCAAAGTGGAGTTTCCATTTCTGGGCTATGTGCAAAAAAAATTTTCTAACCTGTTGCATTATCTGCGGGAACTCAGAGCATAGACTTTTTCTACCATTGTCATCAAAGATCTTCTCCAAAGTGATGTCTTGAAGTGCAACCAAGGTCGTCTCCAGCATGTCAAGACCAGCCTGGTTTGCAAAAGAGAAAACTGGCAATGCCTGCATGAATGCAACAGTTATATTCAAATAAACAAAACAAGGGTTACAAAATATCAAGGCTATCCTTGTAAGAACAAATTTCGAGTGGCATGGATTAACATGCTTGAGATAAGCAGAACCACATAATAGGCAATGCAGCTTCAAGAGAAACTAAACCACGCACCTTTAAGGAGCAGCACATGATAGCATCTGAATGGTGCCATAGAGTTTTTAGGATAGATTCACTTCCTTCACCACCAGACTTAAGTAGCTCCACACCCAAGTAGCACCTGCTAAAGTAGAAGACCAAACAGTCTTAATCAACAAGATATTGGAGCAGTAGTTCTAAAGCAAAAACTTAAAACTGAGGCCCTGTACTATGAGTCTCGTGAACATCAAATTACAGTTCACGAAGATGTCTAGTTAAAGAAGGAGTCTCATGAATATCTAATCCCAGTTGGACATAGTATAATGTCAATGCACATGCGCGACTCACCTGTAACTGTGGCAGATCCATCGAGCCAATGTATGTGCTTCAGGTGTCCCAAGTGGTGGCCAAAGACCACCATTGGCATTCAGATGAGATGGAGAAAGTGCCAACGCCACGCGTTGAACAGAGGATATGATGCTGCGAACATACTGTCGTGCCATCGATGCAACGTTTTCCTGCATGTGACTCTCAAATGCAAATTCAAAAGCTATGGTCATCACAGATCTCGTACTCCCGTTCATTGCAGCAGAATCACCAGAGCATTTATTCCCTGCCGGCCCAATTTCAAGCGCAGAAGCAAGATCGAGGGTGCGGTTTGGACTGGATGCCTCCTGTAGCAAAAGGAAAAGATTGCACCAAAAAAAAGGGAAGCACCAATCGAAACAAAAAAAGAAACAAAAAAGAGGATTCGACAATGGAATGCAGCAAATGCAATTTGGTGTGATGTGAGAAAGAATACCCACCTTCCCGGAATCAAGCGGAATGATACGGAACCCAGAAGGCAGAAGAGGTGCATCATCAGCAAAAGAGGCATCAATGGGCGCAAATATGAGTTCGGCACATGTACCAACAGCATTCTCATCCACTCCACTGCAGAGCTGTCAAAAAGAAAAAGATCGACTGTTAGGCAATGACATTAATGAAAAAGCATAGGTGATTAGAAGAAACGATAAGGACTCAGAATATGGAAGAACATGTATAGATAAATAGTAATGCCAATTAAGGTCACAGCTGTCACATCTGGTAACCATCCCAAGTTTCACAGACTCTGTTTTTGAAATTCTTCACAAGAATGATAACAGACACACATAGATTTAGCAAATGACACAGCGAATACTTAAGGAAAGGTAAGTCATATTCTAACAACATATATAATAGTGCAAAGCATATTTTACAACAGATATTACAAGTATATAGCTCCATCAGAAAGGCAAGAACCGCTCCCACGGGAAAAAGAACTACTCCATCACCACACCTAAACTACTCCCTCCGTCCATAAAAAATTACTCAAGTGAACATTTAGAACTTCTTAAGGATATAACTTTACTTGTTTCTATCATTTCTATTACAATTAAAACTCTTGCCTTGAAGAAATTGAACTGTTTTTTTGGGATGGAGGGACTACGGAGTATTAACATTGAAAATTTGTGTCAGTCCTGATTCTCAATGGTCTCATCTAAAGCATCCTATGGACTAGCCTCCACAAACTGATGTTGACGGCTTTTATAGAACTCGCTCCTTCCCAAAATGAGGGACAATTTTTAACAAAATTAGTCAATATAATTGTACATTGACCAAATATTTAAAAAATGATTACTTAATATTTCAAATTTATGAAAATTAATATTGATAGTTTACTTATCATTCTTACAATAATTAAAATATTAGACTCTAACACATAATGAAACATTTTAAATAATAATGTAGTAAAATATTTTGTTGACTTTTCTAGATAAAACCTAGTCACTCATTTTGGGAAGGAGGGAGTAGCATTTTTATTATATATAATACCCCAAAATTATTTCAGTCCAACAAACTGCACAACTAACTGGGACACATTTCTGCACTTTGTTGAAATGCCTACAAAAACATTGCATTCGCACGACCAGTGATTGAATCCTGTGCCTGCTTAACAGCCAAAATTTAGGAGCAATGATGCATCCACAAAAGAGTTACAAAGAGAAGTACACAAAAGACTACGTGGAACAGTTCTATTGGTGCAATTTTCGTTACCGATACAAATGTTTTGGTCAAATCATATTAAGCCAACAAGACTTTTGTACATTTTTTGTATACATTTCTTTGTGGCTCTAGAAACAAAGTTACACCGGTAATAGTAGCATTAACATGCCCATCATATCTCATGAATTATTCGCTCAGTAGTTTGAATGAGAGGAGGGGTGTGAAATTTGTGGTTTGAGCAGACAGATTGCGCATCATTTTTATCCCTCTACCCTAACAACAACCATCAGGAAATAGAAGGTTGGCAGCATCATCATAACAGCAAAACATTCTCAGATAGAATAGACAAAGCAGATGTGAAGAAACAGCAGACACCTGCAAGAGAAATGTGTCCCTTGGCATCATTGCATCTTCAACACAATGTCCACCGCCTTCCAACTTGATAACTTCCAGCAACTACAAGCATCAACCAAAAACAAAAAATGTATAAGCGATACTAAAGAACTTATTCAGGTTGTTCACTAAAATTGTAAATCAGAAAGTTTATGAAACCAAAAAAGCTCAATTGACATACCTCTTCATGCTCAATTGTCTGAGCGAGTGGAAGAATAACCTGACCGCCAAAGTTTCCAACTCTAGATCCCGGAAAGCTACAAGGACCTAATTTAACAGCTGCGGCAGAGTAAGCATCTATATTATTGTCTGCCCATTCCGACCGGTGCTCTCGCAAAAACCTAAGAAGTATGGCAGGAGGCACATTCTGGTGGATAGGAAAAGCAGTGAGTAGGATAACAAATAAATTATGTGAACAGAAAATGAGAAAATAAATATAAGCCATCCAGGGTATTATGTTCATCAACACACTAACTGCATAGACTCAATTATTAGAATGCACATGCAACTCAATTGTACAACATGCTTACTAGGCCAGGCAAAACTAAGTGCACCTACAACTATACCTACATAGCCACCACACATACATAGCATGGAACAATCTCGCTGTCAAATGACTTCACGTGTCAATAATGTGACAGAAGAAGATGGAAAATAATCTCCACAAAAGGGTTAGCACTATTCAGCAAAATTTTACTAAGATATGATCACCAAAATAACCAAATAATATACTCCCCCTCCATCCCACTTCAAGGGGGACAGTTTTGACTCTACGCGCAAATTAAGGAAAGATTTGAAAACAGGTTATTTCCTTAAATGCCCCACAAGATGAGGCTCATAACCATCCCAAAAAGAAAGGGTAAATTTTTCATAAGGTGTGACCTAAAAGGAAAGTGTTCCTACCGAAGTGAGAGGGAGGGCGCATTTCAGTTATTTTATATTAATTGCTCAATTAACAACTATACACACAAAAACAACCTGTAAATTATAGACTTAACATCTCACCTGTAAAAGCATAGATGCCTTCGCACACAAGACAGCATGACTGACAGATGGAAATCCATTCGCAAAGGAAAGATTTAATCCCATAAGTTTTTCAGGAGAAGAGTTCACAAGGATAGTAACATCATCCATTCCATCATTCCCCATCAAAGACCAGCCCTCATCAGTAAACCCATTAAGAGCCTCATTGAATCCCCTGCAGAGAAGTTATATGAGATTACAAAAAACAGCAGCAAACGTATATACATAGAAGAAGGTACACAAATATATACAACATAACAACCTGCTCAATCTTTGGCCAAGTGCTCTTAGAGCTGCAGGTCTTCGACCCCAATTGGTCGCTGTAGACTGAGAAATCTCCTGAGCTATCTGCCGCAACTGGCGTAAAGCCTGAATAAAAATAAAAAGGCATGATTGAGGAATAAACCATTAATACACCTAATATAGTTACAAATCGAAAGCATCACAAAAGTGAAATCAAATTCTCACCATCATTGTTGTCTTTTGAGCAAGAACCGTAGGTGATTCATAAAGTGGGCGTAACACTTCAGGTACACTCCATGCCTATCCAATAATAGATATAACTATTAGAAAATGAAATAGTTGTTACACCTACAGATAATGTGTGAGTAACTCGCAAGTCACAACAGCAGTCTTTTACCTCCAAATTCATGTGATCAACGATGTGGATGATAGAACCACCTCCTTCACAAGGTCTAATGAGGTACCCACTAGGCAGCATCTCAGCTCGAACAAAATTCTGCACTGCTGGCATGCTTGGACCATTCTGAATGTTGCTAAGTGATCTTTCACAGACCTAAGCATATAATCCAACAACAAATACGATACTCCAACAAGTCATGGACCAGAAGGGAAACATGAAATGCATTAGGGAATATGACATACAGAGAACAAAGGGCATTAATATACATACCACTAAGCTGCCATCCTCCATCACAGAAGTATAGCGCAACAACCAGAAGTCACGAGCAGGTGCCAGTGTTGTCGGAGCATAGAGCTAGAAGATACCGATTAAAATTGGAATAAAACTATACTATAAGCCCTTTAAGTGTAAGGGGTCTGCTTAAAAAGCAAGACCAGAAATCTTAAGCTTGGACCTACCTGCATGTACAAGAGTTCAATAGTTCCACCATTGGCAGTGGGCAGTACGTTGACGACATCCACAGCTCGGCAATCACGAAACCATGAAGGCCGATCCTTAAGGATTTCTGCAACCTGAAGAGAACAGAAAATGAGTGATTCCTACACCCCTCTAAAGAGAAAAGAAGGAACAAAGAGCTGAAACAAAGTTTACTTACCCTTGTAGGCTCTAGACCAACAAGGCCGCAGGCGCGTGCTGCTACGCCAGTGCAACCATGAGAAATAGCAACGATTCCAATGGAATCCGGACCAGGCTATGCGAATAAAGGATAAGATAAAATTCAGAAACAGGTGAGCAACAACATATGGATAAATGGATTAGACTCCAACACATGGACTGGAATACACAGATGGAATACCTTAGATCAACTGCTTTAAACGTATATTTGAATAGTGTAACTGTAACATACTGAAAAGATAAACCACTAAACCAAATACTCCCTCCGAGTCATTTATTGGCCAACTTTTGTTTTTTTACTTATCTCAAAGTTTTGGGCCACTTCAATTTCAAGGGACATTGATGGCTTGTTCTCTAATTATGTCCCTAACTAAGAAATATATTTACAAGATAAGCTAATAGTAATGAAGAGTCAAGCTAATAATTAATAGAGACATACGTGGAAAGAAGAAGAAAATTTAAAGCATTTAATGTTAAGCCTTAACCCACGATATTTTGTCTAGTGGCCAATATCTATGAGGCAGAGAAATAGCAATTTTCAATTCCAAAAAACTTAGAGAAGCCTGATAAGTGATTAAAGCTAAGTTGCAAAACTGTTCCAAAAAACTTTTGTTCAGTCCAATGAGACATAAGTTGATAGAACTGTTCTATAGCTAAATGATAAGGAAGGCATTCTCGTTATAATAACATTACAGTGAGAGGTGTAAACTTATAAACGCTCGTAGATTAACATTTACTCCCTCCTTCCCTATACAAATGTCAACTTCTTGTTTTCCTTGATAATTCACAAAGAGGGACACAAAGTACTAGTGGTACAAGTTATTAACAACTTATTGGTCAGTGAAACATGCCAAAAGACAAAGGCGAATTTAGTATCTTCACCAAAAATGTACACTCATTCCAAGCAAATTTCTCATCAAATATCTACATGAAGGGTTAGAGGGAGTAGTGTAATTTTCATAAGTACAGTGGCATATTGCTTTTAAAGATTCAAAAACAAGTCTAAATGTTTGTGAAAGAAAATCTAAAAATCTAATGAATACCTTCATTCCAGGCATTTGGACCCACTCAACAGCAGTTCCCGTGGCCTTCGAAAGAAACTCTGCTAAAGTCTCTTCTGCAATGGACAAAAGCCTGGGAAAAAAATATGGCGTAAGAATCAATAAGCCACACAAAGAGCATACACAACGAGGTGATTGCACAGCACAATAATATTGGAAATGGACTCTAGCGCCACAAGCGCACTAACCCTGCAGGACTAGCATCCCTCGGCGGGTTCTGAGTAGTCAGTTGGTTTTGACCACTCGTCACCACCGAGTCACAGCTAGTGTCTTTCGTCACAAGTGCCGTCTGCAAATCCAAAAAAAAATAAAAAACCCCGACACAGTTATAATGCATTTCCATATTCAAAATCCCTTCTAGGTATGAAATTTGAAAAATATGTAAAAGTGTTCTTACACTCTGAGTATGTTGGCGAAAGTAGCCATTCTCATACACAAGGTGGGACACCTGCTTCTGCAACCTATCATTCTCTTCCATCAATAGTTTGTTCATTGCAGTCAGCTTCCTATTGACAGCTTGAAGGCGGGAAGCCTCCTTCCTCTGTTTCTCTCTGCAGCTGCATATCATAGTAAAAGCATTTACAATTATCAGATGTGCAAGACTCAGCAAATGCCTTCAGTTAGAAATCATCCTAAGAAAAATTCTTCATGCAAGAAACCATCATTACAAACTGTTTTCAAAAACGCAACCGACATTAAGTCAGAAAAAGGCATCCTTAGTTCGCTAGGGGGCTGATAATCAGCATTGCTTCTGCTGAGCTCGGAAAACGCAAATAGTAATGATGCATGTGAAAATAGCAAACAATTCAGACGATGAGGGTTAAGAGTACCGGCGATTCTGAAACCAAACTTTGATTTGCTTGGGCTCAATGTTGGAGAGAATGGGGCACTCGCGAATGAGCTGCTGACGACGAATGGAACTGGGTTTAGGGCACTCATGATAGAGCCGCTCAAGGGCTTCAACCTGCTCCGGCGTGTATCTCACATACTTTCCGTTATCCATTATGGCACCCTTACCATCCTTGCAGGACATTGTCATCATTTTCCCTTCCCTACGCTCTTAAAAATAAAAACAATTAAAAACTCTTTCTTTCCCGAAACCAGCCCTTTCTCTTTCCTCAAACCCTGAAAATATATTTAAACAAACACCACCAACACGTTCCCCATCACAAATCTAAATAGAATGTTTCGTAATCTTCACTCCTGAAATAAACTGACAACCGAAACGAGACGTTGCTATCATTCACCGTATTTCTTTCACAGCTCCAAGCACTAGGAAATTAATAATCTTTTCGGTATCAGAGCAACAAATCAACACTAGCAGCTGAGGAAATCATGCATCAGCGCCCATAGTTTCGCCTAGAATAAACACAGACGAGAGATCGGAGAAAAGACAGGAAGCTGATCTTCATAGCAAATCGTCCCCAACCTCTGAAACATTTTCCTCCCCCGAGCTTCAAACGCGCAACCAAAACATGAGAAGCATGGGTGTTTGTGTGTGTGTGTTGAGGAGATCTCAAGGAGATGGATTTTTGAGAGGGAGGCTGATGCAAACAAACGGCAAGAACCCTAATTGTGAAAAGAGCAGGGAGAAAGAGGAGAGGAGGGAAAAGTAGAGCGAGTGAGTGCTTTAACACTGTACTGGAAATTTTGATTTTTTTTTACTCGAGTGCCAAGTGCTATTGGGAAGGGAACTACTCCTGTAGGTAACCTAATACTCGTCCCTCATCCTAGCTTATGCCTCTCTCTCTCTCTCTCTCTCTCTCTCTCTCTCTCTCTCTCTCTCTCTCTCTGCCTCAATCACTGTGTGTGTGTTTTGCTTTGGTTGGTTCGTTACTTTCGGCTTTTCATGGTTTTTTTCACTTTACTGTTGTGCAGAGGGTCCGATAACTGGACGGGGAGGGAGGGACTGGAATCTCTGTTCTGAATCAGATAACGACTGTTTGACTGTTTTGCCCTTTTAGTACCCCCAAATGCCTTCTATTATCCTCCCTCCCAGATTTACCACCATGCCATAAGTGGTCTACGACTACTGCTACTGCTACTCTATAAATAGCTCCTATTTGCTTCTTCCTTTTGAGGAATTAAATGTCGTTACCTTTTTGACCTTTGTCATCATTACAATGTGTTACTGCATCCTCTATTGTGAAACATGGTATTAAATAAAAAATAATACGAAAAATATGGACCCGGTGTTCCATCCACAATGGCAAAGCTGGTAAATTTAGTGAGAAAACAAGGGTACGGAAGACCGGACAAGCTGCGAAGCATCAGCCTGAGAAGGAGAGGAGCATGGGAGTGGGGCCGGGTAGTTTTTGTGGAACAGAGAGGACAACATGATGAGGGATTTGCATGCGCCTCTGATTCCATGTTTTAAAAAAAAAAATAATAATAATAAAGAATTACCCCATTTTTTAAAAGAGAAAAATCTAACAGGAGGGAGATAATTTAATTGGTGGGGTTTTATAGGGGGGATGGGACCGCAGGCGTATGACAATGATCAAAGCTGCATAATCAGAGTTCGTATACAAAAGAAGAGATTGGGGAATACTTGTGTTCCGATCACGAGTGAAATTTCAAAATATATGATAATATGGTAAATTTGATCAAGTTTAATTACGAATATAATATTTTAATTTATATTATTTAATATTATATTTTAATTTTACATATTTTTTATCTACTATTTCTATATTTATATATTCACATAAATTAATTCAAATATTTTATATCACATTTTCTCTTCTTTCTAATTAATTTTTTCCTTACATTCAAATATTTTACATCACATTTAAATATTATAAATTACATTCAACTTTCATATTTAAGGACGAAATAGATATTTTAATATAAATCACATATTTATAATACAAATGAAGGGTGTGGGCTCCATCACAAATGAATAGTAATATTTGTACACGGAATTTGTTGGGAGGGGGTTTTATATGTGGGTGTGGAGAGAGGAGACAAAGAATCTTTTATGTGGGTGTGTATCTGGAAGAAAGGGAGGGGTGATAGATTAGGATGTGTGGGAGAATGTGTAATTTTTTTTATTTCTTGACTTAATTAATTTTTTTTTAATTTATGTTATTTTTTTAATACTTAAACTAAAAAAGTGTGTTCACTTGGGTATTTTTTATCCAAGTTTTTGTGTTTTCTCTCTCATTGGTCCCACAAATTTTCTATCTATCTCTCTCTTACTTTTTATTTTAATCATTACAAAAACTCAAAAACCAAATCAAAAACTACCCATCTAAATGCAACCTTCATACTTTTTAATTTGTATTATTTTTCTGTTCCATGCCCTCAAACACGAGTATTTACTAATTCACTCGATAACTCCATCTCAAACTCGTAAACATACACACATACATGATATGACATGACATGACATTGACGTGACGTGACGTGACTTGACATGTTAGAAATTGAAGTTGACGAGATGGTGGCGGGTTGGCTGCTACTGTAAAACGTTAACCGGTTTGTTGGTGGTGGTTAATAAATGGCGTAAATTACAGCGAATCGCCTCAAACTCCGGATCACCTCATGTACTTTTTTGACCCATCAAAAACTCCTACACAGGGTCTGTTCTTCTGGGTGTTTTTTATCATGTTTTTTGTTTTTTAATTTTTCTCTCTTATTGGTCTCATAATTTTTCTCTCTATCTCTCTTACTTTTTATTTTAATCATTACAAAAACTCAAAAACCAAATAAAAAAACTACTCATTCAAACACAACTTAAATAACCAAAATTTGAAAAATTAAAACGTCTTTTTCGCATTAGAATCCGTATCTGTTTATTTGCACTTAATGATTACTCCTATTTGATAGGGGATTTTGTGTAAATTATTCAGATAATTGAAAAATAAGATTATTTAATAATTTTTCTCTTTCAGATCTGGAAGCAACTTAATATATCTTAATCATTCAGCTTTAAAACTAAAGCTGAATAATTAATACCTACATCAGAAACTATTTTGAATAATTTTATATCTTTAACAAATATTTAAATTTCTTATTTTTTTCTTTGTACATTTAATTTTATAAAATTTAAAATAAATTATATGTCACTTTTATATAATATTTTTGAGTTTTTATGCATAACATTAAAATAAAATGATATTATATTTGTATTTTATATGCATCAACGAATATTGTATTTTTATACTACTATTTTATTCTTCTAATTTTATTTTTTTTAATTATTTATATAAAATATTATATCAATAAAATAAATATAACAATATGTCTCATTTAAAAAATATGGTTAATAATTTATTTGGTAATAATAAATAAAAATCATTTTTATAATCTAAAATATAGTAAATATATATCAATACTAAATTAGATTAAAAGTAAGAACAAATGTAATACATAATTAAGTAACTATATAAAAATTATTAGATA
>JAOWAN010000005.1:2183091-2198113 GCA_028566635.1 Lobelia cardinalis | reverse complement strand
CAAAGTATCACAAAATAAGTTTTGTACTTTAGTTTTTCAAAGGTATCCGGGCGACCAAAGTGCCCGCCTTTTCAAACTTAGGTGACATCTTTTTTGGCCGCCTTAAAGCCTTTAGCTTTAATGGCGGTCCTACCCTCTTGACTTTGATTAACCACTTTGTGATGGTATTAAGTTTAGAATGACTTTGTGCCTGACAAAGGACCTTTTTCCTAGCATTTAATACTTCGTAGAAGTATTTTAGTTAGGGAGACCTTGTGCTTGACAAGGGACCCTTTTTCCAATACTTAGTTCTTCGTGAAAGTACTTTAGTTGGAGCGACCTTGTGCTTGGCAAGAGACTTTTTTTTTCCAACACTTAGTACTTCGTGGAAGTACTTTAGTTGGGGCGACCTTGTGCTTGACAAGAGACCTTTTTCCTAACATCTAATACTTCGTAGAAGTATTCTAGTTAGGGCGACCTTATGCTTGACAAGAGACTTTTTTCCCAATACTTAGTACTTCATGGAAGTACTTTAGTGGAGACGATCTTATGCTTGACAAGAGACCTTTTTCCCAATTAGTACTGTACTTCGTGGAAGTACTTTAAAATAGTCTGGAATAAGGCCAAGTATACTGGCCCAGAGATCTGTGGTTCAAAAGTTATTGGCCTAGACCCGGGAGATCTGCTAGGGATTGGGCCACGAGTATGTGAGAACAGTTTGGGCCTAGTGGCTGGAAACCGTTAATGACCCAATTTAAACACAGCCTCCATTCTCTTCGGTCTTCGGTATGTAACAGACGAGTAATAAGTAAGAAAAAAAAAAAAAAAAACTTTGGGACGATCGACTCGATTCTCAGTTCGAAAACTTGAACTCTCTTCCTTGAAATCTCTCTGCCGTCGTCAGGTTTGTCTATCACTCCATCCATATCTCTGTCGAAGTTTATAGATTCTTTTTCGAAAATTGATCTGTTTGCTGCTTTGATTACCGGGGATCCGCATATTTCAAATGCACAGATCTGCATGCAATTTGATATTGATTAGGCTTTTGATTTTTATTTTACTGCATTCAATTTCGTGTAAAGATCATTTCTGTGTTAAATTGCAGTAATGATCTGTTGCGTAAAATTAATTGTTTAGCCCTGTTGAGTCAATGTTGGATTTCGATCTTATATGTACATCCATTTTAATCTTTTGATTTCTTCATGAAATGCACTATGAATTTTACCGAATAATTGCGTTTCGGGAAAGCACTGACATTTCCCCTTTTTTTTGTTGATTAAGATCCTTAGAACCTAATTGTGACCGGATATCGATCAGCTCCTAATAGTTCTTTTACTGCTTAAATGATGAGTGTCATGCTTAACTTTTGGAGATTAAGGATGCCAATTAGCCTTATACTTTGTTATCCATAATGCTTTAATCCTAGTTGATGACAGTGATTATGGAAATTTTCATTGTAGATAAAATTAATATCTAAAGTAGATACAGTTATTATGGATAAAGAAAATTTCAAAACTGAGGCTGGTTTGGTGAAGGATTTACGAGTCTGTATCTTCTGTCCGAAATGATGTACAGTTTCCTGTTAATTTTTTTAAACCCCATCTCAACCGTTTAAAAGACGACCCTAAAATTTTAAACTCAGAAATTATGATACATTTCATTTTTAAAAGCCATGTGATAGGAGATGAGACACCATTTGGGATAGAAATTCCTGATTAAGGATTTATAGATCGTTTCTATTGGTATCGGCAGGCATTTTTACTAATGGTTCAGCCTCAGTGAGGTGGATCTCGATTTAGGAAAAGAGAAACTCTTTTTGTCAGTGAATTAAACCACATTATTGATTCTTCTGTCCTGCCATCATAACCTCCTCCTCCTATTTAGATTAGGGCAGCCGGCAACTCACAGCTTGCCCACACAGAAAATTAGTTTGCCAAGTGCTATCTCAGAATTTCTTCAGCTAGAAAACAACCACGTTCTGTCTATTAACATGTTACCGAGGCATGCTATGATTGTTTTTTCTTTCTTCTATTTTCCGTTTTTCTTGAGCAAGCAGTATGTACATTATTCATAATCAATCCCATGTTTTATATTCTTGCCCAGTTAATTAAGCTGCTGTATCTAGGTAAAGTTGAGACCAATGATTTCCTTAGTTTTCTAGAAGAATGATATGTCTCTGCATTTATGGATCCTATGTAATTTGTCACTTTGATGCATCTAAGAGTGTTAACATTTTATGATTCATGTAGTGGGGTTTCATTTTGATTGTTTTTTTCCAACTCGAGCTGCCTTGCAGGATTTTATTGAAGATATCAAAATCTATTAAGTCTTCTTGACGTCTCTTACAGCAAAGAGAACATGCCGTCACTAAAGCTTGATATTGCTCACAAAGACGTTGTTCATGATGTTGCAATGGACTACTATGGGAAGTGTATTGCCACCGCATCTTCAGATAGCACAATTAAGATAACTGGGTTCAGCAGTTCCTCCTCTCAGCATCTAGCAAGCTTGAGTGGTCACAGTGGACCCGTATGGCAAGTATCCTGGGCTCACCCCAAATTTGGTTCTCTTCTCGCTTCTTGTGCGTATGATGGGCGCGTCATAATTTGGAAGGAAACCAAGCAGAATGAGTGGACTCAAGCCCTTGTTTTTGCTGACCACAAATCATCTGTAAATTCAATTGCTTGGGCCCCCTATGAAGTAGGTCTTTGTTTGGCATGTGGATCCTCTGATGGGACTATCTCAGTCCATACTGCTAGATCAGATGGTGGTTGGGACAAGTCACTTATCGACCAAGCTCATCCGTTGGGTGTTACTTCTGTTTCCTGGGCCCCTTCAACAGCACCAGGTGCTCTTGTTGGTTCAGGCTTGCTCGATCCGGTTCAAAAGCTTGTATCAGGTGGGTGTGACAATACAGTGAAGGTTTGGAAACTTACTGATGGTGTTTGGAGGATGGACTGCTTCCCTGCTCTTCTGATGCATACTGATATGGTCACAGATGTTGCATGGGCACCGAACTTGGGGCTTCCCAAATCTACAATTGCAAGTGCTTCTCATGATGGAAGAGTTATCATATGGACAGTTGCTAAGGATGGGGATCAGTGGGAGGGTAAAGTTTTGAAAGATTTTAAGACTCCTGTTTGGAGGGTCTCATGGTCATTGACTGGAAATTTACTGGCTGTCTCTGATGGGCAGAACTCTGTAAGCTTGTGGAAAGAAACAGTTGATGGAGATTGGGGACAGGTGACTACAGTTGATCCCGAGAGTTAGTTCAATTTAGGTATTTTTTAAACATATTTTATCATCTCCCCATTGAGAGAAAATTGAGGATTTCCCATAAGACAGCATCAGAAGGAATGTTTCTAGTTAATTGCAGAGACTAAGATTGCTGTCAGAGGCCTTTGTACTCCTTGACACCATAGATGACTGATGCTTGGAAAGAAAATGTTGGTGCTAGTTTTCTTTTCTTCTCACTTCTTATTCATGCGACAGTTATTACTTATGCTGACCTTGCCGACAATTTTTTTAAAGAACACTTCACTCCTATTTTCTAGTGAATGAGTGTGATCAAATCATATACACTGTTGCATTTATATGTTTATGGTAAGGGCAATTGGAGGAGATCAAATCATATACATTGCATGCATGTATATGGTTGGACCTAATGGTTTACTAAAAACTAAAGAGCAGTAAAACTTGGATTGGAGCAGGACAATACGGGTTTTTAAAATTTTTGTTTATGTTTGTTTTACCAGAATTTTAGCTTTTCTAGGAGTTGGATTATCAAAAGGTTGAGACTCCAACCCAAGTTCCCCACCGACCCTATCCTCGATCAATGTGGAGGATGTAAATCGCAGGACGTTCATATCGCAAGTCAGGATTAAGAGTTGGATTATCTTGCATGAATCAAGTTGTACAAGACCAGAAGCTTTTAATATATATTTGCCTATCGACCACTGCGCGCAAACTACCTAGTCAGTGAAAATAGTTGTTCAGGTTGAATCATGTCCCCCCTTAATTTGGGTTAATAGATTGTTTTTTTATCTTGTGGTGACAGGGAAGGTACGAATCACCAATCTAACTGCTTTGTGCGTGCAGTCAGTTTCTTGTCTTTAGCGGAGAAAGAGTTTTGATGGATCATCTGGATACCCCATACTGGCCATTTAAAACCGATTTCCTTGGGTTATTCTTTGAGAGAGAGCTTTTTCTTAAATGTTTAGACTAGTATTTCTCTCTTTTATGGGCTGAGCTCTACTTTTATGAGTCCACATACTTCTCCTACTATCGGGCTCATCTTTGTCATCTGCACATTGGATTTGGACTCAGAAATATAGACATATATTAAGGCTTTGTTATAGTGGGCCCACTCATACATTTTATAGCTGTTTCGGAGTACTTATTTTGAATAAGATACCACATATATAAAAAAAACATAATGACACAAAATTTATGAATTAATAATACCCCTCATCATCACAAAAAAATTGTCCATATTTTCTTATTTATTTCAAAACAATGGTTCCATTTTTAAAAGTAGTAATAATTATAATATAATTTAAAATCGATACATGTAAAGCCTGTTCTTAAATTTGCATGCGATGTATAATACGACAATACTTGTTACGAAAAATGGATTGGTAATACACACACATGTATAAATATTTTTATTGTATTTTCGTTAATTTTGCTGTAGTTTAGTTTTTTTGTTATATTTTGGTAAGACTCTGTTGTATCTTATTACATTTTTATTATATCTTAATTATTTTAAAAATATAACTAAGATATAATAAAAATATACAAAAATATAACTGATTCACACGTTTATACGATATTTGTAATTTGTAGCGGAATAAAGAAAGAAAAAACAATGTAAGCAAAGACTAAAGAGAGCAGGATTTAGTTAGAGGGAGTGCCGAGTGAGTAGGGCGGGTGAATGGCATTTGTCCCCGTAGAGTATTCGAAAAAATCGTTCAATGCTTTTTACTTGAAAGTTTGGGTGTGAGGAGCCGTAGGGCCACTTGAGCGTAGCGAGAGGAGCGGTGAAGTGTCCGCTAACCGCTGCTCACCATTCACTATTCCCTAATTATTTTTTCCCCATACATGATACATATGAAGCCAATTGAAGCGACTGCCCTATTCCCTATTTTGATTGGTACAAAATTCATCCGTTAAAAAATGAGTGAATTTCCTCACGAATAATGTGGTGCAACAGTACCATAATTTTCCTTTTGTCCCGCCCATGGAGCCACAAATAGAGGCACGTGCAGTATTCGGTCATCCACGTGAGGAGTCCTTACATGTTCAGTCACGTTGGGAGGTTATCTAATGTATACATGCAAAAGGGTTGACGCACGTGTGAGGAACCATCAAAGGAAAGACGGGTCTAAAGCGAAGCGCAAGCAATATAACGCACGACGGCTCCTGTTTCCAGCTAACGGAAACAACAACCCCCTTCCCCCTGTTATTTGACCGTAGCCGTAGCTCGTTGGGTCTATAAGCAAGCAACAATTAAGGAAGAATAAAATAAAATAAAATAAAAATAAAAGTAAAATTTAATACGTAGAAAGCAATAATACAAAGGGGTACACATAGGGACCGTGTCACATGATGGCTGACAGTAACCCCTCACCTCCGTCACGTGCGTCGTTGGACCGTAATGAACATTTATTTTTAAACCGACACCCAAAATGTATCAATTTTTATTTACAATTAAGGGAGTAAATTTTGATCAATTTATATACTCATTCCTATACAATTGTTATATGGAGTGCCTAGGTACTCATTGCTCATGCAGTGTCTTAATGCACATAAACGTTATAAAATATGTACATAACATAATTATAATGCACATAAATGCTATATGTGCATAATTTATAACCGTTATGTGCATTATGGCACTCCGTATAATTTTCGATTCCTATAAATCTTTGACGGGCATTGTCTAATCAATATTCACAGCTTAAATAGCGATTAAACACACAACGCATATCGATTTATTATTTTTAGGAACATAAGTACTTAAATAAGTTAAATAATAATGGACCAGTAACAACGAATTATAATCTAGTAGTAAGACGTGTCACCTATTTTAATAGATCACGAATTCAAGTCATCTAGGAATAGGTGAAAAATCACTAAACAATCTTCAAAAAAAAAAAAGTTAATTACTAAATAATTAGTAATTAAACTGTTAAAAATATATAATTAATAATAAATATTTATTTTGAAACAACAAGTTATTGACAACAATGAAATTGAAAAGTAAAATAATGGTGGGCTAAGTAAGAAGAAGGAAGTGATCATCATGAACGTTAGTTGGGGTTGAGCTGTAAGCGTCGTGCTTTAACGTGGCTTAGGGAATTTAATAACATGGGGGTGTAAGTGTAATGTAATGTAATAGTGGTAGTACGTACTCCTACTAATAATGAACTTTATTTAATTTGGAAATATTAGTACCCAGTAATGTTTTCAGAACGGAAAGTAAGAGAAATATGAGAAAGAAAAAAAAACAATGGAGCAGGCCGGCAAAGTACAAGCCCCAAGGACAAAAAGTATTAGAGAGAGAAACGAGATGGCTAATCACTAATCAGGCATTACTTTTACCTTTGGTATGGCAGCATTTCCTCCCTTTCAAAATAATAGGTTTAATTTTTTTAATTATAAATGTAATCAAGATACTTTAAAATTATTTAATACTCTCTTCATTTTTTTTTTTTTATATGGCTTGAAATCGAGATAGAAATCACATAAGAAGATGAAAATAAACGCTTAGAAAGAAACAAAATGAATTTTAAATTAAACTGTTCTAATTATATAAAGGCTGATCATTTATGAGAGAATTTTCACTTATATATTATCAGTGTATATATATATATATATTGAGAACCAATTAATTCCAAAGAACCTAGGAACTCCTAACAACCATTAGAGCTAAAAAAATTAAAGGATCGAGAGATGAGGCACTTACTTAAGCCCGTACGGTGACATTTTTATATATAATTACTTAAAAATCTAATATGTCCACTCTCTCTCATAACATGCCATGTTTAGATTTATTTCTCTCATTCCTTCCGCCGCCTCCTTCGTTTCTCTCCCCTCATCGTCGCCAAAATTACGTTCTTCTTCTCTGATGATTTTGCCGGCGAGTTCATGCGTATCGCCGTCGATCTCTTTCGGCATCGATCGCTGTTTATTTTGCCTCGTGTATCGCTATTTTTTTTTTGCTTTGGATCGAATCCAATGGAAATTGGTACAACTCCGACTATTAATCTTCCTCTTTATCGGTAAAACTCTTTCATCTCCTCCAACTAATTCCGCCGGCGAGTAATTACATTTCACCGTATTTTTTATGAATCAATTCAATGAAATCTTTGATTTGTCAATTGATAACACTGATCCTTCAAACGATAATATTGATCCACCAAAAAATCAAATTTTAACAGTAATAGAGAAACACAATATTGATCCATCAAATTTTAACACTGATTCATCAAAATTAACTCTGATCCATCAAATTATAACACCGATTCATCAAAATTAACTTCGATCCATCAAATTTTAACACTGATTCATCAAAATTAACTCTGCTACATTAAATTTAACACTAGTCCATCAAATTTATTACCGATCCATCAATTTTAACACTGATTCTTTAAATTTTTTACTGATCCAGCAAAATTTTTATTGATCCATCAAAATTTTTACTAATTCATCAAATTTTATACTGATCAATCAAAATTTTTATCGCAAAGTGACGAAAATGTCCTTTTTTCGAACCAAATATTACAAAAATGCCACCGCATTTTTAATAACATATTTTTACCCTATTTAATCTCAGACACTTATTTTCATCGATCTAACGCTCAAAAATAGTTCCTAAAAATTATTTGTGGTTCTCATTTAATTAGCTTCTATATATATATATATATATATATATATATATATTGATGTATGTTTTCATAGTAAAGATGGATTCACTTTGGGTTTAACTAACCATGTCATAGACTCATGTGAAGCATACAAGTGATTAGAAAAAGGAGCATTCCAAACTTCATCAACACAAAATAACTAACTTGTATAGAGTAGAGAGGTGTTGCCCCATAAGCCATAGAGTATGGACTGTAATTTTCTTATGAGGATTAATTGTCAATAATATTAATAAACAAAAGAAATCAAATCATCTCAAATCGTCCCAATTTGGAATTAATTAATTAACAGCCATGGAGTTATAATTCAATGCATGATGTTTAACGGGGAGAAAACAATAAAATCAGTTTATTCGATCGAATTGTGAAACCATTTTGTCACAAAGTTGATTAATTTAGCGTATGATCGATCATACGTTTCCTCGTTGTAGTCGTTACTTGAAATTGAGTGCTCTCTCGAACAAAATTGAAGCGAGTTATTATCGTAATGTAAAATTAGATCTACAAAAGTAGTTTTCGAGGCATAGCTCAGTTAATAAAGGCTTAAGTAATGTAGTGTCTGCCATATCAATGATCTGCAGAGCGGAGGTTTGAAACTTGAAATCTTTAGATTTTCGCCCCTTGTTAGTAAGATCAGAGGAGATACATTTCGCAATTTGTCTTGTTCATCATTTCCGAAGATACGGGGATGGAGACTCCTAGTACGAGAGTCCAATATTTTGTTATACAGAAGTAATTATGTTTAGTAAGAAAGCCAATATTGAATAGATCAATTGAAAAATAAAAAGAGAAAGAGGAAATAAAATCGTTAAAAAGAATTACGAAAATATTAAAAGGAGAGAGGAAACAGCTTTACAGAAGTAGCAAGTGACTTGGTATAGTTACTGTTTACCTTCTTTTTATTTTTTTTTCCAAGTAGGCAAACTGAAAAGAAGGTTCCTTCAACTTTGGTAATAATTACAGTCAGGCCCCCTGGTCTCACTCATCAAAACCCCACACCCACTTTAAGCTCTCTGTCATCTTCAAACAAACGCAATCCGACTCCAAACTCCAACGCCACCCCCCCCCCCCCTTCCCTCTCTCTCTTCCTCTAAATTCAATCGCCAAACCATCCTTTCCCCCATTGCACCTTCGATACACACACATTCTCACAATTACGTGCGTAAATGCGAATGGAATCCCCAAACTTCTTCATGGGTGGCTACTTCAGCGCCGGCGAATGCCAATTCTCCCCCACTAAACGCTTCTACGACCATAAACCAATTCCCACCGACAACAACAACCAGCAGTTCATGGTTGAAGACCTTCTCGACATCCCTAAAGAGGACGATGTCATGAACGACGCCTTTTTCGGCGGCTGCATTAATGCCGGCAATTCCGCTGATTCTTCCGCGCTCACCGTTGTCGATCATGCCAGTAATCCTTCCATTTCCAGCGGCGAACCTCAGTTCTCCGGTAACATTAGCTGCCGCAGCTTCTCCGACTCCCCATTCTCCGGCTCTGCCTCTGAACTTTGCGTTCCGGTACGCAATGCAATTATTACCATATTTAATTTGTTCACTAATAATTTCAATTAAACTACTCCATGGTCATTCGATACAAGTATTTTCGCAACATAATTTTCTTATAATTACAAAATTTTTTAATTAAAATAACTATTTCGAATTATTTATTTTAAAAAATAAGGATTATTTTGAAATTGAGGAGGTTGTTAAATTCCTAGTCTTAAGGAGACACATTTTCTAATTAATTGTAATTAACGAAAATTGTTTATGATTTTGGTGAAACAGTATGATGACTTGGCGGAACTGGAATGGCTATCGAGTTTTGTGGAGGAATCATTCTCAAGCGATGACCTGCACAACCTCCAATTGATTTCCCCCACTAATGTTGCTCCCACCGACACCTCATCCTCCGACACCACCACACCCGACTCTCGCTCCGAATCCGCCACTATCCGAAACAGCTGTCCGTTATTTCAGGCCGACGTCTTAGTCCCCGGCAAAGCCAGGAGCAAACGTTCGCGCGCCGCACCCTGCGACTGGTCCTCCCGCCTCCTTCTCCTCTCTCCTCCTGCCAAAGCTACCGGCGTCGACAGCACCAAAGAGTTCAAATCCCCTGCGCCGTCGTTCAGAAAGAAGGAGTGTCATGAGGAGGCGCCGGGGGCTCGGAAATGCCTCCATTGCGGGTCGGACAAGACGCCGCAGTGGCGAACCGGACCGCTGGGTCCGAAGACGCTGTGTAACGCGTGCGGCGTGCGTTACAAGTCGGGGCGATTGGTTCCCGAGTACCGACCCGCTGCGAGCCCGACATTTGTGGCGGCGAAGCATTCGAATTCCCACAGGAAGGTTGTGGAGCTCCGAAGGCAGAAGGAGCTCCGTAAGCAGCAACAGTTGGTCAGTCAACGCCCCATTTTTGGCGGTGAAGATTACTTGATTAATCGTCAAAGTGCTTGCGATTATTCCCAGATGATCTAGCATGTCCCCAGGCGTACGGAATTAGATTTAATTACACATCCCTTTTCTTCAAAGAAAACCTTAGTACGTAAATTTTAACTCCTACCAATTAAGAATTGAATAGTGTTTTTTTTTTTTTTTAATTTTAAAAATCCTAAAAATATCAATGTTATCTTTAGTTTCTCGTGCTTTTTAGGTTATATTTCATTAATTGAGAAAATAGTGTACTAAAAAAGGTGGAGGGAGAAGATTAAATTCGTTGTAGAAGGTACCTTTGTAACGTCGTCGATCGTCTGAATTTTTGTAATCATGCAAATTAGTAGTAGTTTTTTTTTTTTTTTAATGGAGTACGTACGTAGTAGTAATAATTAATTATTGATAGCTAGCTAGGTTCTTTTATTACTTCTTTAAGTATAAAATGGAAATTAAAAAAAAAGGAAAATTGAAATAGGTTTTGCTTGAGGACAAAGTAAAGAAAGAATGGAGATTTGTTGTAAAGCAAAGGTGCAGCATGCAATCATGTAAAATGGTGCACCCACCTTCATTATTCACCAAGACACCAAATGTATATATATGTATATATGGGACGGGCACAGGCCCATCGCACATGTATTGCTGAACTTTGATCTGTTTTTAAGTTATGAAAATCTTGCTGCACTCACTCACTGATTTATTTCTTTTTCTTACACTGGGAGGGAGGGAGGGATGGATGTACATTAATAATTAATTAAAGATCGATGGAATTATTTTTCTTATATAATTCCCAAAATTGACTTAATTTTAGAGAACGGGTACGGTAGGACAGTGTGTTTTGGAGAAGGGAATGTATGTACGTACTTGGGAGATCGATCAGGTGATGGAGAAATCAGGATGCTTGATTGGGTTTGGTTGGCCACGACACGAGAGATTGATCATTCTGATCAGCGGTCAGAATCAATTAATGAACGTACTATAGCTAGCTCGTTGCATGTGCAGCAGTAGCTTAATTTAGCTTATAGTACTAGCTAGTTTTTGCCGCCCAAAAACGAACTGGACTCGTGAGTCCCGCAACAAGCATCACAACTCATATGTTTCGTTAGTCCTAACGGTGGGGTGGGTCGTTAATTTTGACTTTTCACATTCAATTAAGGCATTTATTAATCCACGAATTGCTCATGCATGCATTAAGAATTACTACTATAGCAAAAATTGATGCATTGGATAGCTAGCTAGGGATGTGCGGTTAATTAGAATCTGCATGCATGGGCAAAGATTTCGAGGTTTGAATTGAATTTTTATACATAGGGTCAAGATATATTACATATGGTTTGCTTAATGGATCCGTAAAGATACTTCTCCCTCTTTCAGTCTTTCTTAATGTTTTTAATAAGTGATATTTTTTCGATATGTTGTAAAGAAAAAATGTCACTTTCAGTAGATTTAAAATAAAACAGAGGGAGAATTTTACAGTTTTTATCTAGCTAGATAAAAATAAACAATTGTCATGTCTTTCAATTCGACCCCTGTTTGAAATCAAATCTATCTTTTTTACCCTAAAATATTTTACTGATCACAAAAAAACTTTCTTCCTTCAAGTTTAAATAACGTTAATTTTGTCAGATTATTTGCTTTCTCAATTTGTGGGTATAACCTCAATGCTGACACTTGCAATAAAACGGAGAGAGTATGTTGGAGCCATATACAACTGCCGATCCTATCCTATCCTAGTCTCTCTCTCTCTCTCTCTCTCTCTCTCTCCATTATGAAACTGTAACGTAGGTGGTCAATGATTTTGATGTTCTTGGAAGGAAAGAGTGTACATTACTCGATCAAAGTATTTGACCATTGTACGTAGTAAGTGCGGTTTCTCGTTTTAAGTACTTTCAAGCTAGCTATAGTTTCACCTCGGCCTTCAATACTCTCAACTAATGATCAATCATCTTCCATTTATAATATTTTGTAGCTTTCTAGGGACAATATTTCCATGGTGTGACAAAATGCATTTACGTAGTTTGGAAATTAAATAGGGCATGATGCTATGAATTCGAAGAAAAAGAAACGTTAAAAAAAGGGGGGGGGGGGAAAAAAGAAAGAAAGAAAATTAGAAAAGGAGGAATTGTACCGGAAAGTACAATGTATGAATTAAAGATGGGGATGGGATGGGGGATGGCGTTTTATGCGTAGGTGAAGGTGATAAAAGATAATGCAATATTGTCGGGACATGCATGTGGAGGAAAGAGATGAGAGAAAGGGGGGCTAGGCTAGCACATGCATGGTAATAAGTGGAGTGCACCCTGCATCTTCATCTTCATCTTATATATATGACGACTGTTTTTCTGCATGGTTTTTTTTTTTTTTTTTTTTTTTTTTAAATGTATGGATATGGAAAAAATATGTATATATTGAAAGCCAACTAAAACCTATCTCACACCATGGCTGATTGTTCATGTCCTTGGGATCTTTCCATGTTATTTGGGGTGAGGTTACAATTATTCTTGTCTCCCCTTCCCTTCCCTTCCCATCATATATTCTTTATAGTTTTAATTAGTTATCCCTCTGACCCTCTCCTCCCCCCTGTGTGACAATGACTTCCTTAGCTTGTAATTGCTCAATTAAATGATCATGGGCATTTTGGTCATTAATTACAACTGTTTATATATAGACTTGCTAATATTAACTTGGGTCGAGTAAACTTGTGTCATGCCCCATTCCTCCTCGGGTGCTAATTAACGTATATATATGCATATCACACATGAATGAGTGTTGTTATATATAAGTATTTGCGCTAGCTATGGTTATGCTTGGAATTGATCACATAATTCCTATGTTACGGTTGGTTCACGGTGTACTTGTTTAACTTGAAATGCTATATAGTACGTATACTTGCATCTAAAACTAATTTTCATAAGTTTTGTAACATATATGTAAAATACTAAACACGTTTTATTTCCATAATTTTTGAAAAAATATGTAGTTCTGCTCAATTTTGAGTATGAAAAGTTGTCGGTTTAATTGCAAAAATCAAACTGTAACTCTTCAATTGAAACGGAGGGAGGGAGTATGATAATAAGACCAAGGATTCATTAGTTGAGTCAAAGTGGAGATTTCTAAATTTTCTTGAAGATCAGAAAGGGAAAATAATATTTATCACGAGGACACATTTTGTAGAGGGTTTCTTGTAAAGGGTAATCTAGTCATTTTGAAAAATGAGATGGGCTGGGTCGAGGGTAGCCAAAGCCCAATCATACAAAGGTGGATCAGTGGGTCATCATTGGTAGGTAGTGAAAGAGGTAGCTAGCCACTGGCAATGGCAATAGCATTCAGAAGAGAACAAATATACAAAACATTGCTTAGCTGAATGGTAAAGTTGGGTGGACTTTTTCTTTCATTGGAGTATAGTGATCATAATGCCCCAACTTAACCCCCCGCCCCATCCATTATTATGAAAAATTGCACCAAAACTGAGAGGATGTCGTGATTTAGACTTAAAAATTGTTCTCCTCCCGCCCCCACCCCCACTGTCTCCTATGCTTTTCACTATTGTTTGTTCAACATGTACATCAGCTATAGCTCCATTCGTTTCAAAAAAACAAAAGTGTTCCTTTATAATGCAAATCGTATATGTGCATTTCTTGCTTGTGTGTTCCATTCTTGGTTGCTGCAGATTACGAATTCTAGACAAAGATAATCCGTTGGTTCAAGAGGACCGGATCGAGGCAATATCTGGCAGGGGAAGTTAATACCGTGGATATTTGGAGTTCTGTTGCTTTGCTAGAAACTGGCTACGAAAATGTCCGTTCCCTTGAACTTCATATATATATATTAATTATGTCACAGCTCATTGGCATGGCTGAGTATGATAGTCATGAGCAAGCAAGTTTAATTTCTAAGCAATACTTTTAGAATGGAGATCAGTAGGTATGCGGATTTGCTCCATCCGCCATGCAACATACTCGTGAAGCTACCTAGATGATGCTACTTATCATCAACTAGCTTTCCTTTTTTTTTTTAATCTAGGGGGGAACGAGTCTCTAGCTCGTTATATGTCTCGGCACTTCCCTACCAAGCTTATCATTGACCCGTATTAAGGAATAAAAATAAACTCGATAAACTATTAAAATCGCACATTGACCCGTATTAAGGGTGTTGTTTGGACCAATTGTACTCTTATTCACTCATGAATCAACTAACGTGTGTGTGTGTGTGAGAGAGAGAGAGAGAGAGAGAGAGAGAGCTAATAAATTATGCTACAATTGTTAGCGATTAACGAGAGTATTTAACCACTCTCGTGCAGAGATTAGTTAGTGGGCACATGGCTAAGATGGTAGTATATATTAGACCATTTGGGCTATATGTACATACTAGTATCTTGTTGATATGTAGGATCAGGCCAGTTCATCTCTTTGAATATATATACAGTAAAGAGTATTCTTTGATTGATTTTATTTGAATGCCAATCCGGTCAGATTCAGGACTACTTACTACTCTGCTGTTAAACAAATCCCCCTTTGTTATCTAATTTATGTCAAGTTTTACTATTAACACACCTTTTCACTACACTGTCCATCCTTATAATTTATGTTAAACAATCATTTGCAATTTGTCACGTCTCTCTCTCTCTCTCTCTCTCTCTCTCTCTCTCTCTCTCTCTCTCTCTCTCTCTCTCTCTCTCTCTCACACACA
>JAOWAN010000005.1:2155905-2170393 GCA_028566635.1 Lobelia cardinalis | reverse complement strand
TTTTCAAGCGTTAAATACCCCCCCGACCCCCCGAATAAATAAGAAAATCTCCTACATGAAGTCATCTCCTGAACTAGTTACAATATTATCCATCCATATTAATTTGACCTCCAAAGCATCATAAGAATGTATTTCAGACTCATCATCAAGATTCATCTGCTATATAAGAATTATATATGTATAGTTGTGACAAAGAGAAGATTTGAAGGCATCAAACTTGAGGACTTTCGAAGTCTGTTGAAAAACAGAAGATTTGAAGACAGCATGCTTCCGAAGCCTACAAATGAACAGAAGTCTTGATGGCTTTCGAAGTAGTACAGAAGACTAGAAAAGATCTTAGGGCCAAGCGATTTTGGTGGAAGCGTTCATTAACAAAGTTGTGCAAGTTTAATTATTGATAGTTCAATGTTGAATTATTGATGCAAGTTGTTAATACATCTGTATTAATTATTTATTGGCTTCCAGTTCTAAACTCCCATTCTACGTATTTATTTAAAAACCAATTCAACGTTAAGTCACTTCTTGCTAATTGGAGTTGAAAATTACTGCGAAACGGAATCAGGAGGTGATCATAAGGGGCCGATCAGCTGCAATCAAATACGACTCCCTCGGGCCCAAAAATCAAGAGCGAAAAATGTCTATTTTGTGACTTTGAGCCTTACAAATTACAGGACTAACTCCGTGCCAAGTATCTAACCGACCACTAAACTACAGGGGTCAGGATGTAAGTTTGGTAAATGAATCACCGAAAATTTGAATTTCATCTGAACTGTAAAAGCAATAGCGTTTACTGAACGCCTAAATTTTGAAATCTTCAACTCACCGTCAAAATCTAGGGCTTTTCCGCATTTGGTGCCCCCTTCTCTCTCTTAACGTTCGAGGAGGGGAAAGCTTCAACCCTAATTCCTTTCCCTCTCCCGATTTTGATATTATCAGCTCACTGTGCTGTAGCTTTATTTATTTATTGAAGTTTGATAATGAGCTCAACAGTAAACAGAACGCCTAAATCCGGAGGAGGAGGAGGAAGACAATCCCTCTTTTTCCACGACCTAGCCTCTCCGGTCTCAACCCGTCGAGGCGGCGGCTCCGGAAAGTTCTCAACTCCCGGTCAAGCAGCGGCCGTTTCAGCCCTCTGGCGGGAAAACTTCGCTTCCTCCGATCTCCCACCTCCACCTATGTTCACTCTCGAAGACCGCTCCGATTTCTCTCCCGAGTCTGGGATCGCTGATTACCCGATTTCACCCGACGCCAGCTTTAACAATTCCAACCCTAGAACCCCAATTCACGGCTCCGGAGGCAATGATTACTTCTCCACTCCCAAAACTACTAAGTCGGTTAATGCCAATTCTACGTCGTCTTTTTCATTAATTGGGAACAAGTCGGAGGGGACAAGCACTTCGTATGCGGCATTTACGAGTAAGCAGAGCCCGGCTGCCAGCGCGAGTTGGTGGTCCACGCCGGTGAAAAGTGGCGGTGGCGGTGAGAGCGATAGTAAAGGGAAGAGTGGTTCGCCTGTTGAAGGTGTCGTTCATCCGGGGGCGTTGATTACTCTTCCGCCGCCTAGGGAGGTGGCAAGGCCTGAGATGGAACGGAATTCCTTGCTTGTTGGAGCTCTTGATGAAGAAGAATGGGTCACTGTTTATGGGTATTTTCTACTTTCTGTTTTTATTTAAAATTGTAGCTTTTTGCCTGTGATTATGACAAGTTCTTTGTAACAGAACTTTAGAACCGTTAGTAGTGCAATGGGTTATTGAAGTAGTGTCAATATGAATGCTAATCATATTAAGTAGGAGTATACGTGAATGTGAATATGGGATTAGCAAGTGAACTAACCTTCTAAATGCCGAAGTTTGGTATATTTGGCAAGAGGAAGGGCGAGCGTCATTTGCATGATCAGTTTTGGCACAAGAAGAGTAGAAAATGGCGACAAATGCTGTACGTCCTATATTGGCCATTGCACCTCTGATCTTTTATTTGTTTGCTGTAGTCTTTTGATTATAAGGTAACTTCTTCCGTAGAATTTGGGCCTCCATTGGCGCTAGGGGACTGCTCCCATCTTCTGGGCATCATCATCTACATCTGACCACAGTTGGAGAAATCCTTTACGTTATCTTTCTTACATCCATTATTCACCCTGTAGTACCTATCTCTCACATTCGACTTAGTATAGTTATACCTACTTCTTTCATGTTTAACGAAGTACAGTATAGGTTTTCATTCTATTCCTTTATTGACTTTGCACCCCCTTTCTTGCTTCTAACATTCGATTGTCTTTGAATGCTTTCAGGTATTTTTCTGGACTTAATTATATGATTTGATGAACCGACCACTTTTGAGTGTTGGTATTGTATTTTTGTGTCCTGAATGACGCGCGAGTGTGTATGACTAGAAATTTCTTTGTTTGTTCTTCGTTAATTTATTTGCGAGGATGCCAAAAGTAGCTTCCATGTCGGGCCACATTCCTTCATGTGTTTCAAAGTTCTTAGGCATGAGGGTCTTGGAGCTAGCGGTGGCAATTTCAAGTTTTCAACCTTTCACCCTTGCCTATATGCTACAATTATGATTATTTCACTAATTTCTTTTGATCCTTAAAACTCATTTCTTAATTGTTCAATTCCAGGTTTTCACCAGGTGACACGAACTTGGTTTTGAGGGAGTTTGAGAGGTGTGGTGTGATTCTGAAACATGTTCCTGGTCCAAGAGATGCTAATTGGATGCACATTCTTTATCAGGTTTGTTATGCCTCCAAATTATTATTCTTTATCAGATGCTAATTGTAGTGGCACATTTGAGCTTTCCATGTTCTTAATACATGTTCATTTAATTTACACTCCTCCATATCCTCCCCAGCATGACATTGTTGAGGGGGCTGAGGAATTCCTTCTTTTTATTGTTTTGAAATGCTTATGTTTTGTAAAATATTCTTATATTCCACCTCCCCCTAGGCAGTATATTTGAATGCAAGGCTCAAATATATATTTGCTACTCCTTCTGTCAAGTTCAAGGGGGATGCGATGAATTTTCATTCAATTTGACCAATATTCAAGTTGATTTGTAACATAATTTTATTTTGTTTGAGCAAATAAAGTTAACAGCATTTGTGGATGGCATAAGAAAGTACAACAGATCGTATATTTCATGTGTTTAAGAAAAAAATAGTAGATCATCATAAAATTTGCAATTGGAAAATATGCTTCTGGACCGGAAAATTCAATGTTCCTCTTTAAATGTGGGATTGAGTTTTTTTTTTAATTAGTACCAGTGATAATGTTGAGTTCAAGGTTTCTCAACAGGAGGTTTTTGCAACAATTCACAACTTTCTGTCTCTTCCAAATCATTTTAGGTGTAAAAATGGGCATATGGAAAATCTTGGTTATGTACCACTCTCTCCGTTCCACAATAGTGGACCTTTTAGACTTATGCACATATATTAAGAAATAATTTACATTGACAAATTTACCCTCATTAAATAGTCTCTCTTTATTAATGAGAAAAGAGATAAAAGTGTAATTAATGATTATTGGTAGTTGGAAAAGTAGAAGGGTAATTTAGGAAAGTATGTGTAAAAACTTCCTAGAAATCCTAAAAGTACAACTATTTTGGAACAAATTTTAACTTCTAAAACGACTACTATTATGGAACGGAGGGAGTAGTTACTAATAAGTAGTAGCAGAAACACTCTTAAATTAGTTGCATCATGAAAACGAAAATTTTGGATAATTGTTTATCTTTTGTCCTGAACCATTGCCAAGAATGAACTACCTTTGATTATTTGTTCTCCATAGAGAGAGATCATGGATCAAGCCTCAATCGACCTACCAAAACATGTGTAGTTACCAAGATAAGGCAAGTTCATAACTGTAGCCTTCCCCTTCCAGATCAACAACCTTCTTCATCTTATCATATAATTTTACTCTTACTTTATCTAACCAAGTTGATCTCTGATCTCTGATCTGTGAAATGTACTTGGTTAGTCTTGAAAGGCTTACTTGCACTTGGTCATCTTTGTGTTGTTATAATATGTAATTATAAAGTTATACAGGTGATATCTTACATCTGCAGGGCTAAATTCTCCCTCACCCACCCCCTCGACCTCCTTCCGAAAGTGAAAAAGAAAAGGAAAAAAGAACCCGTATACATAACAAAAGAACGTTTTTTGAAGTTGTCTATCACTCTATCATGCATTTTTTCTTTGTTTGTTCTCTTCGCTTGCCTCGTTCAAAAGGCCATTATCCTTTATCCTGCATCATGAGGCAGTCGATCCCTGACGCTCTTAACATCTCACGTCCTGAGCAATAGTTTCCCCGCTTTTTCTTCATGAGCGGTGCTAAGTACAACGACAACTATACCGCAAAAGCAACCGATGTGTTTAACAAATGTACATTTTATTAATGTACAAGTGCATAGAGGGGGTCGGTCAATAGTGCGGTATACATTGTCCGTATACCAATCATTTTCCTTCCTTCATATGAATCTTTCCTGGTAGTGTTTTCCCTATTGGCCATGATTTACTTAGCTTTCTTCGTCACTATGGGCTAGCAACTCCAATGGAAAGGGTATATCAAAGGTAAATGGCTCTAACTGCCATTTTAACCCTTTCTCCCACAAAAATCAAGCTCCAATGGGAAGGGTATATGTTAGGGTAAAATACCCTCATCAATTTTGGAGGGGTGAATATACCCTCAACTAAATCTAGAGGTAAAAGGCAGTTGGAAGTGGCGAGAAGCAGTGGGAAGATGATTTAGGCCGGATATTTTCAGTTGTTGGGAAGAAATAAATTTCCAAAATCTACCAATCTGCCAACATTAAATTAAGAAGTCCTAATTTTGTGTTATAGTTTTGTGAATCGGGAGGAGAGAGAAGGTGTGAGATCGGAGAGGGGGAAAGGGAGGGATGGAGGATGGTACGAGAGGAGAGCGAAAGAGTCGGGCAGAGAGTTTAGGATTTGGGAATGGAGATAATTTAGGGATTGATAGTTTAGGAGTTGGATTTGGGAATGAAATTGGAGAGACACGGTTTAATAGGGAGATGGAGTGCTGGTTTTAGTTTAATACGGAGGGAGTAAACCGTTTAGTGTTTTTTTCTTTTTTGGTTTTACACACGCTAGTTTTTATTTGCTATATTATTTACTCTTTTTTTTTTTTTTAATATCTAAAACCATTGCTGTTATTTGTAGTGTACAATTATGATATATTGCTGGTTCTTTTTTAAGTATTTAGTCCTAATATTTTTTTGATTATTAAATAATAATTGTTTACATTTTTAAATAGACATTCATCATTTAAATACAAATAAATTAATATATTTTCTAATTTACCCTCCTCACTCCATTGGAGTTGCACATTTTTTGGAGAGGTATATTTCACTTTTTGGAGGGGTAAATGGAGTATATACCTCTCCAATATACCCATTCCCACTGGAGTAGCTCTTAGGTAAGTTTTGAGGCCTGTGGGTGTATGGTTGCCGAAGGTGAATAGCTGTTTTTGTTTTGACTACTGTCTAAATTTATGAATTGTTTCTCTTTAATGGTGCAGAGTCGAGCGGATGCTCAAAAGGCTCTTAACAAGAATGGAATGCAAATAAATGGAGCTCTCATAATTGGTGTGAAGCCAGTGGATCCAATTCAGCGCCAGGTACTGAACGACAGACTCAAGAATCAGGGATTTGTGCCTTTACCTCCAGCATCATCAAATAGAATTGCAGATGCAATCTCCTTTAAAGCATCCCCTAGCCCTTATTATCTTCAGAATGGCAGTAGCAACACGCGCCAGTCAGGTGGAACCATCGCTGCCCCGGCCAAATCGGTTGTCTCCAAAGTTATGGACTTGATGTTTGGCGTTTAGTGAGCTTTCTACCATTTCTTCCCGTGTGTTGCTACAGCGTGATGTCCTCTATCAAGGATGTTTACTTATAACCGCTCTTGTGGCCAAATGGCCCCTGGTTTGCACAGAGTTCAAGGTTTCAGTCCCTTGGCCTGGTTCTTTGCAGATTTTTGATCCGTAAGTTATAGTTATGTTCTTGTTTTCAAGTTGGTGGCTATAGAGGTTGTCTAAGATTACACATTTATACAAGTTGCTGCAGATTTTTGTCATATATTTCTACTTCTGATGGGTGGTGTACTAGAGTGCTGGTGCTGGGCCCCCTTTTTAGTTGAGAATAAAATGATTGAGCGGAAACCTACCCAGGATGGGAACATTGTTTCAGACACAATTTGTGTTCTACCAGCTCTTCTTTTTTGCCGCTTTTATTTCATTGTACTAGCAAAAGTGCTCTGTTAAATTTGGATGACTATCAGATTGCTCATCTCCTATTCAAGGACGGATAAAGAAGTACCTTCTTAGTTGATAGAGGTAGATGAATTGAAGCGGTGCATTCTTCTCCCTCATGTGGACTGCAGGACTGGTATCATCCAATTCAAATCATCTAACGGTCACGGTCAGGACAACGTTAACAACAATGTAGTAGTAACTAGTAATAGTGTAGTGAGAGCACGGTGGGTATAATGAGCGCCTAGTTGGGTGGGTATAATGAGCGCCTAGTTGGTATATTGAACGCCTAATTAGGAGCGTTTTTTTTTCCGGATGTATCTAAAGACTATAAACTTACATAGCATTGAAATGCACATAAGTTATATTATTATAATATTGACAATTATTATGTATATTTATATTCATATTATATATAATTTATAATTTTTATGTATATTTGGAAAAAAAATGAACATCCTAGCACGGAGGGTATAGGTAAGAGCAGCAATTAAAACAGCATGCAGTTGGAACCTCATTTCTTCACGCAAACGGGTTTTCATTGAAAAAAGGGTTTTTTGCATTTTAATCTCTAAAATTTTTGTGAAAAGGTCAAAAGGACTTTCATGTCTGACTTATTGCGTTTTAAGCCCTAAAATAATTTTTTTTTATTGCGAAATAGAGAAAAATGGATGAAAATGGTTACATATTGATGGCGAAGGGATAGAACCAATATCCTCAGCGTAATCGGCCCGAACTCCTATTCAAGCTAGATTACATACGGAATATCCCCGACCCGCGGTACATATTGCAACATTAGATCCTTCAGACAACCTTTCACGTCCGAGACTACCTCCTTCCTATCATCAGCAGGACTGATAATGGATGCAAAAATTGATTGGCATCCCTGGTTCGGGACTAATCTCTAGCCCATTGCTTCACGTGATCGTAGCTTTTCTTTCTTAGCCCATACTGGCGCCGCTTCCAAGCTAACTAGCCGTTGGTTTAAGCGTGCAATTTTTATGACTTTTTAAGGGTTATTTAAATTATTTTTCATCTAACTAAATTTCAGGGAAAGTAAATGTAAATTTAAAAAAATTAATTTAAAAAAAAAAAACTCCCACCCTCCCACATTCCCCTTCCCCAGCCACCTTCCTTCTCTTTCTCGAAACCGCTGGAATCCCCTGATGTCACTACTCCAAACCGTCGAAATCCCCTTCTCCGTACCTGGAAGTCGGAAATGATGTCGTGCCGATCGAAATGGAGGAAGACGAGGAGATCGAGCCGCCTCTTGCTGCCTTGCTGTTCTCCAGGCTGTTCGCCTGCGCCGACCGCCTCGATTGGGTGCTCATGGTTGTCGGATCGACTGCCGTCGCCGCCTCTCCCCCTTCCCCTCCCCCTCCCCCTAGATCATTTCCAAAAAGCAAACATAACTGTCGAAGATCTAGGTTTTGTTCTTGAGGAGATTCACTGAACGCAATTTTCCGACTCCGTTTGTCCGGGTTCATGTTGGGTGGGTGTCGTATTGTTGGATTTCTGTTCTAAAGCGCGGAGATGGTAGTTCGTGGTGGCTCTGTCTCAAAGGTCATGGCTACAGGTGTCGATCCACACTCGCAGTCGACGGTTGGGCTCGATTTGGAGCGGGTGGTGGTGTGGTTTAGCTGTGAAATCATGATTTAGACCCCCACCCCCAAATAATGTTTTCCCAACCATGGCTGCCCCCTCCCCTAAACCATAATTTTTCTATCATTCTAATCTTTGTTTTGCAGGTTTTGGTGATCGGTGGAGGAAAACGATTATGGTGGTATGGTTTGGTGATGGTGCATGGTGGTGTGGTTTGGTTGGTGGTGGTGGTTGTGGTTGGTGGTGGTGGTTTTGATTTGCTGATGGTGGTGGTGTGGTTTGGTTTGGTGCTGGTGCTGGTGCTGGTGATGGGTGGTGATTTAATTAGGGTATGATTAATTAAATTAAAGGTATTAAGTATAATTACGATATATTTAATTAAAGTATATTTAAATAAGGTAATATTTAATTAAGATATTAATTATATAATTATGACATATTTAATTAAGATAAAATTTAATTAATGTATATTTAATTAAGGTAATATTTAATTAAGATATTTATTATATAATTAAGGTATATTTAATTAAGATAAAATTTAATTAAGGTATATTTTATTAAGATAATATTTAATTAAAGTTAAAAATTTTAATTAGAAATTATTTTAATTTTAATAAATGTAAAAAATAATTAGGTATTTAATAAAAATTAAATTTAGTATTATTTTTAATTATGTAACATTTAATTATATTTAGCCCCTTTAGTTACCTAGTTAGAAAAATATGAAACAATTCATGAAAAACTTACATATCATGCACGTTAGTACTTGTTGTTAGGTTTTGATGATTTTTGTCGAAAAATGCCCTATTTCGTAATAAAAAAATTATTTTAGGGCTTAAGATGCCATAAGTCAGAAATAGGAGTCCATTTGATTTTTTTATAAAAAATTTAGGACCTAAAATACAGAAAATCTGAAAAAAATAAAATTGATGCAAAAGCAAGCAGAACCGTTTGTTGTGCTGCTCCATTTTCAATACTCCCACCCACCGCCCAAATGACCCTGAAAAAAAAAAAAAAAAAGAGTTTCAAAACAGAACAAAAATAATGTCTATCAATCAGTTACATACAGCGTCCCGTGTAATCACGGATGGCCAAACCTGTATATACTCCCAATATTAATGGACTGTTTGATAGAGACAAGAGTGTTGTGGTCTGTTTGGTTGGACTTTTTGGATTTCTTGCTTGGGTCCCGTTATGAAAATCAAAGTCAAATTTTACTAGAGATCTTTTTTTTTTTTTGGCTCCAAGGAGCGGAAATGAATCGAATCTGAGATCTTATATACCGTAAAGCTCGGCTCTATTACTGAGCAACCCTTGGTTCCTAGAAATCAAGTCAAACTTAATAAGCACTAATCCGTGATTTCGTTTCTGATCAAACCCCCTTATTTCCGCCACGTGTCCTCACACACTCCCTTCCTCCAACCCCCCAAGCTTTCAACCATTTTAAATACCCCCAAGAGAATCCCATTATATACACACACCCACACACACACGCTCTTAAAACTCCAACTGTGTACTTACCAGTCATCTTACTTCTAGAGTGAGAGTGAGAGGAAGAGTGAGAGAGAGAGAGAGAGAGAGAGAGAGAGAGAGAGAGAGAGAGAGAGAGAGATGACGACAAAGGGACGGAAAACGCAGGCGGAGGTGAGTATACATCATGAGGTGCCGGATACGAAGGTGCAGGCGGACGAGAATGGCACCACCAACACAATGAAAAGGAACGTACGGAGGAACGTGGAGGTAATGCAAGTGGGATTACGGTTGGTGTGCTTTTCGACGTCGTTGACGGCGCTGTTGGTGATGGCAACTGCAGAGGAACGTTCAACTCTCTCCATATTTGGCTTTAATCTCCCTCTCGATTCTAAGTGGTCCTTCTCTGACTCTTTCCTGTAAGCTCTCCTCTCCTCTCTGCTATCTAACATCAAGAATTTGCTCGTTATAATAATGCCTCTTCTTGTAATGCATGCAAAATACAATGTGACTATATTTTCTTTTTCCTTCCTTTTTTGATACGAGAGGTAGTAACAAATCAAAGTGTCTGTTCAAATATTCTAATCCTTTCACTTTTGATTTTTTTCATAGTAGTCTTAGTAATGTGATATGCAGTGATTTTGTGCCAAATGATATTTCGTAACGATATTAAAGTTTTAAAAAGTAAGAGAGATAGAGAGAAAATGGCGGGACTCATTATAATTTAAATATCAATGATCATATCACTTTGTGATCAGAGCCTTATATTGAATTTTTTTTTTGGCCCAATGGGGCATGAGAAGGGATCAGTTTACATATTGTAAAGCTCGATTCTACCACTGAGCCACCCTTGATTCCCAAAGCCTTATATTGATAGTTCACAGATTAATTCCACTAAATAACCTTTGTGTACGGATTCTAATTACTGCAGTTGTTCATGCAAAATTGACCCTTGAAAACCGGGGTGGTTGTTCTTGGACTCTAAGCTATTCTTTTTTTGTTTTTTTTTAAAATACGTTGAACTCCAACATTAGGAGGCCCCACCCTTGTGCAATTGTGGAGGAGGCAAATCTCATGTCGCCAGCACAACAGACATTACACTACCCAAGTTTTTGCCAACTGAGCTATGCCTCGGGGCTCTTTTTTTTTTATTTTTACTTTAGGTATATAGCAGACAAATGATGTAAATGGCTTCCGGATTTCCATGGCACCAAACGAGTGTCCGCTTTTTCCAAAGACAACAAAAAAAAGTAAATTATGTGGTTTTTTTTTTTTGTATTGGATTAGCATGTCATTTGTCCTACCTGAAAGAGTAATCAGTAATTTAAAATTTAAATTTGTTGGTATATTTTGATTTGTATGATATTTTAAAGGTAGGATTCATGCAATAATATGTGTGTGTGTGTGTGTGTGTGTGTGTTTGTAAATATATCTTTTTTTTTATTAAACTTGTCTTAGTCGATTGGTCCTTATTATATCTCAAATGGCAGCAACAATGTTATTATGTGGCCATGTCTATATGCTAATACCCCGTATTCTTTACAGCATGCGAGAGTAATTTGTACTTTCGCTGGAAAAAATGGAAAAGGACATTTAGGGACTCTAGCGTATGTACCAACCATTTTGGCATTTGTGTTGGCTAGCCACCCGTGAATCTATGTGTAATGGAGTATTTTAGATCTATTAATTCATTTTCTCTGTGCAATTAACTCTTTGAACATTCCAAAATCGGTAGGAAATTAAATCTTGAGCTGTTTATTTCTTTTGCATCATATTAACCGCTTATGTTCATTCTGACATGTTCGATCTAGTGTAACAAATCATTCAATGTGTTTCTTGATCTTTTAAGTACATCTTGCACACTCTGGAGGCCAGGGATAATGCCAGGGGTAGGGAGAAAAGCTTTGAGCCCGATTTCACTTTTTTTTTTTGGGGGGGGGGGGGGGGAGGGTTTAATTAATGCAAATTGAAAAACAGGAAAGAAAGGGTATCTATCTTGAAGGTAAAGATGTTGAAGGTCTGTTATGCTGAGCAGGTATTTGGTTGGGGTTTCGGCAGCTGTTGCGGTTCACTCTATTCTCCAGTTGGTGTTAACAGCGTCAAGGCTGCTGCGTAAGTCTCCAGTTATTCCCTCCAGGAATCAAGCTTGGCTTGTTTTTGCTGGGGATCAGGTAAACATGACTTGTGTTAATATTGTATAATTTTTCTTGTAAAGGGTTCAATCATATTCCATATAAATGTGCATTCTCAAATCTACATTGGTTATGCTCTTCCATTTTGTGACTTGCCTTTGTTCTTAAATAATTAACCTCTTCATTGAATTGAAATTCAATGTAATGATTTATATATAGTATGTGAAAAAAACATGTCCAAGGTTTATCCTCTGGGGTATTGGTCACTTAAAATTCAATGTGGCCTCGATACACAGAAATAATTCCCGGCTGTTTATATATCCTTTCCAGGTATTTGCCTATGCAATGATGAGCGCTGGCTCAGCTGCATCAGGTGTGACCAACCTTAACCGAACTGGGATCAAACATTCGTCTCTACCGAATTTCTGTAAGCCTTTGCATGGATTTTGCAATCAGGTCGCGGTTTCAATTGGCTTCACGTTCTTCAGCTGTTTCTTGCTTGCTGCCTCAGCTGTTCTTGATGTAGCTTGGCTATCCAAGTATTGAACCATATTGGGCTTCCATCCAGCTAGCTTTGGGTTTATGGTCCAGTACTGCTTTAAGTAGGAATGTATAGTAGTATCCAGACTGCATTGTTGCACAATGTTTTTCTTATCTTTGGTAATGAACCTGTTGTTTATCGTGTGCGTTTGTGCGTGCAATATTTGTTAGACAATGTTAGTACAAAAAACCAAAAACTGAAACGAAAGAAAGGAAATCGCACGAGATAAAATCAAATACCGAAGGACCTCGTAATAGTTACGATTTCCTTAAAGCGTATTTATCCACCGGTATTTTCGGATGAACGAAACTAATCGCCTCCCAGGACTCCTTCGCAAAACACTCCGGCGAAACACTTGCCGAACGTGCTCGAACAACAAGAATTTGTAGACGGGAAGAGCAAAATTTCGAGGGAGAGAGAGATCAGTAGAGAGTTGTTTTCTATGTTCCTTTGACGCTCCCAGCTCCACCTTATATATACTGCATATCAATCCTTATTAAACAAGCTAATAATGTCAAATAATTGCCATTAAGTAGTGTTATAATGCAATTTAATTGCATCAGTTTAGCTTTTTCAAATTCAAAACAGGTGGAAGGTGGTAAAAAACGTTTACCATGAGCCAAGGCTACACACACGCGCAATTGAGACGGACGGAGGCTGCTGCGTGCGCGTAAGTAAGGTGAATAGATCCTTATCCTCTACAAAACTTGGATACACAAATGTTTATAAAAATACATAACATTTATTTTTCTCTCAATGTGGGATACCACCCACACAACCTCTTCAATGAACCATTTTCACGGTTAATTTTGACATTCACCCTTTCGAGCATTTTAATCATTTGACATTCCAAGTTCTAATCCCCATATTGGAGTACTCGATTCTCTTGAACCCACCCAATAGGAGTGGTGGGACCTACTTTTAGAATGGTTTCAAAATGAATTGGCACCCATTTTTTCAACAATGTTCTCATTGCCTGTGTCCAAATTATTGGCTTTACCACTTTAGCATAGATACTAAATAGGCCTGTCAAAATGCTACCCATTAACTCACTCTAACCCGTTTTAACCTTCTAAGCAGCTCAACCCATTATAACCCATTTAATTACGAAATTGTATATTAGAATGTCAAAAAAATATTTTTTTTGTGCAAATGAGTATTCAATATGTTAATTTGAGTTTAACTTAACTAATTTATTATACAATTGAGTAGATTGATTAATTAAATGGGTTATAATAGGTTAAACCCATTATAACCTGTTAATTATTAAAACTCAACCCATTTCAACCAATTTAATCCGTATTGTTAGATTTTATTACTAAAGATGAAGACCTTTTCTATTTTTTGAAAGGTAAACGATTCATTCCAGAAGAACTCAACGAAATACAGGTTTGATAGAGAGCTCCCTATACAGAGCTCCCTATCTAGCTCCTGTCCTGACACAGTTGTAACCAAATCTCTGCTGACTATCCAGAATACTTTCGCGTATTCCCCAATATTTACCAAACTAGGTTTGCCCCTATGGTGCAAAAGATTACGGGTGTGTTATTGTGAGTGATTTTATTGATTTGGTTTTGGATTTTTGTAATGATTAAAGTAAAAAGTAAGAGAGAGATAGAGAGAAAAACTGTGGGACCAATGAGAGAGAAAAGTTAAAAATCAAAAATCATGGATGAAAATCATCCATGAGAATACACCCTACAAATTTGGGAAATGTGGAAAGAATCAATGGCTAATATTTTTTTCCAATAAAATTTGACATTGTTAAGTGTCAAATCAATGATGTATTTTATATACTAAATAAATAGATACAGCAATTAATGCGGTCTTGGCATTTTGTGGTTGGACTGAAAATGGTATACCTGACCATGTTCTCGATCGAGCACATCGCTGCCATTGCCTCTGTACATTTGTAAAAGCTCTAGACGTTTGATGCTGCCTCGTACATTCCACGCGTCATACACAATTGTATTTGATGCTGCCGCCTTTGCGTTTTACTGCTAGTTCAGAGTCAACTGAACTCTCACTCTCACATACATAAGTGAACTTGGCTAAAACAGCAAACACTATACATACATGCATGCATGCATGCATACATACATACATACATACATACATACATATATACGTACGTACATACACACATACATACAAAATACTATATTCACTGCCACGGTTTAATATATATTGACTAATTCTTTGATTAATTTTAGGTAGGAAATGTGAACGACTATTTGATTGGAACGGAAGTAGTATTTCTAGTAAACAACGCAAGGAAAGTGACTCGAACTATAGAAGTACTAGTTAATGCCCGTGCCCGAGGGCACGGATGGCATTTTCGAAATTTTCAAGTAGTAATGCCCGTGTCCGAGCTCGAGGGCACGACGTAGAAAATGCACGTGCCCGAGGGCACGACGCCGTTACGCCCCAAAATAAGTATCGAATCGAACTATGTATTTTTTTCAAAGTTAATTTAA
>JAOWAN010000005.1:2133771-2150103 GCA_028566635.1 Lobelia cardinalis | reverse complement strand
ATAAAAGATAAAGTGAAACTTAAAAGGATAAGAGAAATAATTGGGTAATGATGAAAGTAGAGGAAGATGAAAAAATAATTATAAAAGTTTAAAAGGAAAAAAAGATAAAAGATAAAGTGAAACTTAAAAGGAGAGGAGAAATAATTGGATAATGATGAAAGTAGAGAAAGATGATTGAGTAATGATTGGGAAGAAGTTACTATTTATTTGAATAGAACTATTCATTTGAAGGGGTCCCACACCCTTCATTTATAAGATAGATATTTCTCCAGAAGAAGAAGAAGAAGAAGAAGAAGAAGAAGTGACTCGAACTATAGAAGTATTTAGGGTGCGTTCGTCCAATCCAGCCAGTTTTTGTCACTAAATTTGAAAAACCGCAAAAACGATTAATATCTAAACGTGTTAACATTGAGGACATTATATAATATTACAGTACAGAGACATTTGATCTTGGAGCTTTTGCCTCTTCTTTTCTTTCATAATTAAGAGATGTTTCAAAGATATAGCCGCCGTAGTAGTAACATGATTGAGCATACTGATTTTAAATTTATTTTTAGATTATATTATAATGTTTATGAGTTACTATAACATTTCATACTTTTTTTTTTTTAAAATATAAATTGTATGGCGTTAATCAAAGCGATTCGCTTCGATCTCCTTAGTCCTACTAAAACTATATGAAAAATATAACAAAAATTATAATGAAAACTATTCAACTTTTTTACAATATTATAATGAATTTTTTTTCATAATAGATTAATGGAAAAAAATATTTTAATTAGAAAATTAAAATAATGTAATATGATTAGGAGGGCAAGTAAGCCTGATGTGACTCGGAGCAGTCGAGGATAAATGATTAAAAGGAGTTCAAATCTTCTGTCCCATTTGATGTTTAATTCTCTGTAATAATTTAAAATTTTTAAATTTTAAATAATAGAATTATTTCCTTGTTTAAAAGATATGAGGAATGAGGTGAGATACAAAGGAGAAAGAAATTAAAAGGTTGGGCTAAGGGTGTATTGGGCTTATCCAAAAGATGTCCATTCTAAGCCTAGGATACTCATTATTGGGCCTGAGGCATAGATTATTTAATTTTCAGTTTTAAATTTGATTACGTCATACAGAACCTTCACGGCTTCACCTTTGCTTCTTACTTTCAGCCTTTGACTGAACTGGGCGCACTTCACTTCGTATCCAATTGCCTTCTCTCTCGTTGCACAGCTGAGCTGACTAGGAATTGAGGATGACGAAATTGGAAACCCTAATCCGATAGAGAACACTCAGCCTCGGTCGCGGTTGCTCCGGCGGAGAGATTATTCCGCAATGTACTGCTGCCGCGCTTCTGTTCAGTAACGTATAATCTCTGAAACTTCTTCCAATTTCAATGGCCTGTCAATGCATTTTCAGTTCATCATTCTTGCCGTCTCTTTCGTATCGACCAAAATTTAGAAGAATTAGACCTTCCGTCTCCGTTCACGTTAGTTCACGAAAGACTACTTGTCAATTATCTGACGAAGATGAATCAAAATCTAAGAAAGACTTGTTAATTCTGCTCGAAGCATCCGCAACACTAACTGTAATCTCAGCCTCGCTACCTCAGCCTTCCCTGGCTGCAGCGAAAGTTGTTAAGAAGAAGCGCCCCACTAAACAAGTGGAGGCTCTAACTTCTGAGGAATTGAAAACATGGTCACAAAGGCTTCCCACAGTGACTAATCGGTTGCCTTACACTGATATTTTGGATTTGAAGCGAGAAGGGAAGCTTAAACATATTATTACACCCCCTAGCGGGAATTTAAGGCAAGAATCTGAGGTAGTTTTTGTTGTTTTGGAGGATTTAAAGGTTTTTAGAATTGTGTTGCCAGCAGTTACGACTGATAGGCAGTTTTGGGAGTCGTGGGATGAGTTGAATGTTGATTCTGTTTGCATCAATGCATATACTCCACAAATGAAGAAACCAGACCTCGCACATCCGTTTTTTGGCCCTTTATTGGACAAATTGAAAGCATTCAGCCAACCGGTGGAATCCGAGTCTGTGGAGAGGAAGCCGCTGTCGAAGAAGGTGCTGGAGTTGCAGAAGATGAGGCAAGAATTAAATAGGAGTAGAACTAACGAAGTGGCTAGGCTGAAGAAAGAGAGGGAATTAGTGGAGACGGCCGTGAAGGAGCAAAACAGGATTGAGAAGAGAAAAAGAAAGTTTGAGTTTAGAAAAGCACACCGACAAGCACGTCGAATTAATGTAGACTTGTTGCATTTATGGGAATTTTTATCCGAGAGTGAAAGTTTTCTGACGTGTTTTGGGTTATTCTTAATAGTCGTATTCTATCAATTCGTTGTTGTAAGATATAAGAAACAGAAAAGAGATTATGAGGATAGAATTAAGATGCAGAGAGTGGATGCAGAAGAGAGAAAGAAAATGAGGAAGGTAGAGAATGAAATTTTGGGGATTAGCGATGACGATATTGGGGAGGAGGGAGATGAGGAGAAAGATCAAATGAAGAAGGCAATGCAATTCATGAAATCTGGGGCTCGTGTACACATGGGTCGACGTAAGAGACTTCCTCAGTACTATGAAGGAGTCGTGGATGTGAAGTTCTCTGATGTTGCAGGACTTGGAAAAATACGCCTTGAGCTTGAGGAGATTGTGAAGTTCTTCACCCATGGGGAAATGTACCGCAGGAGAGGAATCAAAATACCAGGTCAGAATTTTGAGCTTTTATGACGTTTTTCCAGCTTACTTAATGTATCATATAACTGATTTATTTGTTATCTGCTCACATAGATTATGCCGCTCAGTGGTGCTCTTTGCTTTTTCAATCTACTGTAATGACAAGCGAGCAATAAGAAGATCTATAGTTTGTGGTTTTGCTTCTTTTTAGCTAAGAATTAAAGTAAGTTATACAGCCACATTTCTTTCTTTTAGTCCGAGAAACAGAAGTAAAAAGAAGAGGAATAGGCATAATAGTTTACCGACTTCAAACTACTTCTGGCGTTCTGGTAACTTCTTTTGCAGTTTCCTTTTCCTTAGTTGTTTGCACGCACTATGAAATGTTTAGCAGGCTCTAGAATGGAGTAATCTTTGCATACTGATCACATTGATTTTTGTTGTTTTGATGTGGTTGGTGGGATATATTTGGAACCAACCTCATGATTGTTAAGCTCTCGACTTTTCATAAGATTCATAAAGATATTATTATGCTTTATGAAGCTGCTGCACACTTGCATTTGAAAAAGGATTAGTAATGTTGGAGCTGTAGGCGGCCCTTGTGTCCTCTATATTCTGTTTAAAGAAGAACAACAGACATGTGCAAGATATGTAAGCTGGGCTTCCATGGGCATCGTTTCCCTCTCGTGTTAAATTGTCGCATGGATTATAATCAAATGATAGCACCTGTGCAAATTCCTTACGTTTTTGAAGTTTGTGTTGAGCTCTGATACTGTCTTTAACACAGAAGAGCTCAGATTCATGGAACATCATCCTTGAAACCATTTGACAGTTGTCAATTAAGTGTCTTACCATGATCTAACTCATGTTTCTATTCCCATACAAATATACAATCCTCTTAGGGGCGGAAGGATTCATTGAAATTATCCATTATTGTTTCCATTTGCTACCTATAGCTCAATTCACACCTGTTCATCCCATTTCTTCTTTTTGGCCTTGCACCCTCTTGAAGATTTTGGCATAGTTTTGGTAGATCCTCTGCCGAATGTGTATTGTTTTTTCATGAGCATTGTTATCCCCATATCCCTCTTGGAAAGGAAATCTGAATTAAAGAAAAGAATTGAGTTTGTAAATTATGCACATCACTCATCAATATGTGCACTTCCTTGTCAACAATTGTTTTTAAGTGTACTACGTCATTTTCTTTTATTATTTGTACTTACAGGTGATATCATGCTGCACGTGTCTTTTCATCTCATGTTTTAAAACAAAGGCAAACTTCACTTCAGGGTCTAAGGTTTGGTTGACTTTGCACATTAGGGTCCTAAGTTTTGGAATTCACGATTTAGGGTCCAACGTTCCAAGTTGCAACGTTTTGGTGTCTGGGCTAACATTCGTTAGTTTTTTGGAGTTAGTTGGATCCTATTGCATAGCAGTAATTGAGTTGGGAGTCTTTTGTAAATCTTACAAACTTAAAGGTTAAAATATAGGAATTCTATTTTTATATTTTAAAATTAAATTATGATTTCATAAATAAAAGAATTAGGTCAATTTCAGTACTTATATTCCAATTTCAAATAAAATCATTTAAACAAAACTAAAAAAATAACTTTTTAATATACAAATTTGAGTAAATATTTATATTTCAATATGCTTTCATATTTAGTTTTAATACTATGATATTTAATAATTTGACCTATATTTAAATTTCCAAACATGAAGAGAAAAAATGATTGTAGTTAAATTAATATATTCTTGCTTAAACAATAACATATCAAACTTACACTTAATTAAATTTATATATTTTCTTAATAAATGTGTACTAAATGAAAAAAATACATGTTTATTACGCATAAAAGGAAAAATGATGTGGAAATAGTGGTGGTTCCATGGTGGTGGTGACGCAGTTTTATAATGTGTTAGTGGAGTGGATGGGATTTCCCGATTTTGATGGTGACAAATTTATCATTGGAGAAAAGCGCATTGGCACATTGGGATGCAACCCATGTTTATAAAGACTAGCAAAGATGTTAGAATGTGTGATCAATCTAGTACTGCAGGCTATGTTAGAAGTTAGGTGAGACCAAAAATGGACCAGATGGCAATAATTAAGAAGGATATGGTTGAGTCTGGTTTAATAAAAGGTCTTGTTGTAAACAAATAAAATGGTGAAAAAGGACATGTAGCCGGCGCCAATTAGTTGGGCTAAATGCTAAGTTGAGTAGTGACAATAAATTGTTGACACATTTGAAAGAAGCCACTTATTACGCGCCAGCATTCCATTATAAACCTCCCACCATATGCAGCCAAAATTTTTTCGAAGGATTTCACAAAAGCTTCCTTCAACCCTCCTATTTTACACTGCAAATTCATGAATGTCCTGTAATTAGAGTTGTCTCATATGTATCAAGTACGACAATGGACAATAAATTTTACTTTTTTGCTGCCTAGATTCTCTCTCTCTCTCTCTCTCTCTCTCTCTCTCTCTCTCTACTATTTTGTTTAGCTCTTCAATAATTCGCTGCTCGCAGGTGGTATACTTCTCTGTGGCCCCCCTGGTGTAGGGAAGACTTTATTAGCTAAAGCAGTTGCTGGTGAGGCAGGTGTGAACTTCTTTTCCATTTCTGCCTCTCAATTTGTGGAAATATATGTTGGTGTTGGTGCTTCTCGTGTCCGAGCACTCTACCAAGAAGCAAAAGAAAATGTGAGCATTTTCTTTGATTTCATTTTAGGATTCATTGACTCATCAGGCTTTCATTTAGTGACACGATAACAGTTACATATATATATATATATATATATATATATATATATGACCACATCTCATTTCAAAATCTTCTTTATTCCCTGCTCACTTTTCTCTGTTTCTCAGATTTGAGAGCTTTACTTGTAACTTGATGTTGTGCTCTTAATTGAAAAGTTTTTTTTGCTGATTCTATAGGCTCCCTCTGTTGTCTTCATTGACGAATTGGATGCTGTTGGAAGGGAACGCGGTCTTATAAAGGGTTCTGGTGGACAAGAGCGTGATGCAACTCTAAATCAGGTTGGACTTTGTTCTTGTCAAACCTGAATCTGGCTGATGCTTTAGCTGGTTAGTTTGTGTATGCACTAAAATGTATTTGTCGATCCTCTGCAGCTCCTTGTTTCTTTGGACGGGTTTGAAGGAAGAGGGAACGTGATCACTATTGCTTCCACAAACAGACCAGAAATTCTAGATCCTGCACTTGTTAGACCTGGTCGCTTTGACCGAAAGATATTTATACCTAAACCAGGCGTAATAGGACGTGCTGAAATTCTGCAGGTTTGTTTGAGTTTCCATGAGGCTCCTGATGTGTGATTTCTCTTGTACTTTTGTAGTTGTTGCATTGTTTGGTGTTCTATTGTTTGTTATTTTCCTGGTAATAGGTACATGCTCGTAAGAAACCAATGGCAGAGGATGTGGACTATATGGCTGTTGCCGGTGTGACAAATGGGATGGTTGGTGCAGAGCTAGCCAACTTATTTGAGGTTGCAGCTCTTAATATGATGCGTGAAAAAAGAACTGAGGTAATACTTTTCGCACATTTTAAAGTAATGTAAAGTAATACATTTTTGTTACTTGAGCCCAAAGAGGCTTGAACCCAGGACCCCTACCTTGGGAGTCCTTGACTAAATGCTAAGAGAAAAAAAAAATAACTCCATGCTGTTGAAGCATAATCTGAAGGTTAGGACTTCTTCATCTTTTTTCTTCAGTTATGAATATTGGCACTCTAGGTTTATGGTGCTGCCTTGGTTTAGTGATCTGGTGAGGGTGTCACTTGATACCAATGTTGTGTGATTTGTTGAATGACTGGGAGGAAGTGATTTGTCGACTGGATAGTTTGGTTTTAGAGGTTGTGATTTAGGGGATTAGGGTTATACATAATCTACTGCACTGTAAAATGCATCTCAGGGTAATGTATGTGCTCATTGCTGTTGCTCGTTTTGAAATTATATGTATGTGTGCATTCGTGTGTATGTGTTCTCATATCAATTTATATAGTGCAATAGTATCCAAATCCATTGACGGTAAGTTTGTTCTTGTTCTTTCTTTGGGTAAGCAATGGTATCTGAAGAGCTGTTATATGCCTTGCGTAATAACCTGCATTTGGACCCTACTAAAGTTTTACATATTTCACAGATAACCACTGATGATTTGATTCAAGCTGCACAAATAGAAGAAAGAGGAGTAATTGATATTAAAGAGAGGAGTCCCGAGATGTGGAAGCGAATAGCTATTAATGAAGGAGCAGCGACCGTTGTAGCTTTGAACTTTCGCGATCTGAGGAATATTGAGTTTGTAAGATCCTCAACACGATCTCCATATTTTGTTATAAACATAGTGTAAGTGATTTTACACCAATTTAGCTGTATCAGTGACATCCGTTTCTTTGTTTCTCGCTTAGTTGGATAAAATAGTGTCCCGAAGGAAACTTAAGTTTAACTTTTGGCTAAGGCTTCGTCAAACATAAGGTTCCTTGGGCATATGTAATTGAAAGTAATTTGGCACAAAGAAACTCTTGTGAATGTCAAATGGGATGTGATGATTTTCATCATATTCCATATTTAGATTTTTGCTTTTGCTTCATGAGGAAGAACTTAACCGAAATATTTTTTTGCAGAGTCCATCAATGGAATGCTTGAAATCAGAACACTTAAACATTTTTCTATAAAAACCTTGTTAATTCATCGACACTTTGCTTTATGGCTTAATTTGTCGCCATCTCCGTGATTGTAAAAGCCTCGAATTACGGAGATCATTGGGTTTAGTTATTGTGCTTGTACATAGATATTAAATTTTGGATGTCTGTTTCATATGGGTTTGGTATTAACAAGTCTAGTAAGATTATAGTATTCTAGTCCAAAGTAAGTAAAATATGAACAAGGAATTTGATAACTCATATAGTTGTATGTTACAGGCTTGCAGCTATAAGTGCCAATTTCTGCAAGGGAAATTGGATTGGTTTACTAGTCAAGTTAGTGAGTAACCCCAATTGTTTACGGATTTAAGTTTCCTTGTCAGAGTTTGACCCTATCAAGTGGTGTGCATGTGTCTTCAATAGAACTCAAAAAAGAGTAGAGACTTTGGTGCAAGACAAAATACTAAGTGACTGTTTGGGGTTATAGGATTGTGTGAATCATGTATTCCTTTTGAAGAGAGTGTTACCACCTATGAAATTGACTTAATTCTTCACTTAAAGTGGATTGTTATTTGCATTAAGAGAGTGGACATGGGAGGAAATGTAATCCCATTTTTGCATTGTGGTTTAAGTGAAATTCTGTGTGTGTCTCTCTCTTTTCTAGGTTCCGGATGTATCAAGCTTCTTTCACTTTTCACGTGGCACATAGCCCAATAGTTTGTACGCCTTATTATTGTGATATTGACATTCTTCCCCGTGATTCCATTCAGTAAGCTCCTGGAATATCATGACATCGTGTTCATGATTCCTGTTGTGCGCTAAAATCAGACTTTTTTGCGAAACAACATATACATGTGAATTATGTGACTTTCTCAGATGGTAGCATTGTTCATATCATGCTATCTCTTCAACCCGGAGGTGGTGATATTCTGGGATATCTTGCTCCAGGAAAAAATGTATTTTGGAAATGATGAAAGTTCAATATTTTGAAATATATGGCGTTGGAGTAATACTGTACTTACAACCAGAAATAATTCGAAAAAGTTTGCAACTTGCAAATTAATCAGGCAAAGTTACAACTTTCAAATTAATCAGCCAGAGATTTACAAATTAGATACACGGAGCAGGTCCACTCTATCTAAATTATCTTTGTTCGACACATCATGTTGAAGATTTCTCGAGATACACTTGGAAGAATTCCCAATTATTTCTACATTTGTAGAATTTGGCGGGCTGGAGATACGCGACATCATGCTGAATCGAAATAATTTTGTTAGAAAGAAAATTATGGGAATCGACATAATCTTTTGATGAAGGAGGTTGGGAAAATGCTCTTTCTTAGGTACAACAAAGATTTACTTCTTATATTTCAATGATGGTTCATGTATTGCGTAAGCTTAGTGTACTCTGACTCTTGTTGTTTTGGTTATTTATCTTGAACCATGTGCTGTACAGCCTGTTCTCAAGTGATGAAAACTTTGCTTCCCCAATTATCCAAATTATTTTTCCTGCCTGCTGTTTTTCCTGCCTATATTTATCCAAATACGTTATTTTCAATGTTTTACTCTATGGTGATCACTTTTGAAGTAGCTTGTTGCTTTGATCAGGCTACTATTGCTCCAAGAGCTGGCGGGGAATTAGGCTATGTCCGGCCAAAAATAGATTCAGTAAAATTCAAAAGCGGAATGCTAAGGTATAAATTATTTTCCCTTCTCACCCTCTAAACCTCCTTTTTCCATTTTATACTGGGTTTCTGTTTGAAGTTTGTTGCAAACTTTTGAAACAGCCAAAGGAATTGTGTGTATGCAGGATAACATTTTTAAGTTAAAAACAGTTGGAATTAATGTTTATCTTGTGGTCGAATTAGCAGCTACAGTATATAGTACTTTCTTGTAGTTGCCACTTTTTCACCATGCAAGCAAATTAAGAGATTTAGTTTATGATTTGCTACTTCAAAGTAGGATTAAGTTAGTGAATAATGATATAACTTACATACTCTGTAAAAGAGGGAGCCCCTTGTATTTCCGAAGCCTGTTTATAGTATTACCAAAATGTCCTTCAAGAAATTAGAACCACCCACCTAAATTAGAACTAGTCGCATTTTATTCTTCTACTTTGAAACATGACCTTTTATAAGTACCCATTAGTATGTATTTATAATAACTCAACAATAAATCATTCACATTAGAAAGAAAACTTTGCAAACATAAAATGCGTAACTAATTAGCGCTTTTTGAAACAGTTACTTTTTGTGGGTTTGGGTAAAAGTTTTGAAAAAGTGATTCTTCAAAAGAAAATTGATTTTGTAAAGTGATTCTTTTGGAATTAATGTAAATGTGTTTGGCCACCACATGATCAAAATGAATTATGAAAGAAATATTAAAGGTTTCCTTCATGGACATATAATGAGAGAAACCTTGATCAATAGATAATCAAGACCTCTTTCGAGTGACGTAAACCCTAGGAACGTTAATTGGTAAGGTAAAGATGAATGACTAATCAACCCGACAATCCTAAGTGATTGAAGAACCGAAAAGATATAAAGATGAGTGGTTTTAAACCCTTAAACCGTGATTGGTTTAAGAACCCAAAAGGTGAACTAATTGTTCAAGAAAACAAGAACAATTCGGAACAATCAAACTTAGAGAAAACTCAAACTCTTAATTCATAAACTTCAATAATCATAATCCCTTGAGTGATTATTTATATAGACTTAAATCTCGAAATCCTAGTACAATTAGGAATATAAAACTAACGACTAGAAAATCCTAATATGAAAAAGAAACAAAATACAATTCAATCTAGACAAACAAATAAAAGGACACTAAGACACCAAACGGAAAACTAGCGAAAAAGAAACTACCGAATAAGAAACTAATTTATTTTCGGAAAAGGAAACACGGGTAGCTCGCTACCGATCATGAAACTGCTCGCCGCCGAGCACACTATTGCTCGCTGCCTAGCATGCCGGGCTTGCACCTTCTTTGATCTCATCCTTGATCATCAATCCACCACAATGTATCGATTTTGTTATCCTTTTCCTCATTGGAGTAGGAATCCTCGTCACAATATGATTTGTAGGATTTTGAGCTTGACGAACCCTCATTATCCTCCCCTTCTTGAAAAGGATTCGTCCTCAAATCAAATACATCATATGGAGAGAGATCGAACATGTTGAAAATTCCGCTAATACCATAATTACTTGGCAAGCCAATTTTGTATCCATTATCATTGACTTCCTTCTTGAGATTACTCTTCCCCATACTCATCTTAATGAATTCGTAGGTGATGAACTCCTTGAATTCTTTAAGACCGAACTCCTCTTTTTTTTTTTTCCTCTTTAGAAATATGACTAGATGAAGTGGGCAACAATAGGTATATTAAATCTATCACCTCCACAATGTCGAATTTAGAGGGAATAGAATGTTGTCACCTAGACTCTAAGCCAAGGAATTCAACAACAGTAAGTATATTAACTTACCACCTTTGGATGTCACAAACGGAAGCCAAGTAATACCAAAATCCTCACAGATAGATTTTAACGGAAGTGAACTTACCAATTAAAAGTAGCTCTGATACCAAATAATGAGAGAAACCTTGATAATAGATAATCAAGACCCCTTTCAAGTGACGGAAACCCTAGGAACGTTAATTGGTAAGGTAAAGATGAATGACTAAACAACCCGACAATCCTAAGTGACTGAAGAACCGAAAAGATATAAAGATGAGGGCTTTTAAACCCTTAAACCATGATTGGTTTAAGAACCTTAAAGGTGAACTAATTGTTCAAGAAAACAAGAACAACAATTCGGAACAACCAAACTTGGGGAAAACTCAAATTCTTAATTCATAAACTTCAATAATCATAATCCCTTGAGTGATTACAATATAAGCCTTTATATAGACTTAAATCTCGAAATCCTAGTACTATTAGGAATATGAAACTAATGACTAGAAAAAGAAACAAAATACAATTCAATCTAGGAAAACAAATAAAAGAAAACTTATTGTTTAAGAAACAAAATGGATAACTAGCGAAAAGGAAACTACCGAATAAGAAACTAATTTATTTTCGGAAAAGGAAACACGGGTAGCTTGCTACCGATCATGAAACTGCTCACCGCTGAGCATACTATTGCTCGCTGCCGAGCATGCCGGGCTTGCACCTTCTTTGATCTCATTCTTGATCATCAATCCACCACAATGTATCGATTATGTCATCCTTTTTCTCATTGTAGTAGGAATCCTCGTCGCAATATGATATGTAGGATTTTGAGCTTGACGAACCCTCATCAACATGTACCTCATTTCATGGACATTTACAATATTTTAAATCTTCATAAATGATGGAGGTTATTAATGACCAAGCAAGATAATATGAACCAAGTTAGAATCACTTTTGCATTAAGTAGGGTCGTAGCAGATTCTTCGAAAACGCCATTTTCTACTTTTTGATAGCTTAAATTCAGAATCACTTTTGTTAGTCAAACATTGTCAAAAGTGATTCTGGACCCTCACTTTTGTCAGGTGGGTTTGGGCAAACATTGTGAAGATGTGATTATCTAAAAAGAAAATTTTCTATTGTATAGTTAATTAGTTACTATAGTAGTTGAGCTTATTACTGCTCTGGTTAAGCTCTCTTATATCTCTTTCCTTGTCCATATGATCTGATGCAGTCGACAGACGCTTTTAGATTATATTACTGTTCAACTTGCATCAAGAGCTGCTGACGAGATTTGGTTTGGAGAGGATCAGGTAAGAAACCTATCACTTTTATATCTATGGAGGGAGATTTGTGGTGTCAAAAGGTAGTTTGGAGGGTAATATTCATCTAATTATCGGTACATCAGATCGAGGCTGCAAACATAGATTTTATAAAACTAAAAGGCCCATTATAGCGGCATTCAGAATGATAGTTTCTGAGCAAAAAACTAAGTCCACATAATCTTTTTTGCTCTTGGTTTGAATTTTCTTACAGAAGCATGTGCATGAGGTTTTTTTTTTTCAAAAGTCCCGCTTCAAAATTCTAGATCTCTAGCATGCTCGTGGTTCATGTAGCATGTTCCTGGGCTGGATTTCTGCTCATCAGTCCGAGGCTCCAAATCTGAAAGGCTCAAGGTAGGGGCATACAGAATAATAGTTTGGTCCTTTGGAAGGAAAAAACAAGTCCGTGTTGCTTTACAAAAGCATGCACTTGAAGTTGATTTTTTTTTTTTTTTAAATCACTCTTCAAAGTTTTAGATCCCTAGTACGTTCGGGGTTCCTTGGCTGAGTTTCTGTTCATTGTTAAGCCCCTCAAAATCAACATATCAAGCATGACTTTGACTTTTTGAAAGTCCATGCTGATAGCAGCACATATCTGAAGTTACTGTGACCAAACAACTAGAACAAAAACTAATTAACATGCAGCCAAGGAAAGATAAACTTGTGGTAGTTTTCTGACTGAAAATATCTATCCATTAGACAGTTACATTGGGACATGCCACTTGAAGACCAACATATGTGTTTGTGTGTGTGTGTATGTGCGGACGTATTTGAGAGCCATAAATAAATTGCGATCTTGCGAACCACTTCCTAGTTATATTTCATGGTTCACAATTATCTTTTATGGTTCACAGTTAATATTTATGGTTCAGTTGATATTTTATGGTTCCTAATGTTTCTTAACTATGAACCATAAAAATGAGTTTCATGGTTCACTTCTTCTATGGTTCACAGTTAATATTTATGGTTCACAATGTTTCTTAATTGTGAACAGTGGTTCGCAAGTTCGCAATTTATTTGTGGTTCTCATTTGAACAGCTACCTATATATATGTGTGTATGTATTAAATGCTAAGATGGATGTGTAGTAAAGCTAAAAAAGTAAAACATTGGAAACTCCTGGCAATGCCTAACATACAGAATGGGGGTCCCTCAGAGCAAATTTGCTTTAAGCCACAAAGACCACTGTATCTTAAAGTTACTTTAATTGGCATAAAATCAAGCTTTCTGCTCAGTCCAAAAAAAAAAAAAAAAAACAGAAAAATCGCACCTTTTAAAAGCAATTTACTATCCTCCGGACTCTCATCTCCCTCTCCAACATTCCTAAACCTAAAAGCTGTCAAATGGAGAAGTGTTGATCTGCAGTTCATTGTATTATTGTAAACAAAAACTAGACAATTCCACACTTGGACATGTACCCTATAATAAATAAACATATACTAATTGATACACTAGACTGCTTGCGTTAGACTTAAAGTATCTGCCGATAAAACCTTAAAAGCTTTACATGATGCCTGCAGCCAGAGACAAGTTAGCTTTCATTTTATTTGATTGAGCTGGTCAAAACTTGTGAGACTTACTCAACCAAGGATAATGACTGAAAGGTGATTGAGATAACAACTCAATGAATTAAGCTTCCAAACATGCCGATAATGGGAAAGCTCAAAAGACATGAACCTAAAGAGATATTATTGTTGGGGACCTTGGGGTTTCAACCATAGTTATAATTTTGTCTGTACTCGCTGGTTCAAACTGCACGGTGTGAATTCTGTTCCGCTTCAGTTTATTTTTCGGTGGGAACCAGCTTGTACTGGCCGAACAAGGGATTTTTGCCTGAACCGACTGAGACTCGCGTACCGCTGAAACAGAACAAGCTTGAAAAATATTTGTAAGGAGGAGAATCGGACTCTGGATTCTTCGCATACTTAACTCTATATCCTTCTACCCAGCCACTTGAACAACACATCTGTGAGAGGGATGACAATTAATATCTATATATCATTTATTAAGTATCTTTGTATGAGTTTCATCTTTTTGCTGACAATAGTTTAATTTGTAAAATATTTTAACTTTTGTATGAAACATTATTTTTTTCCTATTCTCATGAAATATTATCCCTCCATCCCAATCAAATGTTTACACTTTGGCTAGGCACAAGGATTAAAAAGTGGATTGAAAGAGTAATTTCCATAAAAGCCCATAAGTGTGCGGCCAGTATTTATTCCTCGGAAAAAATAGGTGTAATGTGGTCTATTGAGATGACCAAAAATCGTAACGTAAACCTTCAAATGAGACGGACAAAAAAGGGAATTGACCCTTCAATTGGGACAGAGGGGGTTCTTATTTGTTTGGCACCACTTTTCTTAGTTGTTGGCATATCAAATTTAGCATAGTTTTGCTTTAAAATTTTGTATTTTTAGAAAATATACCATAAATTTTAAATCTGCTTCATTTAACACAATTTTATATGATATATAATCAAATTTATACTATATTGCGAACTTATAATTTACTTTATACTCAATTTTAGACTTTGTATATCAAGATTTAGAAAATATACTCTACATGGTATTGCTTACAAGTATAAATAACAGTTACTAAATTTTTGTAAATGTACGGTAAATCTGATACGATACACCGTTTCAATGACTAAACCGGTATGTTGGCCTGTACGAAATTTATAACAACATGGTTTCAACAAGATTAAGAAGCAAACATTGGCTGGATAGTCCCTTTTTTTCTTTCATTCACTTTACTGTTTCCACGTCAATTAGCAAGCAAATGATTCCTAGTGATTAATTTAATCTTTTGCAATGCTGTCATTAATATTCTAGTTAAGTACAATATGGGCGCAAAGTGCGGACAATGCTAGGGTAGCTGCACGGGCGTTTGTTCTTGGTGGCCTTTCTGATAAACATTATGGCTTATCGAACTTCTGGGTTGCAGATCGAATAGATGTATGGACTCCTTACAACTTTTAGCTTTATCACTAATTTCTTCTTGCAAATTTGCATTCCTACTAATTTCTGAAGTGAGTTCTTTCGTAGGACATTGATATAGAGGCATTGGAGATCCTAAATAAGTGTTACAAGCGAGCAAAAGAGGTATTTCATATTTTGTGAAAATATCACAAATTGATAACTATGTCAAAATTTTGTTAATCTAATAGCTGTTTTTTTCCTCTCATAACCAGATCTTGCAGCAAAATAGAAAACTCGTGGAGGCTGTTGTTAATGAACTAGTTGAGAAGAGAAGTCTGACAAAACAAGAATTATTAGACGTAGTCGAGTTGCATGGCCCTCTTGAGCCATTTCCGGTAAACATTATAGATATCAGGGTTGCGAAACAATCAGAGTTCCAAGATATGATGATGCACCAGAAGGAAGCATCTGTACATGGTGGTATAGAAGTATGATGTTTCTGGGAGGATCATCCTGGCCTCTCCGAAATCCCCCACACCAACAGTGTTGCATCTTGTAAAAGAAATTGGGAGCAGTTGGTTCATGTACGGTAACCTCCACATGTTGTAGAAGCATTTGCCCAATAGCTATCGGATGAAGCAAGTACACAGAAAAAGAAAATGCTCGTTGAGAAGGACGTGTTGCGCTGTACATGGTAGCACTGAGCAGGTGTTGAGACTTGTTATGCTGACATTAACGGGGAAAAGCAAACAAGCGAATAATAAAATTGCATCCCCTTCATGAAGAGTTTAAGGTTCTGATGACCAAAGTGGTACCATATGCTTGGAAAGATTTGTTTGTTCATATATCATGGCTTTTGCCTTTTATTGACGTGATTAGTGGTTTCGAGCTGAACAACTGATCCTGACAGTTTCAACTTTACACGATTCTGACGTTTAATCTATGTAGTCCCATTCCCGTGTTCTGTAAGTTAGCTTTATGTTCCACTACTGCCCGTGATTAGCTAAGTGCATTTAAGTTTTATCAGTCTAGTCGGAAATAAAAAACTATTATTATATCTTCTTGTGGTTTACTTGTTATTCTCGTAAATTTTAATTAATACTCCCTCCATTCCAAATTAGTTGAGGTTTAAGGTAAGATTACACAAATCAAGGAATGTATTAAATATACTTTAATTTTTCAATTTTACTCCTTATTTTATAAAGAATGTTTTTTCAAATTCTTCTCATCAACTCTTATTTTGGAATTGAGTGCAATGGTAATTTAGGAAAATTGTAAAAAAAAATAGGCAAAACATCAACTATTTTGGAATAATTTTTGGTTTCCAA
>JAOWAN010000005.1:2101077-2126639 GCA_028566635.1 Lobelia cardinalis | reverse complement strand
TCTAAATTTTCTTTAAATTACACTGACTTGTGAAATATTTTAATAGTAGGACATACAAGTTACATCATTAAAATGATTTCAAATTAAAATGATATTTTCGATGTATAGATTTTTTCGTAGAATTTTATATAAAATATTCTAATTAAAAAAAAATCTTATAATGATAATAAAGAGTATTTAAGTGTATATATATATTATATTTAAGGTATTAAAGTGATTATATGATAATAGGACCAAGTAGAAAATTTGGGGCGATAAATAATAAGGATATTTTTGTCAAAATTGGGGGCGATTTTAGAAATTTTAGGGCGGTAAATACCACCATCCTATCCAAATTGACCCAGGCATGTACTCTATAATGAGTTTGTAACATGTTGGGTCTCTCTCTAGTGGTCTAAATGTCATTCATCAAATATACAAGATGGGCGAGTTAGTCCCACTGGGCCACCTTACTCGGCCCATATAATTCTGATCCATAAATTCGCAATGATATACTGAAGAGTGATGACTGATGAGGGCTCTGCAACTGAAATTAACAACAATGAATACCAGAAAATAAAATAAAAAGATAGTCCGTAACTCTTGAAATAACCCATTCTCCTTGTGTACACATAAATTGCAATTATAGCTTAAGTCAACTCCATCCGTGTCGCACTTAGAGCCTGATGTCAAAGTCGGAATAAAGAAGGAAGGTTACGTTAGATAGCATGACAGTCAACGTAAAACTTTGTCGGATCTCTTATGAATGTGAATACCCTCTTGTTGTTGTTGTTGTTGTAGCTATGCATAAGACAATCATTCAATCACATTGATGAAGATATTCGATAATAATGAGTAACTATATATAATAAGGTTGAGAGAGTTGAGACCATTTCTCCAAGAAATAATCATGATCTATTAGAGTAATTGAGGAATACTTTTCCTAAGGACTTCCAAATTTCTTACACCTATAGTAAATCTTTTTATGTACAGTAGGTTAATGTATATAAATAAAGTATATATAGGTGAGGGAATTGATCTAAAGATATGATGATAAGAGGTTGAGACGACCTGCTAATTAAGAGAAAAGAAATACTCCGGATGGAGTTGGCATGAAGAAAACTATTATATTTTTTTAATCAGTGAGTTTGCTCACCTAATATGAGCTAAGAAGAGCTCTCCTCAGCAATTTTCTTGGTTTGGTTTTAAGGTCCATTGTCAGTTGTCCAAAACTTATAAAGTTGTTGGTCAAACTGAAATTCTCATTCCATTTGATCATAATATAGTAATATCAAATAATTAATTAGTTGTATAATAAGATGTGGATATTTTTGTTAATTACTCTCCTGATATATAGTGGGAAGTAGTGCTGAAAATTTGGGGATGGGAAGGGGAAGGGCAAAGGGGGTGGTTTTGTTACATTCATGACAACATCATGCACTAATAGAGACCAACTGCATTTCCCCTAAAATCATGGCCCCATCACCTTTGCATTCTCTACCTGAATGGGCAAGGTGATCAGGAGGTTGCTAATTCTAGAATTTGAGTTGCAATTGATAATGAATTTAGAAAACTTGAGAAATGCCCTTGAAATTATTTTCCAAAGAAACTTGATCCATTGGAGATAGTTTGGATAGAATATTGAGAAGTTACCTCTAATGATTTTGATTACGGTGGATACGTCGAAATTATTTTCCAAAAAAAAATAAAAAAAAATTACTTGCTTTCGGGGAAGATCAAGGTTTTAGCCTAATGAATATAGTTATGAATATGGGTGTATACCATAATTTACATTTTTCGGTGTTCATTTTGATGATCGGAGTAAAAACAGTTGGTATGGTCTTCACTTGCTCGTGAAAGGATTTTAAAATTTCGTAGATTTTAAAGAAGGAATGAAAACATTTTATGTGAAAAAATAATATATAGAAAGAGGTTCGTCAATCGCATACATTGTAAATTTTTACCTTATTGTAAAGGAACAGTTTAACAAGCGGTGGTTGACGAGTATTGGTTTATGTAAAATGGTTTATGTACAAGAGGAGTGAAATATTTTTTCAATTCTCATTCTCATTTTTTTTTTAGTTTCTTTCTCTCCTTGATTTCACAAGTTTTTTTTAAAAATATTTTTCTTACTTTTTAACTTTATCATCACAAAATGTTAGATAATTTAAATGTATTATTTTGTTAAAATTTATGTATTCGCTCGCCCACTAAAACATCATTTTTTTTAACGATCCAACTTTATTCAAAATGATATTTAGTTATTTACTATATCTATTAAAGACTTTTCGTATGTTTAATTAGTCAATATAATGGTAGTAGTAAAAGAATAAGATGAAAAATAGTTGTAAGCTCATATATCAATTTCATGAAAACATCATCGTTACTAATAAGGAAAAAGGACTTCTGCATATAGTATTCTCTTCGTTTCGATTTAATTATCCTTAATATTGACATATTGTGAGAACTTTATGTCATTTTCAGATAATTAAAATGAAATGAAGGGAGTAATTAGTAAGAAATTTAAAGTCTGATCAACTAAGTCTCATAATTTGTCTTTTAAAATATTTTTGAGGGCACGAAAAGTGGGACTCCTAAATTAGGAATTCAACATTTTAGTAAGGGATTTAAAGTAACGGAATATAGTTATCCTTTTCTAATGATGAAAATGGTGGCCGAAAAAAATTTAATGATTAATTTATCTCAAAATTTAGATCACGTAAAATGCATATAAATTGTTCAAAATCGCTACCCAACTTATTGGGAAAAAAGAAAACGGACCTTGGCCCTTGTTTTGAAATTTGAAGATGACACAAAAGGGACCCACGGGCAGCGTGGGCCGTGGGTTATATATATAAACCCTTTGAATACCCAAAATCGAACTGAATTAACAGCTCTCAACTTAAACCATTGCTCTTATTTCTTCAAAAACAAAAAACACCAACAGTGGAAAAAGATTAATGGAAGTAACGGAGAGTTCCCGCGCGTATGGCTCCGGCGTCGACGCAGCGTATAGTTCGCTTCCGTACATATACCTGGCTTTCAGCTCAATCTGGTTCGTCTCCGCTTCCTTCTGGACTCTCAACACCTACAAAAACCGCCATTTTCAGGTCATTTCTTCCCCCCTCCCCCGCCTTCTTTTGTTTTTCGATTCTTTCCAACTGCGTCTCAAATCAAGTTTACTGTTTCTTCGTCCACGATGATTTGAGGAATTGGAGAAATTAATTAATTAATTAGACAAAGTCAAAGAAATAGGTTCGTTCGGTATTGTTTGGTGGCTGATGAGAGAACTAAAATACTACGTACTCTTAGGTGGTCCGTTTCGATTACGAGAAAACGTGCAGAGCCAAAATCGAAAGGTTTCCAAATAGTACTTAAATTGTCTTTCTTTTTTCATTGAACTGAGCCTATTCAATTGCTCCGCCGATTTATGCTAATTTTGTTTTTGATCAGTAACACTGTGAACTCCTTGATCATACTCATTTCTTTTGCTTTGGATTCTTATTCACCCAGTGCACTATTATCGTAAATTGAGATTGCAATTACTAGTAGTTAAATGCTGCGCCTGATTGTTTGTTTATTGTTTGTTATGTGCTAGAGCAGGCGACTTGTTTGCAGTGGACGCTTACTTCTGTACCGCTAATTAAAGCTCTGGAACTCAGTTTATCATTCTTCTTTTGGTATGTCTTTTCCTAGCAACTCGTGCTATCTTATACTGTAGTTTTTAAGTTAATGGAATAACCAAATTAAGATAGTTTAGTAGTCGAGGTGGCTCCTTATACTCCTTAATCTGATGTACATATAAGGTTATGCATCTTGTTTGTGCATTATGAATTTGCAATTTTCATAGACTTTGGGCATAGGTTAATTTGGGTATATTCATGTGAAGGCATGTATAAAATTGATATTAATCTGAGATTAATACATACTTACTGCCTCCACTTTGGATAGTACTGGAAATATTTTGAATTTATCCATTGTTGCAATTGAGAGGCTGATAAGTTCTCAAGGACACTTGCTACGACTTACGAGAAACTAAACTTAAAATTTATAATGGGAATGTGTACTATGTATTCCATTCTAGTGTTCCATGTTTTGAATAAAGTTTTTCAATATTTAGGTTTTGAGAATTAATGTCCTTTTGAGCACTCCTTGGCTGAACCCTTTTTAAAGATTGAAAATTTGAATTTTATGATTTTCACCAAATATTTCAAACCTCTGTCTTTCAGGTATTCGTGCTTTTATCTACAGATATGCTCTTTGTGGATGTCATTTGGGGCGTATGTCACTGGAGTGCTCTTTCAGACAGCTTCTTTTATTTCGTTCTTGCTCATTTCTCATGGCTACTGTATCACTTCAGAGCGTCTTTCAATACCTGAGCGACGGACTACAGCTTCCCTAGGGTGTGTTTTCTATTTGATTCTTGTAGGCCACAAGGCTGCTGTACCTTACTTCTCAGTAAGTTTTCTTAACTGGTTAAAGGTCAAATATTCTAAACCTGGTGATAGTTGATATCATTTGTTGATTATAGTTCTTCCTTGTGGTTGACGCTGATACACTTTAACATCCTTCATCCAGGTCCTTCTGGTGCTTAACTATCTGGTAACATTCTACTTGATATTCCACCACATATCTCAGAACCTCCTAGGTCTGCGTGAACAACTGAGCTTTGTAGAAGATGAGGATATCCATGCAATGCGTGATGCAGTTTATACAAAATATATTATGTTCAAGTATGCTCTTCACTCTATCGTCTAATGTGTTACTTTAAAGTCCTCATTGTTGAGTATGCAGTACAACCCCTGAAAGAGTTAGCTTAATGTTGCCTTCTGCGGTGTACAGGAAATTCCAAGGGGCAATGCATATTGTAGCTGTGGCAGAAATTGCGGTGATTTTACATATTTTACTATTTTACATTATGTATTAAAACTTGATGCATCCACTAATTTACAGTTTTGGATTTCAGATTTTCATTAACATGGACAGTTCCTTGCAAAATTTTTGGATACGTTTACTGGTGCGGGAAGGGGCACAATTCTGCATTTTTCTGTACATTGGGTATGCTATATATACTGATATAACGTTTAGTTTAGTCGACATACTAGTCCATTGGGAACACTTTGGTTTATGAACTTATTAATAATGTTAAATCTTATGTTAGAACGGACCTTTTTCTTTCTTCTAGTTGCTGTACAACCAAAAATTCAACCCGTAACTTACTGAGAGCTCCCCTTTATTACAGATGGACTTTCAGGTCACAAGACTTGGCTCCACGTTTTACTGTGATGCCAACATTAAAGGTTAAAGGGGAGAGAATGGTTCCTCCCATCTACAGCATTGTAAGTCCAAAAGTTACTTAAATTGTAGCCATTTTATCATATTTGGAACATCACTTATATATTTACCCCTTTGTTTTCACGATGAAATCATTTCGCTTTCTTTGCTTTTCCGAATTGTTTTGTGCATGATTGCAAATCTAGGCATCACAAGTCGTAAATGTGATCTGCTATAGTACTGGATTGGTGAAACTGGACTTCGTATCTGGTATTTGTTGCATGTGGCCATAAACCCATGACCTAAAAGAAGAAAAGGCCCAACACAGCCCTCGTAGGGGTAAAACCTTTCACTTACTAATATAGGGGTATGGGGATGGAGCCTAGAGTAAGGAAATTATTTTATGAGAACGAAGCTCATCTACGCTTATAGATCGATTTGTGTATGTGGTTCAGTTTTCATTGAATGTAATCTGGACTAGTGTTGTCTCCACATCCTTGTACTCCTCGATTCAGGTCGAGGGATGAAGCACGTAATTCCTTGTTGATGAATTTTTCTGTCTCTCTGTTTTTTCATTCTTTCTCAATGTACTATTTGAGGGCATCAATGACCATTGCCGACAAGGCTTAATCATTGCAGTATTTGTTGTCCCCTCGTTTGGTAGAGGTCATTAACATGAGATAGTATTATTAATAATTTTGATGAATGTTTGATAGCTATTTGTTACAATTATTAATTAATAAGGGTATAACCGGATTAGTCTCTAATACCCCTATTTACCCTTATTATTAATACCTGGGTAGGGGAGGTATTATTAGTGGCCTCACTAATAGTGGCCTCTTTAATTATACTACTTATACCCCTAATCTCATACCCCTTACCAAACGACTCCATACATGTATACTGATATAATGGTATTTGTATGCCATTATGAAACAGTATATAACTTTTAAAAGCACTGAACAAATACTAAATAAAGCTTACAGAGCAACCTGTAAACTTGGTAATGTAAATAAATCTTGAGTATTTCTTGCTGGATTGAGACATATACATTAACTTTGTTTCTGATTTAGATATTTCCAACTCTTGTCAATGCAGGAGATGGATGCAGCAGCATTCAGAGATTTTAGTAAACATGAATGGAATATTGGGGTGGTAAGCTATGCCAGCTCATCCTCGAGCTATTACTGTTTACTTATGCAACTCCTATCTCTCTGTCAATAGTATGATGTCTACTCCTTGTCTACTTGCACAGTCTCCCAAGTCGTTAGGACGTAAATTGTGATTACCATGTTATGAAGTTGCTGTTGCTCTCTGCTTTGCTAACTTTCTCTTTTCTATTGGCTGTTACTGCATTATGGTACTGAAAATAAATTCTTCTTATGTAGCAAACTTCTCCCTGCAACGGAAGCATCAAGGACTCCATTCTAGTACTGATTCAACACCCCCAAGCATGTAGGTAAGCTCGAGTCAATGTTGTTTCAGTAAGCTCGATTGTCGTTGCTGGTTCTTGACCAAATGCAAAGTTTTCTTCAATTCCACATCGTCTTGAACAAAAGCAACTTTTGACACGAGCAGCTGCAATATTACATATTTCATCAGCAGTAAATGAATCCGTTGAGCAGAGATTTCAGCACAAATTGCTGTTGTATACCCTTTTCTTGTTGTAGAAACCTGAAAATGCCAGATTTTGTTTTATTTCTAGCTGAAAACTGCAAGCAAGATCAGCTTATGTATCTAAGCATATTAAAGCAATGGAAACTGTATATATTTTCCCCTCCTCTTGGTGTTTATGTTTCATTGGTCTCCTTGTCTTCATAAAATTTCTTATCAACTTGTTTCCCCCCCCCCCCACCACCTTTTTTTTTGTTTGTCATTCCTAATCCCTTTACATTTGGACTCAAATGGAACTGTTCCGGCTGTTAGTCGGCTTATAAACAGTAAAAAAGGATCTTATAAGCTCATAGTTCTGGCTTAAAAATAAACGTAGATGAAAACTCACTTCCGGCCTCTATGAACTTGGAGCCTCTAAATTCTCGGAAGATATGAAGAGTCAAATTGACGGTTTTGAACTGCAAAGCACGTGAAAAGAAACACTACTCCATGTAATTAAAAAAGTAAAATTCAATTCACCGGAGTCTTGTTTGATATTCTCAATCACTTATATTCGACTATACGAATTATTTTTCGTAATTCAATATGAATAAAATCTACAAAAATCCAAACATGAGACTGCCAATTGTCTTCCTTATGCCTTGAGTCTCAACTCAACTTAACTTATAACTCAGCCTTATTCTCAATCACTTGGCTATCTGAATTATTTTTCTTATTCTCAATCACTTGGCTATCTGAATTATTTTTTGCCGTTGACTATGGACAGCAAAGCTTGGGCGATTGCGCATAAAAGAAGAAAGATTTAAAAAGTTACAGAAGGAAAGACTCCCACAATTCTTCCCCTCAATTTTTTTTTTCTTTCTCTTTTTTGCTTTTCTTTAAAAAAAAAATATATATATAGTTATAGTGAAATCAAAACTCATGGAATGATAGCTGTGTAGGATAAACTTTTGCTTTTAAAGCTTTGCCCTCAAATTTTAAGTTACTCCCTCCTTTCAAAATAGAGAGTTAATTTTCAAAAAAAAAAAAATATATAATCCTGAAATGAGTCCTAATTTTTTAAAATAATATTATTAGATGTAGCTTTTTCGATCATTATTTCCTGGTCAGATTGCAATATTATTATGTACCACTGAAATTAATTATATATGAGTAGTATATAATTATGTTATATTAGTAATAACTTGTGCATATTTCGGGAGGGGCACTGTAAAAGAAAAAAAGAAAAAGGAAGGGGCACTGTATTTCATAAGATGAAAAACAATTACTACTGGTAAAATACTCGTACAACAATGTAGGCTAGGAGAGTTCACTGTGACATTTTGCTAAACTCCATCTCGTTTAAAAGATAATTTTAAAACTTAAAATTTTAAAATATGCGTTATGCAATATTACAGAAAATGATACATCATTTGACACAAAAAATTTTAATTCGCCATAGTCTCAAAGTCCAGGGTGTTTTTGAAACTGGGAGCGGCCAGAGCGTAGTTTCGTCCTAGCGGGTGAAATTAACGCGCTTCGTGTTCTTCCGGCAAAACACAAACAACGAATAGAATTTCGCTTTTTATTTCGTCAGTCCAATAATAATAATCTACAGCCTCCTCCATTTTTGTTCCTTCGTTGTTGCTTCAAATCTTGTAGAACATCTCGTAGATGAGTGCAGGTAAATCTCTCTCTCTCTCTCTCTCTCAATGTTTGTATCCATTGTGTATCTAGTTTAGGGTTTCCCTTGGTATTTGAATGTCTTATCTGATGATGCAATCCATCCTTATCGAAGATTAGTTCGAATTAGGTATCTGCATCTGTTATTTTCAAAACAAATTAACATTAGTAACGTAGTATTGCTCTGTTATGACTGTAATTTGATCTTCACCTGAATACAGCGACTTTGTGTATTTGGCGCATCCAAATCTTGGCTAAACACAAGCACGTTTATTACCTCACCAAACTGATATTTGAATCGCTCTAAGCCTAACATTAGTGTTACTAAACGCCAGCAACTTATTTTGCAGCAGCCATTCTCTGGCAGCTGTATTGTGATGCCACCACTAATTCAAAAACACCTTGCTAAGTTGAATACATGTCCCTAATCTGACTACTCTTTTTGTCCCGCAATCAGTGTGTCCTCTTTTTGGCTAATGGTGGGTAAAAGAGGACGCTTATTTTGTGACCGAGTGAGTCTCTCTGATCTGCCTCTATTGTTAGTCTTATGTAGCGATTCGGGCCATTCGGCATTGACATTGGAATCTATGTTCATGTTCCTACTTGAGAAAATCAGAATTAGGATCATTGAGCAGCTAATTACCTAGTTGTCTCGGACTAGTAAGTCTTAGAACTGCTTCATGATGGAATCTGGTACCCTTTCCCCGATGCTCAAACTGAAAGGCTTTGAAACTTTCAGTAGTCATATGTATCTCGAGTCTGCCTCAAAATCAACGTAGCATGCACTGTCTAGTACAGATGATTTAAGTGGAATATGTGAAACTTTACCAACATTGTTAAAAGTGTTTTGCGGAATTGGCTTAATTTCTCATGCTAAGTTGACCTTTTGTTGTGATTCACCGACGATTGTTGTATTATGACCATAAAGTATATGCTTGCAAGTGCAGGTGGAGCATTTGGAGGGAATAGAGGAGCAAGACCGGTACCGCCTGAGAAGGGAGTTTTTCCGTTAGACCACATGCATTTATGTGACCTGGTACTTTCACTTTATGGATTGCCTTGTGGAAACTAATATGAGTATTGTATGACATCTTGAACAGATGAGTTAATTCTTTGCAGTTGCAAGTTTTTCTGAGGCTTTTGATGTTAGTTGCACATTCTTCCTTTTTCTTATGTTTCCTTGTTTCTTTCATTGGCTTTTCACAGGAGAAAAAAGAATATATCAGCTGTCTCAAAACTTCTGGTCATAAATCTGAGATTTGTAGAGGCTTCTCAAAAAAGTACCTGGAATGTCGTATGCAAAAGTTAGTGGATTTGATAACTCTGAATTATTAGTTTCAATATTACTCTGTTTTAAGTAGGATTCAAAAGACTCCGCATCATTAATTAGCAATGATCAGTAAATGCATCTTCCCATTATGTTAGAGTTTGTATTGAGCTCAGAATATTTTTTCACCTGATAGGTCTCGAGTCTTTAGTCTTTACATCTTGTGCTTATGAACATACTCAATTATATACCGGAAAGTTCTGGTGCTTCATCCTCATAACTTGTTTTTTTTTTTTTTTTTTTTTTTTTGCATTTTATACTGTCCTTAGTTGTTACTGCTTGCCGAAGTCTGCAGACTAAACAATTGGGAAGAGATGCACTGCCGTCTGATGAGACATTGTAGTTAAATTATTTGCTATTGAGTCAGCCGCGCTGTTTCTGGAATGCCCGTTATGCTTAGCTCCTGCGTCCTCACTGTCAGTTGTGATAAGTGAAGTGTACTTTTTTATTTGGGAAGTTAAAAACATTCTGGAGTGGCCCACAAAGAAAAGGAACTAGGTTGGGGCTGGGTTTGCAACAATAAAGATGATACTTTGGAGGTATACACTGACCCACCTGGGGACAGTTTTTGGCATACTAATCTATAATATTTTTTGGCATGTCCAAAGATGGATAAATGTATGTATACTGCCCTTGTATGATTCTTCTTTTTTTCTTGTAACTCATTTGATTCTCCTTTCTTTTTTTTAAATCATATGCATATCTTAGAATTTTTTTTTTTTAAGTGTTTCAGAGGGCATTTTAGAGCTGTGAATTGGACAGTGTCAGCTACATAAGCATGCCACATAATATGTTCCTTCCCATTATTTTTTACTGAGAGAATGACTGCAAATCTGGAATGAGTAAAATCAAAATTCCTCCAGATTGCTAGTTGAGATTTTACAAGTATGAATCCGGGGGAAAATTCCCACCATACTCATTCCAAATTTTGCTCAACTCCAAGCATCTTTGTCGCTGGAAGAAATTAAGGCACCTTACACATTGAAGATATTATTTTAGCTCAAGTGGAGCTAGATACATATTTCAATTGTTATGAAGACAGCTGTGTGGTATGCATAGCAGCACTGGGCACTGGAAAATCTCTCGTATATAAGTAGGTGCAATGTCCTGTGAAGAAATCGTTATATGACCTACCACTCATACTTCATGTCCTTAGTTTGTGCTAGTCTTTTTCATGGGCGGTCATATGGTTTACTAGTTGTACTACTGAAGGCTTTATGCTTGCGAATCATCTACAATATGTTTGTTGCCTACAAGCATACGTTTATATTACCATTTCAGGCATCTCTGAATTTACTGAAAATGTAATCCAGAATAAGGTAGCATAGGTTGCAGGTATATACCACATGAGAAAACACTTCCAGTTCTGCTTTTATTGCTACGTCTTCCAGACGAGGAGGGCATTTGACAGATGCATGTATCTTCCCCATTAAGCAAAGGATCTATTTTGCGTGTTGTATCTACAGCAACGGGATGGATACAATGTTATATTGATTATTTGTGTGCTCGTGAGTTGTTTGCAAGAACATCGGATACTTTCTCAATAGAAGCATTCATTTCATTGTCTTCAAACTTAAGAAGGAATGGTTTGATTATCATATTGATTGCTTGTCTGGGTTCTTTCAGGAACTTGATGGCAAAACAAGACATGTCAGAACTTGGTTTCGGAAAGGAATACAAATCTGATGCCTCTGAAAATGATAACACAGAATGAAGATTTCAAATATGATTGTTCATCTATTTTAATTGCAGAATTGTTTAGGCCATTCGTCTATTTTGTCACAGGTAGCTTTTTTACTGGAAAGGAAGGAAAACAGAAAGACGATTACTGTAAGAAAGAAGAAGCATGACACCGTGAGAGTAAAATATCGTCACATGCCTTCTGCTCAATTTTTCTTGTTACACAACCTCATCCATTTACCTTAAGGCATTACTATTTGTTTCCATGTCCACAATAATTGTGTTCCTGGACAGAGAAAATGTAACTATAATCATCTTTGAGAACCATCCATCTCTTTTGTTTGGATTATTTCCTTAGGAGTCTGCTTGTTTGAGCTGTTTTCGGAGAAGCCACGTATTATTATGAAACCGCCTATTAAATACGAGCAAAAATTGACAGGGAAGAGGCACAATCCAAAGGGGAGGATAAAAATGCAGTAATATCCTTCCTTCTTGTTAATATAAAACTAAGGAGTCTCGTGCTCTGTTTGTTTTTGATACCGAAAATAACTTGCTTTGATTACTTCTGGGAAGGGAACCGAAAAAGGATGTACAAGTAAAAACGAAAGGAAATTCTTTCGGAGCCCATCTTTTAGACGCAAATAGAAAAGAAAGGACTGGAAACACTCCAAAGTCCAAACACACAAACTGTGAGATACTATGTGGGATAACAAGAAACATTTGGATAGCAGTTAATATACATACATTTTGTAATTCAAAGGTTTAGACTCCAACCCCCTCCATCGATCCTGCCCTGAATTAATATGGGGGAGGTAAATTGTAAGTAAGTCTGTCAATACGGGTTAAATGGATTGAATTTTAATAATTAATAGGTTATAATGGGTTCAACCTATTATAACCTATTTAATTAATCAATCTACTCAATTGTATGATAAATGAGTTAAGTTAAACTCAAATTAACATATTGAATACTCATTTGCACGGAAAAATATTATTTTGACATTCTAATATACAATTTTGTAACTAAATGGGTTGAACTGTGTAGCAAGTTAAAGCAGGTTAAAATGGGTTAATGGGTAGCATTTTAACGGGCCTAATTGTAAGATGTACATCTTAGATCTTAGGAACCAGGGAAAAACATTTTTGTAATTCATGTTGGGGGGGAGGGGGGTTGATCTACATAAATTTTGGGATGGAAAGTATTTTTCAAAACTCCGCATTAATTTAATTTTTCTAACAGAAAAAGTGAAATTTATTTTGCTTAATTGCAACAATGCAGGACAATTATCATGTAGTGGTTTATAAGCAATTTTTTGAAACTAATCTTATAAAGTAAATTGATTATAATAAAAACTACGGAGCAAATAATACTAATACATCAAAGTTCACAACCAACAATAACGACTAGATTGATTGTGACTCATTATTTTTATATTTTTGTGGGCACTTTAACGAAATTCAGCTTACAATAAGGCTAACGAGTATAACAGCATCCGTAGTGGTAGTTTGCCGACGCGTTTTCACGGCCCAAAGGTGCGTTTGCGCCCTAAAAGTGATTTCCGAATTTGAGTAGGACTGTTTGGCATGCAAAAAGGCATCAGCATTTTCTTCGCAAACGCACGGAATAGCGTTCTCCCGGAATCACCTACTATGATGCTAGAATCGATTTTGCAAATCCTTATCAAAAATTCAAATATTTATTTTACCCTTACTTCTAGGAAATTAGTGTGGTATTCCGTTGATTTTGATTATTCAAATAGTCTACAAACATTAAATTTTATCTTTATCTTCTCTACGTAAGTTTCCTCTCTTCCTCCGGTGCGAGAAACAATTGGGCGAAACTCGAAAGGGCAATACACCGACGGCGCTGAGTTGACGTCAGTAAGGAAGGACAACAACCTTGCTTATGCGACCCACGATCCTCTCCGATGGATAAACTCTAACAACGGCCACCCTTATCTTGAAGGTGGTTCCGCCCAACAAAGCAACGGCACCACGACCATGCCCCACAACCTCCGGCTCTTTACCGGTTCCCATGAAGACTATAAATACTTCCATCAATCGTTTTACAAAGGTTACAGATGATTACACTACCTATATACCGCCAAAGTGATTACATGCTCTTATCTTCTCTACAAGAAACACCCATACGAACTCACTACCACATCATCACCTGCGAGCAATCTTCTTCGTGTTCTTCATAGAACCTTAGCAGGTTCCGCAGTTACTCGTGCAAGTTCTTACTCTCATGCCGGAGTGCATGAGCAAGGTGCAAACTATGCTCTTTACCTCGGGTGTTATTTGTGTACGCGGGCTCACAGCATCATCAGAGGTCTCGCATTCATTAGAAGATAATTTTGAGCCAATCATCTCCCACCACGTGAGGATCATCTAATTCCATGACGATCAGCCGTATTTCAACTTAATCAAGGTCTAGAGTTCGAGCCTTTAGAAAACAGTTATGTTATAACTTGGAAGAAAGAGTTGTACGTATGCTCTTACCAATCCGCTCAAATCTGGATCACTCTTCACCCAATGTGATGACTAGACTGATAAATTTGATGACACTTATAAGTTGTAGTACTAAGTCATTGCAGTTGATCATATTGTTGTGTTGCAAAGATGAAATTTGGAAGACAGAGAGGAGGTGACAATTAATGATGTTAGAGGTGATGATGAAGGAGGTATTGGAGTGAACGACATGCATGATTAAGTTTAGAGTGAACTAATTGGGTTTTAAATCGACCATTATTGTGAGGTAGTGCTCGCTGTTCCTTACTGATTATTAATGTTGTCTTCCATCATCGTCATCATTCATAGGAGATGTGGTTTCTAAAGGCTGAAATATCGCATCGGCATAATACCCTCTAGAGCTAGCTAGGTGCTTTGATGACACTGTTTGAACCACTGCGCATTTTGATGAAACTTCAGTTTTAACCTTTTCTAATCTCTATAGTACATATTTTCTATTACATGAGATTAGTCTTAGTTACAGAACTTCATCCGGGCTCGAACACAAATAGACCACCACGCCACACCAAAGTCCAAGATTTGCCTGTTATCATAAGATATTTCCTCTGCCTTAAACAGCAACATGCAGATATGTAAATGTATCGACATTTCTCCATTATCAAGATTTTACGACATCTCATAACATAGTACAAGAAGAAACAACTCAAGATTCTGGAGGGGGAACCCCATATTTCCATTCATGCCCTTTCCACTCTGGTAGCTGCTGGATAACAACCTGCAACATCCGGCCAAGTGGTTAATCAAGCAATCACTCAAGTAATGTGCGATCAAGAAATCAAGAGAGAGAGAGAGAGAGAAGATTACCAGGCCTTCAGAATCTGGTGTCCCAACTGTGGTCTGGCAAGCAAGTCTCCAATTTCTGGGATTCTGCAATATGCATCACCGTTAGGCATTAGGTTATAATTAACATTAGGCAAACACAAGGGCACAGATCAATACAACTTCAGTTTTTTACTCGGCTCACTGATTATTATGACTACCAGTCCCAGGCCATTCGCTACGAGAGTATGGTTTTAACCCTTTTTAGCCTTTCACTTACGCACACTGTGCCAATTACGTGACTGCATTGCTGGTACAGAGTACAAAAGTAGACAAAGTAACTTCTACGATTTTAATTAGAATCACAAGGTAACGTGAACGAACGAATTTCAAACCATGATCTCAACGTGATTTTTGAAACAAAAAACTTGAGAGTTTCTTATCTCAGGTCCAAAACACGGTCTTTTAAAAAACAGAAAAAGCTTCCCATTCAATATCTTCCTACAGCGGAGGAAGGGTCTATCCTTGATGCATATCGATCCATTGGACTATAGTAAATTCTTGAGGCTTCGTCCTTTCTATTTGGAAGCAATCAATCATGCCTTCTTAGCTCAAAAAGTGGGCATATCATATGATATCATCATAGTGCACTTAAGGCCTTTCAGGCAAAGGCCTTGATTGAGGCATCGGTGGAATCTTAGATCTTCTTTTTTGGTCTTTCTTGATTGTCCTCCTAGTGCCTAGATTCTAAGACCTTTATATTCTAAATAAGCCCTTATCTCTATGGGAAATGGTCTCTCCTTAAAGCTCCACTCGTAAGCATGAGAACGAAAATTATTTCTTTAAGTCTTGCATTCTCCGTTGGCTCTCGAATGCCTTATTTAAAGTCTCCGAAAAGGACGTTGAACTTCTTTTCTGTAGATCGCTCCCACATACTGAATTGCTACTGTGATCGGATTTATTTCAGACTGCAAGGAACCTGCACAAATTCTGAAACTGCCTGACCACCTCGAAAAAAAGATGGACCAATCCCTTTGGCCTTACGTTATGACCTCAGCCAACTTAATTTATTAATTCCGCAAAGTTAACAAAAGTGAGTTTCACTCATAGAGCTCGATCATAATCTTTCAAAGTGCTACTCTCCCTGCAAAGATCATATAGCCTAGTTGACTGCAAGTTGAATAAGCTATGACCCTCTTTAGATCGTTCTATAATAGTCCCAACGTTGCCTCAAGGAATGACATCACAGCTCCTGCAAAAAATGTCAAGCTCTCGCCCAAGGGGCTCAGTTTACTCAAAATAGTCGAAGTTTCATAGGTAATATCTACAGTTTCCGCCCTTTTGAGCCATCTATTCCCCCACCCACACGAAGAGAGTTCCATCATCTAGGATGACTGCTATAAATGGGAATGATCCCAGGGGACAAATTAAATCAAAGCCTTTGATCTTTTGCCTCTAGTAGAAGTGGTAAAATTCTACAAGTAAAGAGTTTCAACAGCAATTCTAAATACCTTTTTGAGCTTTTCCTTCTCTATATTATTCTTTGGGCTCAATAGCTCCTTCCCTTGCACAACCTGCTCAAATTGTATCAAACATTCATCAAATGAACCCACTCGATCACTCACACAGTCATACACGTAGTAGTGCATGTATAGCCATTAAAAAAAAAAACAGAAGCACTGTGAAAAATGGATTGATCACCTCAACAATGCAGGTACCACAGATTCCACCTCCAGCACAATTTAGCAAAGGTCTAGCCTGAGTTAAAAAAATGATGGCAACAGAAGCAGTTATTTAGGCACAAGATAAACATCAGTTCTCACTGAAAAGCGTAGTTCAGCCCAAATCAGGAGGTAGCAACACTTCTCGATCGAGATATATGCCTTGATCAATATAGATAAGGGGATTAAGAACGTGCGAACGAAAGGGGAGCGAGGAGGAGCTTACATAGGGTCCATACAACTCCATGTTGCTATCCATCATTATGTTCCTAAGTTTCTGGCCACCAGAAGCACACCGGAAATGCACGTCTGGTGTTCCATCGGGTAGTAAAACAGACTGAGATTACCAATTATCAATATTGTAAGCGAAAATTGGCTATATCCAAAATGCATTTCATATGTGTACATGTCTACACAAATGCAACTCTTAACTTTTTTTAAGAATATTTGAACTTACACTAACAAATGCAAAGTTTACGGTAGGCGGGTCTTTGGGTGATGCAGTTTCAGATTGACTATCAGGGACAGTTCCAACAGCTCTGATCTTACATCCAGAGAATCTAAGGCAATGCGAAGTTTTTTGAGAGGTAAATTTAGTGCCGATGCCGATGTTCTTGGAATTAGTACAGGAGAGTGAAGAAGAAGAAGAAGAAGAAGCTAAGCCATAACAAGAGTTGAATTGAAGAACAACTCCCATCTTCCTGGGTTTTCTAATTAATTATCAAACTTTGCCAGAAACGGACGGGGAGGGAGGGAGGGGAGGGGGTTTGGATTGGATATTCACATTTGGTGCTTGTGGTTATAAGCACCTTATCGGCTGCTACTGCTTTGAAATTGCCATGATTTTGTTGTTTTCTGCCTTCTTCAATAACTTCCCCACAAAATCCTTTATTTGAATTGGACAAGGCTGCTTTGAACCGGTAGTAAGTGAGCGCCACCTAAAATGCCTATAGCTCAGTGCTCCGAAAATTATATGGAGTGTTAGGCACTCCTAGCAGTATTTACCAAACCCATTTGTGGGCCTCGCCTGTAGGACCTATACAACTGATTTCTCCTTTCTTTTTAGAAAAATGCTTGATATACCGTCCACGTCAAGCGTAAATCAACCGTTTACGGATTTATACGGTACAAATCCGTAAAGCACGTCGAAAGATTTCCGCTTACAGTGCGCGATATATGCAGCACTACTTTTTATTGTTGTTTCTTTTTCTTTCCTTTCTCATTCCTCTTTTTTTCCTTTGTTTCTCTTTCTTTCTCCAGTGATTTTTGTCCTCTTTTTTTAAATACTTCTCTCTTCTTCTTTTTTCACTCTTTCAATGTTAATTTTATACGTACTAAAATGCATATAATAAAATACATTATACTACAATATAGGAGTAATATTTTACAAAACTTTTATAATAAAAAAATGCAATCTCACTCACAACTAAACATATTATAAAGACGTTTTAAAGATGGTTTATTGAGTCTGATTTCATCATTTAATTGATTTCTCGATTACATATTTGACTTAGACGTGCTGAGGGAAAAACTAGCTTCAATCCCGGAGAAATTGGAGTACTTAGTGCCCTTAAAATTTTTGGACCTCGATGATATTTGGGGATAGAAATGATTTCTTTTGGTAGTGATGTCAACGATCCGTAGTTAGTGTCTCGCTCGTCTTTAATAATTATATTGTGAAGAATGATATATGTTTTCATTATATTAAAGAGGTCTTCTTTTGACTAATATCGTACGAATCCTTGTATTATATCCCATTTAATTTGTAAAACACCAAATGTGCATTCAACATCTTTTCAATTCGCTTCTTATTTTTTAGCAAATAATTTATCCTTTACGATAGGTGGATGTCCAATAATTTGCAGAGAGAGAGTTGAATATGTGAAATAAATTTCATCAAATAAGTTATATGATTATATGGATGGTATAATCATGTCATAGCGAAGGAAGAAAAGCAAAATAAAACTTCAACCAAAAAAAAAAAACTTGAATAATGATGAAGATGGAGATTATTCTAACTCAATTGAAGATTCCTCCCCCATTTATAGAGAAATTAAAAATAATAAAGATGTACATGTTGTGTGAAACTTACTACTTGGAGATTTTCATTGGGGATGCTCTAATATTTTATTTTGGTAAGAGGATTAATTTCAAGATAAAAAATACTATTGTTTTTTTGAGAAAAATGCATGAAAAGTGCACAAATGTAATATTTTGTGGACTTTGGAATTTGTATAATTTGATTTAAAAATTGTGCGAATCGTATATTTAAAAAGTAGTACAACACTTGTAATATAATTTTGCTAACAAGAGAAATTACTCAGCCCTCGAAAGTAAGTTAGAAAAGATTTTTAACGTGAGTAATCTTTATGGATAATCTTGTTATGTGGATTATAACGCAGACAAATAATAATAATTGTTTTGGGCAGTTAATGATGATTGTAGCATTGCTCAGTGAAAGGGACGGAGAAGCGGTGCTAAAATCGTCCATTTTTTTTTTAAATGTACATAAAGATTAAAAATTATATACATAACATAAATATAAAATATATATAAATATATCATTATCATCTTTATAATTATCATGTATATTTTATATTTATTTTATGTAAATTATTTATAATTTATATGACATTTAAAAAAAAATAAGTACTTCTGACACCGATATCGTTCGGTATAATTTCCAGCGAAGCGAGGAGGGAGCCAAATCCGATGACCCACTTTTGTTGTAACTGGCCGGCGCAGTGTTGAAAAGAAGAGGAAACAAATAAAATAATAATAATAATAATAATAATAATAATAATAATAATAATAATAATAATAATAATAATAATAATACTCCACTCAACGAGCTTCCTCTCCCTCTCTCAAGCACACACACACACACACACCTCGTTCCCTTCGTTCCAACTCCCTCTCTCTCACATACGATCAATTAGTATATAAAAAATGGTAGTAGTAAGAGCATCAAACCTACCATAATACTCCTAGTCCTCTCTTTCTCTCTCTCTCTTCCCCCTTTGCATTACATGGCCTCCCGTTTCTCTCTCCATTTCCCCAAGCTCTCCTGCTCCTTCCACCTGTAAGTAAACTCTGCTACTCTCTCTCTCTCTCAAACACAAACACACACACACACATACACAAGCGCACGCACCGCCGGCGTTCCTTATTTAATCTAAACCATTTACTTATTTGCTCGTTCCTTGAAATTGTTGAATCTGTTACAGAGCTGTTCATGCTCTTTATAATTACCTGTGATAATAGTAGATATGGAGTCTTAATGCTGTCTGTCATAATGTGATTTTTTGCGGTATGGATTCTTGCTTCACCTTTGGGGATTTCGGTTCCAATTATATCATCTACTCTACTTCCTTTTTTACAATCATTAATCGTTTCCTAGCTTGTTTCCATAATTTATTCTAATTGGACTTCAAATTAGAGCTGTCAATAATTTGCACTGTTTACTCTGATTGTTAGTAGCAACATTTTGGATGAATTATAAGGCTCCGTTTGGTTCTGGGACTGGAAGAATGATTTACGGAAAATAATTTTCTGAGAACTAAAAATTTTAATTTCAACTGTTTGGTAAATTTTGAGAGAATGTACTCAGAAAAATATTTTCTCGCACTCGGTATACCATTTGATAATATGTTTGGGAAATAAGTTGTGCTAAGAAATTTGTGGTGCTTCGCTCATCAGTTTTCCGGAGAATGACTTGCAAAGGTGCTCCTCGTACTTCATTTTCCTGAGAGTGTTGGTTAATTTCTATAGACCTCATTTTTCTAACTCGCCACACACAGGAAAATGGGGAAAACGTTTCTGGAAATTAATTCCTATGAAATGAACGGAGCCTAAGATACTGAAGTAGGAGTGCCATTCAGTGACAACATTTAATTTCAAGAATGTTGGCCATGTTGACTTAAAAGTTTTCACTTTTGAGAATCATATTTGAAATGATTCAAGTTTTAGACCATAGGTTTAATACCAATTACCAATTTGAATTTTGGCTGATTATTGACCTACTACTGCTCTACGTACATGATTAGTTTTGAGACCTCCTGTACTTTTCAGAGAAATTAAAGTAAAAAATGGACCAGCAGATATGATGCAGGATTCGTAGAGAAAGTCTCGTCTGTTCGAGTAAATGATATAACCTTCAGAACGATACACGTGTCTCAAATTGCTAAGATGCTTATCATGAAAAACTCCAACGCATACAACTCTGAATATCTTATTCATAAACTTCAACCTCTAAAAGTAACCTGGTTTTTGCTAATTGTTTCACAGGGAATCTGCTGGAGCAGAAGACAGAGTAAAGTTTAAAGCCAAAACATCTTACACATCAAGTTCCAGTAGAGAGCATGAGGGACACTACCTTTCCAGGAATTACATTTTGCATGAATTTGTCAAACATGACATTTCGTTATCTCAAAATATACAATTGCGACGGTTGCCAACAAAAGTGCTGTCATCTCTAGCATCACCCCACTCTGTTCACATCAGCGATGAGGACGAGCCCCCTGTCCCTATGGCATATAGAGACAAAATGGAGTTTAATCGGGTCGACTGTCTTGTATGGGTACTGCATGAATCGTCCAGGAGCTTTACCGAGGCTCTGCAGAGGCATGAATTGACTGGAAGTGGGCCTGAACTTGCAAAGGCATGGGTTGGAGTAGATGTGCATGCATGGCATAAACGCACAGCATATCAGGTAGGAGGAGAGAAACCCCAGCAAAAAAACATTGGGTTTGTCATGGTAACTTTTTCTTGATCAACCATGAGATTATCAAAAAATCCTCCTCTTATTCCTGATGTCAATAATGTTCATGACTCGTGAGATTGGTTCTTTCCTAAGCAGATGTCATGCATTTCTTCTTTTCTCTGCCATCAAATAGATTCTAGAGTTGCTAATTGCTGATGGTCATAATAAAAATTTGCTGATGGTCATCATTATTAGGTAAAAAGAGAGCATAATTCATTACATTTGCTGTACAGGTAGCAGTTTATGCTTTACTGAAAGCAGCAATTAAAGTGGAGTCATATCTTTCTCATAAACGTTACAGCACCTCTCCTGTATGTGTGAGGTAAGTACTGTAGACTTCCATTGCCAAGTTAAATACTTAAATGTGCTTTGATTTGAATGCAGTAACTTGGTGAACACCGGATATTATGCTTGGTAAGAGCTCTGTTTTACTTTCTTTTATAAGCTCTTTGCCTGTTGAGTTTGCTACACATCATCAGAGTATGAAGAACCAAAAGTTACAAGCAAAACTTAAAACCTAGTTACCTAACTTAAGAACCTTCTGCTGCTGCAATTAAATGACAATGAGAAGTATGGCCGGTCTATGTAACATTCTATTATCATGTTTTGTTCAGCTTGTCCTCGAAGATAGTAGGTCTTGGCGAGTTCATAGAAAGTCAGCTAAACAAGAGGCATCCGAAATTGGTTCAGTGGTTTAAATTGGAAGAACTTCCACGTACTGAAGAATTATTCATTCAACTATTCAAAAAGTGGTCCGTGGAATATGCTGGAAGGTTTGCAAATAGAAACCTTGACTAAATCACAAGACTTATCTATCTATTCAACATGGTGATCATGCACTTCGTTTTCACCTCATAGGTTATAACACATTCCTTAAGTGATTCACATTTATCCTCTTTGAAATTTTTTGAATGAAGAATTGTTCAGTGGTGTTGCAGGGATCGTTTTGGCAATAAGTTCCTGTTCCGCAGTGAGGAAGTTGGGGTCAGGGCGTATTGCATGCCCTTTATTTTCATCGTCAATTGAGGATGTAATGATAGAGCTAATGGATATGTCCCATGATCTTGTACCAGTAGATAAGTTGCATCAGTTAGCAATGGATGCAGGATTTGAAGAGGATTTCTTGTCACATTTCGGTAAAAAGGTTCTGCCAAGCAAGGACATTGAAGATGTAGAATTTTGGATTGGGCTGGTAGAGAGGAAACTTTCTGTTGCATTTCACAGAGAAAACGTAATCACAGGCAAGCAGACCTACAGTGACAAGGTCAGTTCTACATTCAGTCATTCTTGATAATATATACAAAAGGAGAGGACGTGGTTCATTGGACTTCATTCCTGATTCCCATTATCTTTCTTATCTCTATTTTTGTCCATTAAAAACTATCTTCAAAACTACCAAGTGTATCATCTAAGCAGTCTAAACATTAAAATTCTCAAATATATACATACATCTTTAAGTGTTTATTCGCTGTTTTTACAGGTTCAGGAAAACAGTTTGGCTACTCTTGGACTTTTTGCTTTTCTAGGAAGAGAGACGAGATTATTTTTAGCAAAAATGAATATAAAGGATCTTGATGAGCAGATTATGAACTTCCTCAGGTAAAGTTTCTGTGGAACAGATATTAACCTGCTGTTGAGCCTGTTTAGATATTTAAAGAGGTCATAACTTTTGAGTGCAGTTACCTGGAGTGTGGCATCCTTTTCTTTTATCCTGAATTTGAGTCCCTACCGGAGTATCAGCTCTTCATTGAGGTTAGTTTGAGAATTAAATATGGTTGAGAACCAGATTCTTGAATCAGCACAAGTTTTTAAATTGAATGTTGAGTCGCAGGTCGTTACAGATGAAATTGGATGGCTCGACTTTTATGCTCCACTCAAGTCCCAGTTCTATCAAGAGGGAAGAAGGAGATCTAAACAGCAGGCAATACAGGCCGAGAAGGAGATAATTCTTTATACAGTTCTTACAGTTTGCTATGATGTTTTTTCCGGGTTTGCCCACTTTAACAATTCTACTCAACAACCCCTCGATGCAAATTTGCTGGCATTTCTGCTTAATAGGTAGTATACATTATTCAATCTCCTAAAAGTAATGTGTTCCCCATTTCTTCTGGAATGGTTGCTGCGGTTGTGGGGCTAGCAAGTTAATTTGCTGTTCTATTTGTAGTCAGACCCTGCTATCAGGTTGTCTCGAGGACTATTGGGCTGCATATGATAAATCAGGGTATGGAGGTTTTCCTTTATAATCCAGTTCGGTATGATGCACCAGGAGCTTATTCCGCTACAAATTACTTTTTCATACAAACCGTACGAACCAGTTGTATCTTACTACATTTTTATTGTATGTTAGTTAAATGTCAGTATTTTGTAAAATAAAGATCCAACACAACAATTTTTTAAAGAAAATCAACTAAGATACAACAAAAATATATTAAGATACAACATATTCGTAAATATACAACAAACTAACTATGATGCGAAAATACAATAAAAACTTAATAACATGCAACAGGGTCTTATTAAGATACAACAAAATTAACGAAGATACAACAAAATAGTACTAAGATACAACAGTTCTCACGTTTGTATGATATTTATGGTTTGTATTTGATCATTTTCCTATATGCACCATATATATAAGATAAATGTGATAAAAAATCCTGTTATGTTGAATTTCTCTGGCAGTGAATTGCAAAGTACGTCTGACCCAGCACATGTCAGAGCTAATAAAGGCACTTCAACCTCATCTTTATTTGTGGAGTCTCAAAGGAATCACGTCGACTTAACAAAAAGAGCGAGTCATCAAGATGGATCTAGGCTCAATAAGGTACAAGGTTACTATTAGCAAGAACCGACCTTTTACTATTGGGTATAAACGATGATTGACATCTTACCTTATCAACCTATGATCAATTCCCGCAGAGATTTTTTATATTATTTTATTTAATATATATCCACAACTTGAGTCATATGAGTATATAGAAGATTTTATGAGAAACCTGGTTCAATGTTCTTTTGCCTTAACATCCACTTGGCATGCACCTAATTTTCCTTGCAACTATACCATTAACTTCCTTTAATAGCAGGGTGCGAGCTTGGAGGGGATGGACCCAGTAGCCGTCAGAGAGGGGGATTCTGCTGCTGATCCTAAGCCTCTTCATGAGCGTTTGCTGAGGGAGTCCACACTTAAGATTATATCTGCTAGTAATGTAAGCCGGGAAGCCCTCTGTTAGTTTGTCTTTAGTTATCTCATTGTCAAAGTGCTAATATTGAAATTTATCAATGATTTAGGACATATGTATGGGTACGCATTTGCTCTTTATAGATGTAAGGGAATCCATGGGACTCCTTATGAAGCAATTACGTGGCTACAAGCTTACGAAAAGGGAAAGAAGGAAGATAAAACGAACAATAGCTGATATTGGGAATCTTATCCCAGTTACAATCCTAATGCTAATTCCAGTAAGTTCTATTTCCAACTCAGGTTTACCTCGGTATTCCGTACTTTCTATTATCCAGTAGTGTCACGCATATCAGTAGTAGCTACAAGAATTAACAGTACAATGTACAGAGTTAGTAGCAATTGCACTAGATAACCTAATTTTAGAATCTTACAGAGTTATGTATCACTATGCCGTTGCTAGGTATCACCCATAGGCCATGCAGCAATTTTGGCTGCAATCAAGAAGTACATGCCCTCGTTGGTAACTCTTGTCAACACATTATTCCTCTAAAGCATTCTAGTTTCTTCTTTTGTATGTTCTGATATTCTTGTTTCTGTATTTCCTTAGATTCCTTCTCCATATTCTTCTGAACGGCTCAACTTAATGAAACAACTGAAGAGAACAAAGAAGATGGAAGTTCGGTCATGGGGCACCATTGAAGATATGCCTCAATTGACTAAAATGACCAAACTGAATGAAGATGATGGAAGTTCAACTGTGAGCCGGGGCAAAGAAGCAACCAAGTTTAGCAAAACAACTTTGGAGGGTGCAAAGATGGATGTTCAATCGTGGAATAACATTGAAGAATCTTCATCCAGTATTGTTTAAGGACAAATATTCCGCTATTCAGTCTGCAGAGAAATGTACTGTTTACAGGTATATGGAAAGGAAAGGAAAAAGGTATCCCTGTATATAGGTATATATAGCCACATGTATACAAACATCTTATAAGTGTATTGTAGTCAAATTTGTTCGTCGATTGGTTTCACCCTGTTCGATTGCTATTCAATTGAACATGCCCCCCCCCCCCC
>JAOWAN010000005.1:2055713-2066384 GCA_028566635.1 Lobelia cardinalis | reverse complement strand
TTATGTTAAATCCCACTAATTAGGTTAGGCTGCTATTCTCAAGGGATTTGATTTTGTATCTTCTCCTATATATGTACCGAGCATATACTTGTAAAAGTAAGAGAAAAACTTTCTCCAAAAACCACATGGTATCAGAGCTCCAGGTTTGGCAAGGTCAGAGGTTCGAATCCCGATTGCTGCAAGGACAGAGGTATTATTCCCGCTTGCTTTGTGATCCCACGTATACACGTGCAGGGGAGTGTTGGAGTATTATATATAAAAGAGTGCCTCTCCCTAAAACCTTAAGGTTTTAGGAGAGTTGGTCATTCTAACGGATAATATTAAGGAAAATAAGATTAGAAATGGTTATTGACAATATGCATGCAAGCAGACAAAAAAACACAAAGCACAACCAAAAGTTTCACCCGGAAGATGAATGAAAGATAACACAGTAAGCGACATCCCAATGACCCTAATAAAATTGACCAACAATTAACGAGCTAAACACAAATGTCATATGGCATACCTTCAATGTTTGTTTCGCATCTTTCTCAAGAACAAGACCACCCTTCACAAATGAATCAATGATGATTTCTACTGAAGCTCAAGAAAGCAAAAGGCTTAACAAAAATAATGTAAAGAACAAATGAAACATTTATTTGCAGTTATTTAAATCATGTCTACAGAAGAAGTATCAAAAACAATAACAAAGACGCATAAAACATTGGATACCGCAGGCCCGCAAAAGTCTATCCTCTCCGCCAACTTCTTCTACAGTAGCATAGAGAACACGGGCTTTGGCTAAAGAGCCTCTCATGCATTCCTGCAAGAAGTTGAAAAGATGATTTACACACTCCAATGTACAGTCAGATATCACAGTTGATCTTTAAAAAAATAGGAGAGAAATGAGTTATGGAGGTCCAGAGTTTTGCAAGTAATGATTACTGCAGATGATTAGTCAGCATCCAAACTGCACAGAAACTCTCACGTGTGATTTAACTTCCATGCAGAGCGTCCTTAATAGACTTTTCACAGTCAAGTTGACCATTTTAGATGGGGATTTCACATGAGTTTTTTCTTTTTCAAAATAGTAAAATTCCTTTTTGGAGTGTCCCTTACGGAATCTTTCCTCATTTGGACATTAGAGAAAGCATTGTCGCCACACATTTGCTACGGACCCACACTCAACTCCTTATATCCACACATTTTGAAAGTGTATGCGTCCTAAAACTATGTGCCATTTTAGGGGGGACTCTTATTATGGAACGGAAGGCGTAGTTTAAATGAGTACAGTTTCATTCCCCATACGGGCGTGTAAAGGAGCCTTATGCACACCTTTTTATATTTTTAATGAAGTTTAAATGAGTACAGTTTTCTCCTCTGAAACTCAATATATTTATGTCAAATATATGGTTAACTTGAAAAGTCAAAAACAGGATTTCAGAGGGGAACTACAGTCACACATATATCCCTGCGTGTTTTAGAGTACGTGTGTACATGTATCCACACATACTTCAATAAAAAAATGTAGCTGCCTCCTGCATTTCCAATAATAACGAAAACTAAATAAGGTATCATCCTAGCTGAAACATTCCGCCCATGGGGGAGTTTTGCAACCATAAAGTCTTGCAGATCCTAATAATATTCCCCACATCCCACGACCATGAACAAGAAGGGACACTCACCTTCGAAAGGAGGGGGTAAAAGACACTGAATATAACTCATAACACTAGAATAACTCTTGTAAGACATATATGGCGATGGTAGCAAGAATCTCACCACTCCTTTAAGTTTTATGGAAAGCGGACGGCTGTCTAATGCATCCAGTACTTCGGCAGAGACACTCTGGAAAAGAATAAGAGATGCAGTATCATTAAACTGTATCCTCGCCCGCCAGCATAATTCAAATGATGGAACTTTACCTGCAATATCTCAGTTGCAGCATGTATCCTCTCCTTGTTCCACAACTTCAGCATGAGAACCGTCAAGTGAAATGTTTTCGGTTTGATAAATACGGAACTGTCAATCCCTACGTCTGTCATGGAAAATGTGTTTTACTGATGATTTATTGCCAGGAATTATCATAGAGGAGGAAACTAAAATAAACAAGCTACAATCAGACGATCATCATACGAGCTGGAACAAGAGTATTAATTCGATCATCAAATACACAATTAATAACCAAAAATAAGAAGATATGCTAGGAAAAACATTACTTTTGATCCCACAACCCCCCCCCCCTTCAACTGTAAATATACTGCAATACCACTCACCCTACCAGAGAGGAGAGAGATGATGGAGGGGAGGAGGCAGCAGAAGGACATATAAGTTGGTAGAGAGACGTGGGAAGGAGGGGAGAAGCATAATAAACACTTGACAGGACACGAACCCTTTCAGGATGGCTCACTAGAGAGCACCAACAATTCCATAACCAGTGACAACGTATGTTCACACACCAGATAAGGTAGCAGAATTACCTTTATTAGAATCGTCCAAACTCTCATCCGATTCCAGACTCTTAGCCCCTAATATTGAGTTCTGGAAATTTTCAAGCTTTTGAACCAGTGCAGCATGTATAGCCAAAGGAAGTGATATGAAGTGAGAGTAGTCGAGATTCGGGCTATTCACTGCCTGTTATCAAATCATACTGTTAGCACATCGTCCCACAGATAAACACAAAAAATGCTTCTCAAAGACAATGAACTGTTTATAAACAGTAATCAATTCTTTCTTTGTTTTGTGCATGTAATTTAGTATAAAATTATGTGACTATACTTGCTTATGAGTTTGATATAATACATTCCTGAATTTTGAAAAACAAAAAACAGCGAACGCAACAAAAAAAATGGATACTTTTGAAGACTACAAAAAACATCAGGAAGGCATAAAATGGTGAGGTTCAACTCTTCATGATATCAAGTTTCCAGGAATAAGTATTAAGTACCTTCCATCCATCTACTAAGCATGTGAAAGGAGTGAGATGAGTACTTCCATAAAAGAGCAATGAGCGACACGTCTCTAATAGTTATTTTCCCGACTTTTCTTTTTCTTTTCTTCCCCTCCTTTTATTTTCTTTCTTTTAAAATTTCAGTACAACACATGCATTATTTGTCCCTCTTGTTTTCTATTTTACTTTTGCTCCTCTTCCTCCGATCAACCTCCACGCTTCAAATCATATCCATATATTTCACAAGTCTCACTAAGGTCCACACAGGCACCTCGTCCTTGCTTTAACTGTCTACCCAGGTTTCTCGTTTACCAAGGTTTTACTCCCTCCAAAAGTAAGTCTCATTTCAATTTTTTATCAGGACCCACTCTGATTCATGTTCTTATACATGGATTGATGACAAGCAATACTTCAATTAGTTCCTGTATGAACGCTCCACGGAAAGAATTCTCTGAGGGAATTGTGACAACCCAAAAATCTAGTCATCAGTGTCATTTCCCAACCTCATGGTCTTTTTCTCTTCCAACCTCAATCCATTTACAATCTTCTCCGAAAATATGGAATATCGACATGCAAGGCAGCTCTAACCCCTATCACCTTGACCACGAGAATAACCATGTCAGGGGATGCACCATTATCCGACCCGACCAAGTTCGGCCAAGAGGTTGTGCATTACAATACCTCAATTTAACTCGCACCATTATTGCCATTGCAGTCGACAAAGTTTGTTAGCACTTTCCAACAAAAGATCATTGCTTGCAGTCAAAGGCATTTTCATTCTACGGAAATTTATGGTCTTATACTCTTACAATCGTCTTCTTGTGTTACCCTCTCCTGGTCATCTCGAAAGCAATCTGAAATAACCCACCCTTCTACATCATTCGAGTATAAAACTTCAGTCATCCTCACTCATTGAACTCAAGATGGCAATTTTAAGATCATCAACAGGAGCAGACCCACATGTGTACCAGTGGGGCTCATGGCGCCCACTGATTTTTGGAAGAAAACTTTTACATCATGGTAGGTTAGGATTTTACGGATAGTATAGTGTAAAAGTGTAATTTTCCTGGAGTTGTGGGAAAAGTCTGCAATTTTTGGAGGGGAGAAATGTAAGAATTAATAAAACTTACACCAAACACCCTTGACTCTTAAAAACTTCATTTCTCTACAGTTTTGATATATTCTATATTCATGGTTTCCCATATACGCAGTACTTTGTCATTCGAAATTAGTAATTACAATGAGAAATATCATAATAAACTATTGAACTTTAACTTACACTACAAAAGTGTAATATATAAAACATTAATTTTCACGAGTAATTAAGATAAGAATAAGAAAAAAAATCATTTTTACACATCTTTGCCACAATTATGCCTGAATTATAGACAAATAATGAAAATGGACATCAAATTTCATTTTATAATGAAATAAATGCATTCACTAATAATAGGATGAACTTGCCTTAGACCACAATTAGGCTTGTCAAATTGTTACCCATTAACCCACTCTAACCAGCTAATCAGCTTAACCCAATTAAGCCCATTTAATTACAAATGTGTCTATTAGAATGTGTAAAAAATATTTTTTTTGTGCGAAAGAATATCCAACATGTTAATTCGAACAATTGAGTTAATCGGTTAATTAAATGGGTTATAATAGATTAAACCCATTAGAACCTGTTATTTATTGTATCTCAACTCATTTCAACCCATTTAACCCAAATTGACACGCTTAACCCCAACGAATGCAGAAAAGGATTCCTGTAGGCAACACCAAGTCAATGGAACAGACTAAGCCTGAGTTGAGTTGAGATGTAAAAAACAGTTCTATCTTACCGCTAATTTTGTCAAACACGAAATATTTTTCTAGGTCCACCATCACCAACCTAGTACTGTGACAACAATGAAGGCACCTATAACTCTATCCGGTCTTCCATGCTATTACATAACAAGTGAAAGTAGATTTCTGCTTTATTTGTGAGCAATGGGCCAATGGCATGTAACAATTTGAATTTACACATATAGTTCATTTCCACCCATAACAAGCCTGCTCATATCATGATCATAGAACTATCCACATCCTATTTCCAATTTCTGCATGATAAGCAACTCTCATCAGCTCGAGGGGGTGTATCTAGTCAACTGGTCAAACAAACAATAACAACTGGATTCACCTCATCATCTTTGTATGTTATCCTATCAATATGTGTTTTTTAGCTCTTGAGATATTCTATGTTACCTTGACTGTTGGGATACAGGCGAGAATCTGAGTGTTGGTTCCACCTATATTTTGAGATTTTGCACAAAATGCTAGAGTAAAACAGCCACACTCACACCCACATCAACCCTGCACCCACGCCTTGTTGTGTCATGTCACTATGAGTGCATTGGCAAATATGAATTATCCAAGTAACATAGGTGATATATGTACTATATTCAGAACGCAATCATTATCCATTTTGTGAACAAGTATACATAAGCAATAAATATCTAACTCAAGCTGGTGAGAATTGATTGGAACTATTTAGTCTTATTGGGTGAGAGTGAAAGACAACAACAGTTTAGACGTGTCAGATGTATATTAAATAATACAGAAATCATGTGGCTGGCGACTAACCTCATTAATTATGTATTGAATTCTTTCTGCAGCTTTAACTACATTATCGGATGAAATTCCTTCAATTACTGCAAATAAGTAATTATCTCGAAGTTACAAGAGCACAGGTTGTAAAGAGAATACGAACTATTGTAGCCAAACTATCACAATAACTTAAATCTGGCACATGGGGCTCCTAAAACGACTTCTGAGAGAAGCTACAATGAAAATTTATATTTCAAATTCCAATTCTATGATTCTCATTTATGCACCACTCCTTCACTGACTGAGCTTCAAGGAAACTAAGGAAGTTTGTTCTAGCCATATAAACCTTGATCCCTATATTATCAGAAAGAGTAGAGCCAAAGGATATAAAAGCTGGCAAGGGTGGTGACTTTGGTAAATTCGATGATTAAATCCGCATGATATTTAGAGACAACTTGCATTTACGGACAATGAAAATATACAAATGACTCTCATCTAAGGGACAGAGGGGGACAATTTTTAGTAAGGCCAAAGAAAAAAGCACTCTCTATTTGCAGTACCTAACACAATGAAACATCTAAAAACTTACAATGAATGGCTTGAGTACCCATATATACAATGAGTAAAGCGGAAAATCGTTTGTGATTAATCAAAAAAAGTAAAGTTTTTTTCTTGGTTGGTGGGGAAGGGGGGCATATTTAGATGTTTGGCAACAATTAATAAAGTCAAACATCTACTACCCCATCCCAGCACTAAGAACTAAACTAACTCAAGCAGAATGTACTTCTCTACTATCACTGACTCCTTGAAGATCCCAAAAGAACTCATCTATTGATATTATAATCTTTTTTTCTATTTTTGCATATGATTTATATAAGTTACAAATAGAAAGAAAATTGATCATCGAATAAAGAAACCTACTGATAGATTCGTCCTCTTTGAATAACGGGAGTATTATTTTAACCACCATCTCCTCTTCAATCCTCTTTTGTGTAGAACCACTGTATAAAGAGAAATCAACAATTTCTTATATGCATATATATGGTTGAAACAAGTACCAGCCTTAAGTCTTAACTCTAAAGAGTGCTAGAAAGCTTACTCTTTTCCTTTGATAAAGCGTATCAAGGATGGCCCTGCCTGCTTGAAAGACTCAAATATTACTCTCAGTGAGAGTGAGAGAGAGAGAGAGAGAGAGAGAGAGAGAGAGAGAGAGAGAGAGAGAGTTTGCTGAAGTTTGTCGGTGATGAGTCTAACCGAGATGAGAATGTTATAGATGTACCAAAAGACATGATAAAACTTGAGATAATGTGAGGGATCGTAGTATAGAAACTAAATCTAATGAAATAAGCTCATGATGGTTCAGACATATGCAACAAAGACCAGTTAGTATACCAGTTAAGAGAAGTGATTCTATCAATTGCAAAGCTCGAGGTAAGAGACAACCTGCCCTAACTTTGATTGTGATAATTGAGAATGATATGGTAGATTGCAATTTACCTGAGGATCTTGCTTTAAACATAAAAACAAAGTTAGTGACGGTTGTGTTTAAATCAAGTAGCTGGTCTTCAGTGATGTCTATCCAGAGAAGGGGGAGGCAAAAGGAAAAGGAAAGCAACAAAATTAAAAGGGGGCCAACAGACGTCTATCAATAACAATAAAAGAGGGTGACCAGGTCCTAGAGAACTGAAAAAGAGGTAGTGTTGAAACATTAAAAGGATAAGAAGAGAGGTAAGGACTAAGCTATGATACTTTCATGTTCTGGTAATAGTAAAAGTTACAAAACCACTAGGGTAGACTTCTACTGAAAGTATGTTACAGTTAACATCATTGCCAATGGCATTTGTACAAAATAACACTTAAGATCGGGAAGAAGAAGAAGAAAAAAGCAGGAAAAAAGCTTGTCAGAATGTCTAATCAATTCTTTAAAAGGCTTGCAATAGGAACATTGGTATATCACAATGAAAAGTGTTAATTCACATGCTCTTGCTGGTTCTTTACATTGACATTCTGATCAAAACCGCTCTATTACAATACTTTCTCTCGGAAGCTTTCGCATACACTTACTGAAAGAGATGTGGAATAAACAAAGTAATGAATGTGTTTCCTCAAGAACTCCTTCTGGGAACTGAGCAGAAATGCAAGTATTTTGGTTATGATTTCATCTAATAATGCATACAAAATTAATAAAGAAACATGATTACGAATGTGTGATTAATTCCCTCATCCATATGATTGAGTTAGATTTAACACCTGCATAGGTCATTATTCAGCCTCTTTGCCATATGGAATAAAATAGTACAGCATAAGGATCCAACAACCATCCGTCATGAAGTCCAGATATTAAAATAGTACAGCATAACGTTTATGTTGGATAATATCCTAAGATAGTTGTTTCAAATATATGTTTATCATATCAAAGAAACCGTCATATTGATGGGATGCACACGCTAAAATTTTGGTTCAAAATACTATGCAATCAGGTCTAAGTTAATAGCTTTCACAAAGCAATGATTTACATTTTACATTAACTTTACCTCTACTGTGATTGAATGCTTCTCTGTAGAAGGCACTTGTACTACTTGGGCTACTCTGCCTTCTTCATCATTCTGCAAGGCTGTAGGAGCAGATTTGGGATCAACTGGTTCATTCCTTACATGAGCTTCACCACTGACAGGTTGCATATCTGACACAAACTGCAACTGTTATACTTCAATAGTTCAATTCTGTATCTTCAGATTTTTCACCATCACCTATGTCATCGGAAATGTAAAAGTCGAACTTCACATCCTTCTTCTGTAAACTGACTGCTTAAAAAGAGAAACCAGATTTTTCCCGTCTACAACAGCCAAATACTCTGCCAGGTTTGCTCCGTTTCCCGGTTAATTGATTTTTATAAGTTTATAAACAGCAATTAGGACATTGATAAGTCATTTCTATATAGTTGAATTTACAAACACGTGAAACTCTGACTAAAACACCATAAATGTTTGAAACATCAAGCTAAATGATCAAGAAAAGGACGAAGAGTTTAGAATAACCGATCCTCAAAAAGTATCAGAGAAAATTCCATCTGACTAAACGTGGAATTATATAACAAGTTAGAAAAACATATAAATCTCACCATCAACAGCACGTGATTGAGCAGAAAGTGGTCTCCACATGGGAGCAACTGATTTTTGCCTTTTCCTATCAGGAACATTACAATTACCCTTTGCACCGTTCATTTTTATGATATGATTCAGATCTTGATAGTAGTAACATCTCTGTAATGAGTTGACGGAAAAAAAGTGAAGTTAAACAGCAACCAGAAACTATGCAATGAGAATATAAATCATTCCTAAGACTTGATTTCCAGGTCAGCTGCATTTAGGGTTGAGGGGGACACACAACCTTTACTAAACTAAACAGCAGCATTTCTCGCAAATGAAACCTATTAAATGATACAAACGGAAGTGAATTACGTCCCTGTTCTTTTGGGTACTAATTTAGCAATGACCATTTTCAGCATGACCGATATATGAGAATTAAGATAAGTATAATCATAGGTGAACTTCGATGGATGCATGTCATTACCACTCTATTTAACCAATACTACGTCTGAAATTGTGGAAAAAATCCACTCTATGGTGGTTCAGAATTGAGCAACACAACCAGATGAATATGACTAAAATGCATCAGAAATAGAATAAGAGTGACGAAAAGTCGGCGTGACCTGCGAGTATTGCGCGGGATTAGATCTTCGATGTGCATTAGCTATATTGCTTCTGCACGTACAATCATGGAGCAATGAGAAATCAAATGAATATACCTCCAGGCTCCGGCAGGGTACTTAAACACCGAAGTGGCGATAATGGCCAAAAGAAGCGAAGAGTACTGATTGGAAAAGGAGTGAGTTAGGGTTTACGGAAGAGCGTACCTAAGAAGAAGAGAACTGCAAGCTATCATGAGTGTATCTAAGTTGTTGCCGACGTCGGTAATCGGCCATAGGATTGCTGATGTCAACTTACGCATAGTAACATTATCATTTCATCCTAGCCATCCAAGTATCTATCTTGTAAAGAGTTCTCGGGGTTCATTTCAGTGAAAATTGAGTCCTTAGATCTTAACGAGGGTGGGGCCAACGATAAATGAATAGTATGAATAGTATCTTTACATGATTGTCAAATAATTGGAAAGAGAGTGTTTGAGTGTATTGTGAATAGAGAGAGAGAGAGGGTGATGGGGAGTGGGGGTTGGGTAATTTTTGTGTGGATGAGATTAGGATTGGGAAAAAATGAGTGTATGTTGAAAAAAAATATATATTAAAATTTTTTATATTTTATGTATAATTTTTTTATTTACATAATTTTTTTAATTATAGTTTATGTTAAAAAAATTATCACTTTTAAATATTATCGTGTTCGAGAATATGAACTACTTGCGATTAAATATTTTGATACCTCGTGCCCATGCCGTGCCCTCGGGCACGGGCATTTACTAGTTTTAGATAATAGAAATCAATTTGATAAGAGTGGGGAGGTTTTAAGGTTTAATTGGTGCATACTGACAAGATTAAAGGAAGTTTGAGCCATGAAAGAATGAAGGAAGAAGCCATAGGATGTCAAGTGTAAATTTTGAAGATTGCTGGAGAATTAAACTTCAGCCTAGGCCTGGTTATACGACCCTCTACTGTCCGCATATGCGGAAGCTTACGAATATTTGGTAAAAAGTTACAATTTTTTGGTAAAAAGTTATAGTTCATTGGTAAAAGGTTATAGTTCAATTATCATATAATCGTAATAATTCATTTTAAGATAATATGATAATTGAACTATAATCTTTTACCAATAACTATAATTTTTTACCAAAAAATTATAACTTTTTACCAAATATTCGTAAGCGAACGTCCGCATACTAGCAATTTCGCTAGTTATAAAGTTGGCTCAGACGCTTAATCAGAATTGCAGATATTTGTGCATTAGGCATGTGACGTGATTGAACGCCATTTTGCACTAGGCTCAGGCCTAGTTACGAGGAGGATGAAAAGTCATCATTTTGTATAGGATTTTTATATATAATGGCTAGGTCACTCTTCCGATTTTTATTAATTTTTTGATATTGATTTATCAACTTACTCAATCATACATCTAATATTTATCATTGATTTTTATTAATATTTCATC
>JAOWAN010000005.1:2014860-2036569 GCA_028566635.1 Lobelia cardinalis | reverse complement strand
TTTAATCAATGTTACTTTTAATTCTTTCTTGAGTAAAAAATTCCCCGGTAGAAACCCTAATTTGCCGGGGGTCAAAAATGGGGTGTCTACAGCTTTTTGGATTACCCGTGCCGGGCAGTCCCCAATGGCTGGGTGATCCTTTCCGACGATGAATGCCTCCGCGTATTACAAACTGTTAATGCTCGCTCGCATTATCTTCCTCCTCGCTGTCCCACTCAGCGATTTATTCCTTTAGGTTCTCCTATAATTATCACTCAGAATGTTTCCACGATCATAGCTGTAATTAGGAGCTTGTATTTTAGAGTGCCCGATGTGCCCGGAGTGCGTCCACCTCCAAGGACCTCCTCTTCGAGCACTTCGGATTCTTCTGTTGAAATTATTTCCAAGTCTGAATTTTTTTCTTTTGCTAATGTAGATATGTCTGCTGAGGAGGTCACTTCAGAAGTCCCCGAGTCCTCGGGTACCGATCAATCGATGGAAGAAGCTGCCAAAGCCAAAAATTGGAAACCCTTTCTCAACCTTCTCTCCTTATCGGAGATGTCTGGGTTGTACACCAAGTATCACATAAATAAACAACTATTTCGCCTTTTTTTGCCTGACAAGAAGTCCTACCAATCTGTCCGCGAGGATCCGACTCGCCTTGCTATCTATACTTCTTTCTTTGAAGCCGTCCTTCGATTACCGCTTGATCCCTTTATTGCTGAGTTCCTCGATTTTACCAAAGTCGTCCCTCTAGACTTAGTGTATAATTCCGTAGTGATATTAGTGTGCTTTGCGGTAGTTTGCCGAGCAAACAACATAGAGCCTTCCGTTTTTCTTCTTAATCATTTCTACCAATTCCAAGTACTTCCGATGGGCGAGCAAAAATTGGTTGTTCGTGCCAAAGGGGGGAAAATTCCTTACCTTATAAATGAGCTGTCCAGGAGGGTAGGTGCTTGGGATGAGAAAATATTGATGGTCGAATCGCGTGATGGATGGAACTTTCCTCGCCAAGAAGGAGGTCATGTTCGTCTGCGCGATGAAGATGAAATGCGCTTATCTGGTAGTCATGTAGACAAAGCAGTTTTGTACCAATTCGTCAGCCACGCGGTTAAACCATGTAAGGAAAATCCTCGCAAATCTATCTATTCGCAGGAGAGGGCAGCTTCTTGGAAGAGCATCGTCTCGGATGAGTCTTTGCTCGTTCGTTGTGGCCTTTCTCCTGCGATCATTGAGGGGTGTCATCCAAAGGTCCCAAGCATGCGCGAACCAATGTTCTTCGATTGGGGAACACATGGCGCTGATGTCGTAAATTCTGTTCCCCGACAGTGTTGGTTTCTAGGAGAGTGCCCACATTGTCGTGACGGTGGTCGCTGCTACTTGCAGAGCGGCAACGGTAGTCCTCTTTATTCCTGTTCGTACCTTAATCGCTTCTCGTGTTTCGTCTTTATTTTTGTCGTCTAATTAACTTTTGCCTTTTGCAGTAGTGAATCTCAACATCAACGCCCTTCGATTTACTCGCTCAGAGAATCGGACTGGTCGTGGAAAGGCCATGGAAGGTTCCCCGATCATCCCGTTGGCGACCACCTCTCCTCCAAAGGCTGAAGCGGCCGTTCCTGCACCGTCCAAAGCTGCCAAAAGCAAGGGTGCGAAGGGGAAGAAATCTGCCCAGGATGACCCTATAACTGTTCCTGACTCTCCGATAATACCAAGTGATTCTGAGGTGCCTACCTCATCGACTCCAGCCACTTTGAAAAGGTTTGCTGGGGAAGATGTTGAGCATTCTGCGCCTAAGAAATTAAAGAAAACTGTTTCTGTTCGCTCTACTTCCAGTGAAGAGGTCCCACTTGATCACGAAGATCCGCTCATGTACTGGCAGGAGGACGACTTCGTGTATCCTAAGGATGAGGTGGAGCTCCAGAAGCTGAAAAAGGCCTTTGAATCCAGTGCTAAGCCTTACGTTAAAATTTTGGATTTGGATGCTCGCAACGAAGTGGCGACCATTCCGGGTAGTGGTTTGTTGCAGAGGATTGCCGACCAGACTCAGTGGGCACGCATGTTGGATGAGAAGCCCAAAACAATCGGCAACCGCTGTGCGATCCAACTTAGCGAGGTATCCGTGATTTCGGTCTTCGTTGCTTGCTTTCCTTTTTCACTTTTCTCTTTTAACCATCTTTTGCTTGCAGTTTGGTGCGAATTTGGGGGCGCTTACCGAGCAAGCAATTAAGTCACGTAGTTTGACTATCCGCCAACGAAGAGAAATTCAAAAGTTGGAGGACCAAGCGAAGACCGATCAGGATGAAATCGAGCGATTGTGCTCCGATCTCAATGATGTAGAAAGTTCAAGGAAGAATGCCCTCTTGGATTTGGGGAATGCGCTGAACAAGTTGAAGGAGGAGGAAACGAAGAGCCAGGGTTTGACTGACCAACTGACTGCGGCCAATACTGCTAACCTCAACCTGATTAATCGAGTGCTCGAGTTGGAGAAAGCTCAGAAGCAGGCCACAATCGACTTTGCGGCAGCCAGGGGATCAATTGAGAAAGCGGCCATCGAGCAATATTTGAAGTCCCCTGAGTTTGAGCAGCGCATAGTTCAGGAGGTGCTGCCCTTCTATGATTAGGGCAAGAATCATATTCTCAGAATGGCTCTGGCAGAAGGTGTGCCCCAGGATCGACTGCTCGCCTGGATTCAAACCGCTCAATTTGAGGAAACTGCTCGTAATCAAGCACACGTGATTCCCTTCTCAGATTCTGAGATGCAACAACTGGCTGGCGAAGACAGTGCTGCGGGCAAGGAAAAATGGTCGCAGCCTGCACCCCAGGTCCCCACACTCCAAGAAGCTTTCGAACATGTTATGGATGGAGGGCAAGATGTCTTCAAGGATGGTGCTTGGTTACTTACGTTCAGTCCTGATGCTTCCGGGCAACAAGGGGTTCCCCCGCAGGGCTGAACTTGTCTGAGTGATAACGTTGTAATAGTTGATAGGGCTTGGTGATGGAAATGTTTTAGACGTTGCTGATCGCTTGTTCGAATGTAGTTGTTCGCTATAACTCTGATGGTTGCCCGTTTTGTATTCTTGATGATATATAACTCTGGAAATGATGATTTTTGCGATCTTGTGAATGTGTTTCTCTTATCTCTGTTATAGGCGATGTTTCCTAGAGATGATCAATGCTCGCTAATGATTTACTTAGCATATTTCAGCATTTTTTGTATTGAGGGTGAGTAGCGATTTTTTTGCTCGAACCCTTGCCCTCGCTTGTCTCCACGCACCTATTTAGGCGGGCATTATTTCGTAGGCATTTATCACTCTGCAATTTTTTCGGAGTGATCATCGACTTCTCGAAAACTACCCATAGGGTAACTTTTCTTTGGTCAGTTAATCGAGCTAACTGGCGATTTTTCCAAAAATATGCTCGAGAGATCGCAATATTTCGATTAAGATAGACTGGCGATGTTTCCAATAGAATGTATTTAAAATGATCGCAGAATTTCGACCAAAACACAACCATCAAACAAGTTAAATAATGCTCGCAAAGTTTCGAACAAAGATTGAACTTTTATTAATAGTGTTGTAAATACATTTGTAGTCGCAGAATATCGACTAGTTTGAGTCGCAGAATTTCGACTAGGGATAATATTTCTTCAAGTGATCGGCGTGCCACGGGTTTTTTACGATCGTTCCATCTTCCTCACGAAGTCGATAAGTTCCTTCCCTGACAACTTTTGCAATAATGAAAGGTCCTTCCCAGTTTGGTCCAAGCTTCCCAAAGGGCTGTCATCGGCTGGTCGCCTCTATCTTCCTTAGAACCAAGTCCCCAACTTGAAATGATCGGGGGTTAACCCTTTTTTCGTGGTGCTCTTTAGTCTTCTGTTTGTAGTACGCCATCTGTAGGCCTGCCTGTAAGCGATTTTCCTCGAGTAAATCTAAATCACTAAGTCGATTAAGCTCGTTCTGGCTAGCATCATAATGTAGGACGCGAGCAGAGGGAATGTTTGTTTCAATGGGCACCATGGCCTCTGATCCGTAGCACAATGCAAAGGGAGTTTCTTTGGTGGGTCCTCTGACTGTTGTGCGAATCGACCATAAAACCTTATCGAGCTCATCGGCCCATTTTCCCTTTTTGGCCCTAAGAGTATGCTTGAGGTCATAGACGATCAATTTGTTCGCGGTTTCCGCTTGCCCGTTGCCTTGCGGATGAGAGACTGATGCCGGCCACTGCTCGACGCCTCGCTCTTTGAGCATCCTTTTCATTGCGCCTCCTACAAAGTTGGTACCATTGTCGCATACCATTGCTCGAGGGAAGCCCAAATCTACACCATATGTGATCTTGGATGAATTTCATCGTGGTTGCTTCGTCGATTTTAAGAACATGTTTTGCCTCGACCCATTTAGTAAAATAGTCTACAGCGACCAGCACGTGAGTCATTCCTGATCGCGACGCTTTAAGACCCCCTACTGAATCTAATCCCCACATATCAAACGGCCAGGTGGCCACTATAGGAGTTTGGGGAGTTGATGGCAATCGCGGAATGTTCGCAAACCGTTGACATGTATCGCAACGCCGAGCATATTCGAAGGCTTCTTTTCTTAGACTGGGCCAATAATATCCGCTGGCGATGATCTTTTTGCGAGCGTTCGCGCACCGGGGTAGCCGCCGCATATACCTTTGTGGACCTCGTCCAAGACAGTGCCGCTTAATCGGGGTGGAATACACCTGAGGAGGGGTTTAGTAAAAGATCTTCTATACGATATCCCTCCGATCACTGTATACCTTGGTGACTTCTTCCTGATGAGCAGAGCCTCTTTAGGATCCTCGGGCAAGATGTCGTGTTCAATATAGTCAATCATGAAATCCACCCAATCTTTTTCTCGAGCATCGTCGATCACCATAATTTCTATCCTGTCGTAAGCAGGTTTCTCCAAGAATTCCACCACCACCGATGGTTTTTGCCTTTCCAGCTCGTCTGAAGCTAATTTAGAAAGTTCGTCCGCTCGCAAATTATTGTTTCGATCAATCTGAGTGATTTCCCAATACCTGAAATTTCCGAGCAAGTTTTTCACTAAATCCGCATATTTTACGAGCACTGGATGTGCAACCCCATACTCCCCTGAAATTTGCTTTACGACGAGCTGGAAATCACAATATACGACGATGTCGACCACCTTGATGGAGGCTGCAAGCTCCAGTCATGCGATAAGTGCTTCATACTCAGCTTGATTGTTCGAGGCGGGAAATTTGAACCTGATCGCCTTTTCCAATTTTTCCTGCTCGAAGGGTGATAAAAGAAGAATTCCTGCTCCGCTTCCATTGATGCTCGATGAACCATCAACGTACATAATCCAGAATTTGCTGGCCCTTTGTTTAGGAGGATATTCGTCGATTTCCATGGGAGCGTCCTCCCCGCCTTGTCCACTGGAGAAGGAGGATTCGACCAAGAAATCAGCTAAAGCTTGCCCCTTGATCGCTTTCCTCGGCTGATAGCTGATATCGAATTCTGTGAGTTCAATCGACCATCGAAGCATGCGACCTGAGACATCTGGTCGGAAGAGATATTTCTTCATCGGGAAGTTGGTATAGACCACGATTGAATGTGCCATAAAATATGCTCGCAGTCGTCGAGCAGCTACTACTAAGGAGAGCGCAATTTTTTCTGCGTCTAGATATCTGCTTTCCACATCTGTTAGGGCGTGCGAAACATAATAGACTGGTCGCTGAATGCTTTCATCCTCTTTGATCAATACCGCTGCTACTGCCAGATCTGCTGCTGCCAAATATAAGTAGAGAATGTCCCCCTGGTGAGGAGATACGAGCTGTGTGGGTTGTCCCAGATATGCTTTGAGTTGATTAAAGGCCTGGTCGCAGGCTGCGGTCCAGCGAAAATTCTTTCCTGTGCGCAGAGCTCTGAAGAATGGTAGGCATCTCTCGGCCGTGCGAGAAATGAATCGACTAAGGGCTGTCACGCGCCCGTTTAGTCGCTGTACCTGTGTGATGTTCGCTGGAGGCTTCATTTCAATCAACGCCCTTATCTTTTCAGGATTTGCCTCAATACCCTTCTCGCTCACCATAAACCCGAGGAATTTTCCGCTAGTGACCCCGAATGCACATTTGCTCGGATTCAGCTTCATATGGTTTGCTTTCAAATTCTGGAATGTTTCGAGCAGATCCTCCACATGGTCGCTTTCCCTTGTCTTGATTACCATATCATCGATATAAGCCTCGATATTTCGACCAATCTGGTCGCCGAAGACTTTGTTTACCATTCTCTGATATGTTGCCCCTGCGTTTTTTAAGCCAAAGGGCATCATCTTGTAGCAGTATAGCCCACCTGCTGCTCGGAAGCCTGTGTGAATGAGATCAACCGGATGCATCTTTATTTGATGGTAGCCTGAGTATGCATCTATGAAGCTAAGTATTTATGCCCTGAGATAGAATCGACTAACTTTTCTATGCGGGGGAGGGGGTAGCTGTCTTTCGGACAAGCTTTATTAAAATCGATATAGTCAACACACATTCTCCATTTCTTATTTGCTTTAAGGACCATTACAACATTTACGAGCCAGGTCGGGTAAGTGACCTCCTCTATAATATTAGCCCTAAGCAACTTTGCTACCTCTTCTTTGATCGCAGTCTCTTTCTCCCCCGAGTATGCCCTTGCTTTCTGGCGAATAGGATTGAAGCCAGCCTTGATGCTGAGTCGATGTTCGGCAACCTTCTCGCTTATTCCTTCCATATCTTCGACCTTCCATGCGAAGACGTCTAGATTTTCTATTAGAACTTTGATGATCTCTTCCCTTTCTTTGGCAGCAATATTTCTGCCCACTTTGATTTTCTGTTCGGGATGCTCGGGGTTGATCACCAAGTCCTCTGTTTCTTCCAAGGCTGCGATCTCTACAACTTCCCTTATCTCCAAACTGTCAGTTTTAGGGATTTGTGAAGGAACAATAGTGGGGACGACCATTTTTTGTTGGTTACCGTCATCTATGTGTTGGGGTGCTGCGTTTGCAACTGCCTGGTCGCGGATCTCGTCCACAGGCATCTGCGGTGCTTGGTCGCTTATATCGTCTACAAGCATGTTCACCTGGTCGCCGATTTCGAGCACAGGTGTATCGATGTCCATCCCCTGGTCGCGTATATCGTCAACAGGGTTCTCATCCACTTCCATACCTTGGTCGCCTATTTCGTCCACAAGGTCAATGGTGTAAGCTTGGGCATTAGAGGTGTGCTTAGTTTTCACCACCTCTTCTGTCAACTCATATTCTTTGTCGCCAGCTGTGATTGTGTGCTTGGAGGTTTTCCTCTCTTCGAGCATGTGATCATAATAATATCGAGGATTGCTCAATACGCACCCAACCCCACTTTCAGTGAGAAATTTCACTCTTTGATGTGCGGCTGAGACCACCAAACCGAATGCTCCCTGTGCTGGGGTGCCTAGGATTATGTTGTATGGTGAAGGCACATCAATTACAACAAAATTCACTATTTCTGACCTCTCAATTAGATCAGAGCCCATGGTGACCAGGAGTTCAAATGTGCCCCGCGCAGGCACCTGGTGATTAGTAAAACCTTCCAGGCTGAGGTCTGTGGGCTTCATTCGCTTATCCTCGAGCCCGATTGCTTTGAAGCATGAATAGAAGAGTATGTATTTCGTGGCTCCGGTATCGATCAGAACCCTGCGAACACCTGTCACTCCGATATCTACTTCGACAATGATCGGCTGGTCTCTAGCATTTTTATTGGCAAGCTCTGCTTCCCTAAAGCTGATCCTGTCGGTCAAGCACAGTTCCTCGCCGCAAACAGATAGATCATGTGAGTGGATAACAGCAAAAACTTTGGATTTTAATTGCTTAGTGCTTACCCCATTCTCAGTTATGGTGTTGACCACTCGCTGTCGTCGATTATCCGTGTTGTTGCCGCGGTTGTCCTGGCGATCATTGTTTCGGCGATCCTCGTTCCTGTGATCGTTTCCTCGGCGATCATCTTCGCGTCGATCATTTTCTCTCTTTTTGAACTGGTCCAACTGTCCCTCGTTGATCAACCTTTGGATGGCTCTCCTCAGTTGCTTGCATTCCTCAGTGTAGTGCCCGACGTCATTATGATTTGCGCACTTCTTGTCAGGGTTCCTGTACTGTGCGGTTTCAGGGTTCATCGGTTCTGGGTCATGCAGCTTGTTCTCTCTTCTCAGTACTTCCAAAATATGCTCGCGCATATGAGTGAGCGGGGTGAAGCTTTCGCACCTCTGTTGGTCATTACTTCTGCGCTCTCCTGCTCGAACAACGTCCGCCCTATCTCTTCGTTCTCTTTGAGTCTCTCCGCTCGTCCTCGCTGCTATCATCTCTTCTTCCCCGCTTGTATTTGCGATCCTCTGCTTCCTTGGTCTCTGCTGCCGCGATCTTTTCGGCGGTGACCATCATCTGAGCTTTGGTCTCAGGCACCCTCAGCTTGAGTTCTGTTTTCAAAGGTCCTGGCTGCAGGCTGCCTATGAAGCAATAGATAATCGACCGCTCGTCCATTCCTGCAATCTGATCGAGCTGTTTGTTAAAACGAAAAAGATACTCAGATAACCTTTCCCTTTCCTTTTGTTTGAGCTTGAACAAACTGGACTCGTCCTTCTTGATCGCTCCTGCAGCGGCGAATTCTGTTAAAAACTTTGTTCGGAAATCCTTTCATGAATCAATGATGTCCCTCTTCAGGGTATTCAACCAAGTTGTCTCCTTATCTCTCAGAGTTCCTGCAAAGCATGTGCACCAATGTGCTTTGTTTTGGGAAGTTCCCATCATGTTCATCTCGAATTGGGTCATATGATCTCGAGCATTGGTTCTGCCATTATAAGTGGTGAACCTGTTTGGAAAATTGTTGATGAGTGGGGTAGTCTCCCTGATCCATTTGGTGAATATTTGGCCCTATCCTTCACCACCATCATCGTCAATCCCCCCTTTAATCAAGTTGTGCTTTTTCAGTGCCTGCTCGATGGTTTTCAACATATCAGGTGGCGACGAGGAGCGAGTGAGCGATCTCTTCTGCTCTCTGCTCGGCGAATTCTGGGTGGTGTGATGCTTCTTCCCCTATTTCTGCGAGGAGAATCTTCCCTATTTCTGTCTTCTCTTTGGCGGTTTTCCCTTGGGGAGTTATTTCTGAACCTGTCACATCCTCGACTCTCTGCGGGTGATGGTTCTCTACGCTTCTGTGTAATGGACCGAGCGGGCGGAGAGTCAACTCTTGCCCTAGCAACAACTCGCAATTCCCCGTTGTGGCCCCAGGTCACTGATCGGGCTGGCTGTCTCTGCCCAGAATCCGCTTCATCTTCTAGTTGGTGTCCTCCTACGGGATTCATCCTGCTAGCTAATCGCCCTAACTGCCTCTGCGGCTCATTTTCTTCCTGTCGATCTCTGGGGTTGACTGTGTACCCATAGTTTTTGGTCGTTGTTCGGATTGAGCGGGTGTTTTCCCGCGCTGCTCCCTAACTTGCTCGGTTTCTCTTTCGAAGAGTGCCGCCTCTGGTATGTCTTCCATCCCTGGAGCGGGTATCCCTGTCTTCCAAGCTAAATCATCCATAGCTTGCTGAACTGCAGCCAATCGGACGAGGGTTTCGCGCTGCACAGCTAGTCGATCCATCCTAGCCATTGCTTTCGCGTAGTCTGCTGCATCTGGCTTGTTGTGAGGATTTGTCCTCGCTTCCTCCCGCTCGGTGGTACGGGGAACCACTGTGTTCATTGACCCCAAATATTGGAGATCGTTTTCCTCGTCAATCTGCTGATCCTGCTCTCTCTGTTTGGATGCTTCAGTAAGAGTGAGCACTTGCGCATTTTCTGTGGTGGTCGGCTTCCAGGGAGGCATCCCATAGGGGTGTTCTTGGTTATCCTCTAGTCGATCTCCATTGGTAACCTGTGTATTCTGCATGGAAGCTTTGCGAGATATGCTAGCGTGTGAGGTGTAAACATATTCACAGTTACTTACAGTCCGGCGTTTCAAAGGAGCACCGGGGCTGATCAGAGGTCCTTCCGGCGTGTTGATTGGAGAAGTGGAATGAAACTGCTGCACCGGCGTGGTCCGCTGGCCCTGTCCGCCGTAAGGATTTTCAGAAGCCGTCGGCGTTTAAACAAACAGTCCCGGCAACGGAACCACTGATGAGGCACACTTTTTTCGGCAAGCTAGGCGACGGCGGTTGGCGATCACGGCGGCAACAGGACCTGTGGAACAAAGCAACACCGTTACGAGCAGGGGGGGTGACCCTGCTAAACCGCTCCGGCGTGAGAGTAAGAGCTCAAGATCACAGGAGAGTTTAGAGACAGAGTAAGTGAGTAATAATGCATACCTTGTGCCTATGGGGTAGGGCTTATATTTATAGGAGCTTGAGGAGTCCTGGTCCTAGGGTTTCCTTGATTGGTGGGCACCTTCCTTCTTTGGAGGAAGTATAAGATGGCAAGGATTCTGTTTGCTGCACAATATGGTAACTCGTATCGGAGTTATAATGGGAGTGGATCTCTTGTGATCTTCTGATAAGTTAGGAAGATTCTCTCCTTGCTAGGCACGCTATATCGAGCAAGATCTGCTCGCGGGGGCACATGGTCGGTCTGCTCGCCAAGTCTCGTGCAAGATCGCCTGTCGACATGATCGCTATGCTCGCTGAATCTCGTGCGTGAATGCGTAGTCATTATGCCCCGATATGCTCACGTTGTCTCGTGCTTGATCGAGGCTCAAACTGTTTGCTTCGAGGAGGTTTCCTCCTGGTCGCCCTGCTTTTGTGCTCCCTTTGCGCTCGGGTAAGTATTCTCCTTCCCCATATCGCTGAGAGGCTCGACACCCTTATGCTCGTTCGGTGAGCAAGCGGACACTTTCCAGTCATGGGGGTATCCTCCAAACATCCAGCCAAGTGTATGAAGTCCTTGACCCTATATCGTGCACGAAAGTGCTCGCGAGGTCGCTCGTACTATTTGGTATCTTCAGTACCCTATATCGTGCACGAAAGTGCTCGCGAGGTCGCTCGTACTATTTGGTATCTTCAATCCCTTTCACATTAATTAGATCTAGGTGTAACATGTGGTGTACTGCTCGACAACATAGTGGACAAAGTTGACTCTTGCAACCTAGCTAGACTGATAGTTTCAGATAAGGTCTTAGGTTTTAGGAGCCTCACCATACTTTTGAGCTCTGGTTTGAGGCCGCTAATGAAGCTAGATATCCAGTACGACTTCGATTGGTGCCTATTCTGAGCTGTAATTGCCGCCCGAAGAGCCTCAAATCGATATTGATACTCGCTCACTGTTCTGTGCTGCAGCTTATTAAATTCCTCCTGCACATCCTCGCTTCCCGCCGGCTCAAATCTCACATAAATTTTCTGTACAAATTGCAACCACACCAATACTCCATTAGCTTCCTGGTAGTTCTGGTACCATTCGTCGGCAATTCCATCCAGATGAATGGATGCTAACGAAACCTTCTTCAAATCATCCAATTCCTTGAATTGGAAGTACTTTTGGCACTTATGGATCCAACAACGAGGAGTAGGAGTAACTCCGTCGAACCTCGAAAACTCAATTTTTATGTGAGTCGCCACATTCAGCTCGTTGCCACGATTCCGACTTCGCTCACTGTTGCATGAGCCCTCACTATCTTCTCCCGAATCCACCATCGTCTTCTCCTTGATTTCAGCTGCTAAACGATTAAAACTCACCATGAAATCAGTTAATCGATCGTTCATCACTTGAACCTCCTTGTTCAGCTCGTTAACCACATTCCGAGTTACAACTCCTTCCTTCGCGATCACTTCAATCCTTTCTTCATTAGCCTTGATCGCCTGATTGATTCGAGTGCCGTTCGCCATGGAGAAATCAAGATCGATTGCTCTGATAGCACTTGTAGTGAATCAGCCTAAGAATTGAGAGCTAGAGAGAGAAGAGAATTGAGAGGGAAGAATTTCATTCAAAATATTTCGTTGGTTCCTTCCACAGCCACGAGTTGGTTAAATTCAACCAACTAATTACACTAAACCCCCTCCTATTATTTAACTAACAATACACCTTTAGTTTCCAAAATAACACTAACACCTCTGAACTGTTATATAGGCTAAGAGACATAATATAAACATAGAAGTTAGACATAAAAGGTGGTGAATCCATAATACAAATTTCAATTTATGATTTAACACTATTCACAATTTTTTTTTAATCTTTTATTTTCAATTCTTAAAAATTCAATCTCAAACTCTTTATCCTGAACATCATTTCCTTCAATTTTCATTTCTCATTCATCCTATTTTTAATCTATTCAGTTTTTTAAAATATAATTAAATTTTTGAAATTTTAATTTTAATAATTTAAGTTATAATATTCAAATTCTATGCTAATTAAAATATTAATTTTTAAATTTCTTTTGAAGGTCATCTACTTTAACACGAGCACGAATATATCACCACATCATAAAAGGTGCGGTAGTGTAAGTTTCCACTAATATATAAATAAAATTTTGCTATGCATCTACGATACACTAGTAAATAAGATTATATGAGTATCTATCGTATAAAACAAAGCAGTTGATGCAACATTTAGGTTTTATATCAATTAAATTGTTTTACATATTTTTCCTAATTTTTTGTATTTTAAACTCTTTCTACATTAAACTCAATTCTTTTTATATTTTTTAAATTTTTTTATACATTTCTCCTTTAATTTTTGTAGAATTCTTTCTACGTTTCACCTTTTTTTTTTTATAAAAAAAGGTTTCACCTATATATTTTTTTTTTAATAAAAAAAGGTTGCATCTCACGATTACTGATTTTACATAATTGAAGATAGTTATTATATATAGGTAGGAAAGAAATGTGAGCTATCAAGAGAGTAAAAATGGAAGGGGATGCGATTAGACCACAAAGTAGAACACTCAGCAGTAACAACTGGAAAGACAAGATGCTGGAAAGAGTGCTCTCCGCCCGCAGGGGCTCTCAGTTCGGCGAAGACGGAGATGACGACGGTGACGACGAATCCAAAACCAGGAAGCACATCTCCCTCGCCATGAGGTCTACCAATTACTTGACCCGAACCGGTTACATGTGGCCCGCTCTACTTGTTCTTCTAGCATTGTTGTTCCTCTTTGTTTTCACCGTTTTTGTTCGCTCCCGGGATTTGGTTTGCGTCTCTTCTGTTTCCTCCTTTGATCGTCTCTCTCGCACTCGGTTTTTCGGATTGGACGGACTCGAATCCGACTTTGGATCTCTCGGCGTCCCGTGGTGTAAGTTCTATTCGTGATCTGTATCTCTACGCTAGGGCTGAATTAATTATTCGTGAGATCTGAACTCTGTCAAGTATTTTGTCAAATTGAGTGTAATGCTGCTGCATTTGCTAGTTATTTGCTGGGAGCATGGAAATCACGCTTTGGAATTGGATTGATTTTGGCTTGAATTCTAATTCTGAGAGCTGGATTCCGTCCTCCTGAATGCTTCATTTATGAAATTGCACGACCTAACATCAAGGCTGGGGTGCAGCTGCTGGTTGTCACTTGTTTAAACTTTTGAGGAAGTTACTAAAATACTACTAGCATTTATTTGATTTATCTTACTCCAAAGGATGAAATGTTTAGATTTTGTGCAACTTAATTGATAAACACGTGTTTTTTAGATTTGTTTTCACTCCATGTGAAGCTGCTGTGAATTGTGAACTACATTTTGTTTTTGTTTTGTCTTGGAGATTACTCTGGGCAAGGTATTCTTGCTTGCCTCGGAGATTTATGTCACATGTTTAACTGCATAAACGAATTAGTATGATAATGACAAGTTGAGAGTTTGTTTGTATGATCACCCTCAATGGCAGCCATCTATTCCCTAAAAAAATTGACCTTTCAATGTGGGAATCTTCAATTTAGATGAAGATATGAAGAACATTACCCGGTAAAACACACCGGGAATGGGGGTGAATATCATTTTATGGTTTTTATTCATTAAATCGTGAGCAAAATGTCGACATCTCTATCCTCAATGGTTTCAATTCCCATGTTTTTCTACTTGTTTATGACTTTTGCTAAGCATTGATTCAATGTATGAACACTGGAAATTCTCCGGTAAGCAACAATATAAAGTAACAGTACAGATATTGTAATCACTGATCTGACTAATATCCCCTGCAATATGTTCTCTTAAGTTTATTGCTTTGTCATCTATTCCATTTACTTTCTCTTGAATCAAACTTCTAGGTCTTTTTATGATGAAGTTCTATTCCTTATTTCCTCTCCTTGAAATATATTTTAGGGGAAAATAGACTTTATTTATTGGTTCATTCATTGCTGGACATTGTGCTGAGTAATTTTGGTTCTGATAGGATCTTAATTGGCTCTTGGCTTGGACAATGAATCTGTTTGGTTCTTGTGGTTTATGCCCTTTTAATTTACTTCCTTGTCAAAAGGCAGATCGAAACATGGAAAAAGTGTTGAATGGACATCCAAGGACCTACTCAAAGGCCTCGAAGAATTTGTACTTATATATGAAACAAGACCCATCAAGAACAACATGTACGGGATGGGTTTTGACCACAGCTTTGGGCTGTGGTTTATAACACAATGGCTGAAGCCCGACTTAATGATTGAGAGTGGAGCCTTCAAGGGGCATTCCACTTGGGTTTTGAGGCAAGCGATGCCAGACACGCCAATTGTCTCACTTACACCTCGCCATCCTGAGAAGTACCTTAAGAAGGGCCCTGCTTATGTTGATGGGAATTGTACATACTTTGCTGGGAAGGATTTTGTGGACTTTGGGAGTGTTAACTGGGCGAGTGTAATGAAGAAACATGGCATCACCGATATGAGTCGGGTTCTTATTTTCTTTGATGATCATCAAAATGAATTGAAAAGGTATTCACACTTTCAGGAATAAGAATGAATATCATCATTTACCACTTAAAACATAACTGACATATCCTGCGAGCAACTGCTGCCCAGTTGTGTTCCTTTATTTTGCTTCTACTCCACCAGATCATGTACCTCATATTCTCCTTTGCATTTACCCTCTGTTTTGTAGGATTAAGCAAGCGCTTAAAGCTGGTTTCAAACATCTTGTGTTTGAGGACAACTATGATACTGGAACTGGAGATCACTATTCCTTGAGGCAAATATGTGATCAATCCTATATACGAGGTGCGTACTCTAAGCAAGTGCATTGATCATTAATTATCCTGGTACTCTTCTACCATGAATGCCCCTTTAGTTTGTTTTCCTTCCACAATCAGTGTTTTGGACGACACTAGAGAAAATTAGCTCTTTACCGAACTTAAGTTGTCCCTTCCAGCTGTTGAAGTAGAAAACTACAAATCATCTTCTTTTATTATCACTCCTTTATGTCCTTTTTTGGCAACATGGTGACGTATAAATAGCGCAATCTTATTTACTCCACCATCCATATAAGGAGCAGTTTGACTCATTCTCTTGAACTTGATTAAATTTTACATCGAGATATTTATAAGGTCACTTGTCTTACATATTGTAAAAGCTTCAAATGTTGCAATGGTTGAGATTTTATTACCTAAAATAAAGTAAATCTACGTTGAAGATTGGTCAGATATATCTTAATTCTTATGTGCTAATATTGACTTATAAGGTAGAAAGTGGAATTTTAAAGGAGTATGACATTTATGAATTTGGCTTAACAATATTTATATTTTGATCCTTACCTCTAGTTGTTTTTCCCCCTAATCATGTTCCAACTTTTTCTTCTCCGAATGAGTGTCTGATGAATTCTGTTAGCAACTTTGGACAGAAAATTTTCAACATGAAAGGTAAGTGTACTATTTCTTAACATTGAGAGGAGACCAATCATGCTACCTTTTTTTAAGCTTCCAAGCAAACTATATCATTAATCCAAACATATATATCACCTTAATTCGAATTTCCAATCAGAGGACATTGAGCACGACTCTCTCAACGGTAAGCATTACTCGTAGGCTACTACAAGCAAACAGTCTTCCACCCACGTGACGTATTCTCTCAACTTTTCCATGTTTTCAATCATTCTCCCCATAACAATAATCCACCAATTGATTTAGGGTCAGAGAAATGGCAGACTTGAAGGAAAATACTTGATTTCATTGGTTCCTGTCTAGTTGATGTGTGCTTTGTAGTCCTTGTGTATCAAAATTGCAGGTAATTAAGAACTATATAGTCAATCTTTAGGAACAGAGAATGGAATGAAGGACTGAAGCGAAAGAAAAAAAGGGAATGGAAGAATAATGAAATGAGAACCTACCTTTTCTTCCCTTTCCAATCCCTTATTTGTAGAAGTTTTTATTCTTTGATGAGGTGTGTTGTCGGATATTTGCTTTAGTTTTGGTATCCCTCTAGACCTGGAAGATTTTTTCTTTTCTAGTATACTCATCATTCGAAGATATTTAATAATTCCATTATGATTTGGTTTTGATCTCTACAGGAGGTGGTCATAGCTGCTTCGTAGACAGTGATGAGTCCAGAATAAGGTCTAGAAGGAAGGAGTTCTGGGAAAAAGCTGTGGATGTAGAAGAACTTTGTGGGCCAGGTGAAGCATGGTGGGGGGTAAGAGGGCATATGCGGGATGACTTTAACCACAGTTACAAGGCAATATCTTACAATCAACATTTTCAGAATAGCAGGTTTGTGGAATCGATATTAGATGTTTACTGGGAGCTTCCCCCAGTTGCTGGCCCTTCACTTACTCACCAAACAAGATATGATCCAGCACGAGCACCTAGTCCTATTGTCGAAGATGGCAGATTTGGTTTGTTCCAGAGACTTGGATTATCTAGGCTCGAGACTTCTGTATTTAATGGATATACGCAGATGGTTTATCTTCAGATATCAGGAATAGAATCTTAAGGCCATTAGAATTATGACGGAATGTGCATTTTATGTTTCCACCAGATCCCAGTCAATATTATGTGACATCAAGCTGTTTAGCTTGTCTTTTAGATGCTAGTCCTTTTCTTCATTTTTGTTTGGGGGTGTTACTTATTTTGTGACATATTTTCCTTGGTCTTCGAGCAGTCTAATATAAATAGTTGTTTATAATTGCATTGTTCCTCTCTTATCATATACTCCTCTTTATTACCTTTGTACAATAAAAGTAAATTTTGACGGAGAAATGGAATGAGTGCGCCCAAGTCTGAACCCACGGAAAGCAAATTCCGAAATTCATGTTCCACGTTAAGCTTCTGCTCTCTATTCAATTTAGGCTTCATCAACTGACTCTGAGGTCTGTGAAACTCATCCATTTTTATTTTTTTAAAATGAAGATTGTTAGTGGTTATTCACATACCCTCGACATAACTAGAATTCGTAATCTATCGAAAATAGGTGAGATATCTTACCACTTAACTGCACCTCGTTCTCCCGTGAAACTCATTCATGACCTCGTTCCAGGGACCAAAAGAGAAAAGGATGGAGCCCTCGAAATACTTCCTCCATTTCATAATAGTTATCTTCTGGAAACAAAAAAATGTTTCAAAATAGTTGATATCTTGCACATTTTTTACACTTTTCCTAAATTGCCCTTTTATCTCAATTCCAAGATAAATGAGCAGTTAATACCTTTTTAAATGAGAGAAGAATTTGAAAAGACCTTCTATGTTAAGATCTGAAAAAATTAAAAAATTAAAAGGTATTTAATGCATTCATTTGTTAGTGTAATTCAACCTTAAACATAACTATTGTGAAACGGATGGAGTATTTACTTGAGTCCATGCCCATGTGGCCCACATTACGGCAAAATCACGGAATTCGTCCCTGACCTTTGACCTTTTACTTTAAGAGTCCTTAACGTTTTCAATGGCCTAATCTAGTCCCCAACGTATTGTAATGTTTTTCTTATTAGTCACTGATCCATATTTGACCCGTTTGACTAAATTTTTTCGGCTTAAAAATACTTATGTGGAAACATGAAAAGGGTAAAATAGTAATCTTCCAACAATTGATGTGTAAAACATTAGATAATCCCAAAACCCTAACCTTTCCCCTCCCCATCCGGCCCCTTCTGTCGCCACTACCACCACAACCCGTCGCCATCGATCATCAACACCCACCCCAACCGCACCATTAATGATTCCTTCGGAAGGCGACGTCCGGCGGCTCTCATTTTCAAGTAGAAGATCGGTTTCTCTCTCCCGCCTGCTCTGAGGTGTAGCAGCAAGCCATTGATTTGGCTTCTCAAAACCCCCAAATCCCATCCATGTCGCTCACCCCTCTTCCTGCCCATCATCAATCGCGAAAAAGAAAAAGAAAAAGAAAAAGAAAAAAGAAGAAGCTTGATACAGCCGAATTTGGCCTGCATGTGGTTCTCAAACTTCGTCTGTTCGAATGAGCCCTCAAATCCACATGACATTTTATCTGTTTTTGAAGATGTTAATTTTGGGGAAACTAAAGTGGGGGAGATCTGGGTTTATTGGGTTTGAGGGGTAGAAAGTGTTGCCATGGGCAAGTGGGTTTGAAAGAGACCCGGGATTTGGAGTTTGGGTTGTGATATTGGGTGGCCTCTGAGCAGGGGGAGGGGTGAGGGGGGTTTGGTTGGTGGTGGGGATTTGAGAGATAGGGTGCAATGGGGCTTCTGTTCTCAATCTTCACCGGCAGCAAATGGGTTAGGCTTTCCCAAGTCTGTTAATTTGGGATTTGAGAGACATGGTGCGAGGAGTTTGTCTTCTTGTTTGTTTAGATCTCTTGTCGGATCTGGTTTTCTCACACATTGATGTGTGTTTGTGGTAGGAGATGTGGAAGGGGGTTTTGCTGCTGAAGGAGTAATAGATGTTGGTGGCAGCACTGTCATGGAGGGAGAAGATGGGGGTTAGGGATCGGGTCGGGCTTGGAGTTGGAGTTAGGGAGAGGGAATCGGGCTACTGCGTTCTTGTTCCATGGATATAGTTCATGAGCTTCAATGGAGGATGTTGGTAGATGGTGGTGGTGGACGGGTGGTGAATGGAGGTGGGATGCAGGTGGGGTGGTGGGGATGGTAGTGGGGATATGGTGGTGATGGAAGTGAGGATATGCAGGTGATGTGGTGGTGATGGAAGTGGGGATTTTAATGTTATTTCATTTATGAAAGGGCTAATAAAGTCATTTTACAAATTTTAACATCAATATCAGTTCAAATAGGCTCCACGTAGGTGCCACATAAAAAATAAAATGCCACATAAGCTAGTCAAACAGGTCAAATATGAATCAGTGACTAATAAGAAAAATATTATAATACGTTGGGGACTAGATTAGGCCATTGAAAACGTTAAGAACTCTTAAAGAGGTCAAAGGTGAGGGACGAAGTACGGTGGTTTTGCCCCCCACATTACCAGCATGGACCATTTGATCAAGCCAATCATCAACCCCTTGCAGTTGGCAGTGCTGAAAGTTTCTTCAGACCCATACCCGTTGACCCGAGTCTCCAACTCTCCACGCGTGGACTACTTGAGCAAACCCACTGTGCACGCTTTGGAGTTCAACATTTATAACCTTCAACCTTGCTATATGCCATATTGAATTTATGTCAATATTAATCTTCAAAGTTTCTATATGCATACTGAAATTATGTCAATAATCCATGTGTACCGGAGTGGGGACCAATAGAGCAATGTTATTGCCGCAAAATAGGTATAAGGAAAAGTGCACAAGAACTTAAGCATGTGTTTTCCTGGGTGATTTTCACCCAAATTTTTTGATTTTTGATTTTTCTCTCTAATTGGTCCCACACTTTTTCTCTCTATATATCTCTTACTTTTTACTATAATCATTACAAAAACCCAAAAACCAAATTAATAAATCACTCATCCAAACACACCCTAAGTGTCGTATGTTCGTTGATACACTTTTCCTTAGCGATGGAGTTAATAAATTTTCTAGTCAAATTACATTAAGTCAACGAGTTTTTGCCCACTTTCGTGACTCTAGCGGGGCAAATATCATCTTATGATAGCGTCTTATGTGCGTCTCATTCCAATTATATAATGACAGAAAACGGACATAATTCATTCGCAGCAACTTTTACCAAAATTCATTGGCAACAAATTTCGCAAGACATCCATCGATTGTTTTTTGTGAATAATTTCCTTTCTAGAGTTGAAATAAAAATAGAAAGTAGACTTGCAACCGGATACAAAGTGAACCAAATCTTACATAACAATTTAAGCACTCATATTTAGCACAAACAGATTAATCAAGCATCTGGATGATTCCAGTTATGTCTTCTGCCAACAGGCCCAACATTAAAGATTTTTCTGTTCTTGAAATACTACAACTTAAAATATTCGATCAGTATTATAACATTTTGGAGACCGGAGCAGAGTGCAAATGCAAAAACCCTTTGGTGTTTCAGTGAAATGCCTCTTTTCTTGTCCTGACAACTATTTTGTTCTAGTTTCTGTTCTTGCACTTCTCCATGGCCCTTGGAGCTGCAGAAAAAATGGAAGATTTATCGGAAAGAACAAACTTATTACTATAGGAATGGAGCAGGTTTTGTAGTTTGTATACCTAGACCAATTGCCTCTGAGCCTTTCATAATCCTTAATCTCTTGCATGAATCAATGAACATCCTGTGAAAGACCAAACAATGACCAAATCAACTCCTGTTTAAGAGATAGATAACCCTTGTGTTTTCTCTCCAGCTCAGTTTGACATTACAGAGCCAGACTTTCCTCTATTGAAAATCTGAATTATACTACTTTTCCTCATTTTCTTGCAGACACTTTAAATTATCCTTGAAATTTAACAAAAAATGAATTTGCACAGGATAAATACAAAGTAGAACTTACGCCCAAGGAACATCACCAACAAGCATCCAGTCACCATCCTTGTCTTCATATGTTAACACATATTCGGAGCCATGGAGAAGATCCTTTAAGCGACTTTCGCTAAGACCCTCTTGCCCTGGTAGTCCATGAGGAGTGCACTGGCCTGATTGATATATACATAATCATTAGTCAAATTCCAACTAAGATGTTTTACCATATATTCCTACAGCATTTAAAGCCAAAAAAACAAAAAAACAAACAATACAGGCCCAAAGAGGATATTCAGTTTTCAAAACTTTCAGTTCATTTTCAATTAATCCTCTGATGCACAAATGGCGGCTTGACCATTAATCGAACATTTTTTAACAATTTGGATAAACAACTGATTTATGAAAGCGGGGAGGCATGGAAATAGGGAATACCAAGGGTAAAGCAGCTGAACATTTTCTCAAGAGCTGATGAAAATTCAGGATAGTTGCCATATGTTCTCAGGTCAACCTTCCTAAGAAAAGGAGCACCATCCATGCTAACCTTGACATAGATACACCCTGATCCCGAATTGCTTCCTTCAAGGCCACTGTTCTTTGACTGATTGGTGGCCATGGTGCTCTTTCTGAAAGATCGAATTGGAGGCCATCCTACAACCTGACCCCTGGTACAGAACCCAGCACATGATAGTTCAAGGTAATATCCAGACCATGCAACAAAATGTTAACAGGAACATATGCGTCAGAATAAATCATAGGATCAGAATAATTGGAGAAAATAGACATAGGTGCAGCCATGAGTATGAAGAACCACCAGATTCTTAGCTTGATTTTCTTATTAACGACACATCGGAAAAGGAGCAACAAAAGGAGCAACACGGGGAGCAAGTAGATCACCAAGACTTTTCGTGGCTAATCAACAGATAATCAAACTCTAAGCATGAACTAACCATATGAACCTGAGCTAGTGTTTCTTTCTTTCTTTTTTTACTACATACACTTGCTGTATTGATTCAAACAATT
>JAOWAN010000005.1:1987635-2014760 GCA_028566635.1 Lobelia cardinalis | reverse complement strand
GCGAAGGGTGTTCAGATCAAAGCAGGACCCTACGAGGGGAAAACCAGTTTCTCAGTTGTCGAGATGGACGACTTTAAAGTGATACTGGGTCTAGAGTTTCTTCGGGTGACAAAAGCAAGCGTAATGCCGGCCACCAACTCACTGATGTTATTGGGGAACAAGCCGTGTATGGTCCCAGTGGTTACTCAAAACGCCAACGGGAAGTTTCTCAGTGCCTTCCAGTTTAGAAAGGGGCTTCGGAGACATGTAGGAACCAACTTTCGTTGCCGTTTTGAAGTGGGAGAAAATTGAAGAGATATCGGGTCCTCTTTCAGCACCCATCAAAGAGGTGCTACTGGAGTTTGAGGATGTAATGCCGGATGAGTTAGCAAAGAAACTTCCACCGCGCAGATCAGTGGACCACGAGATCGAGCTCATAACAGGCACGAAACCACCAACTCGTGCCCCTTATCGGATGTCCCAGCTAGAGTTGGCAGAATTGAGAAAACAGTTGTCTGAACTACTGGAAGCAGGCTTGATCTCACCAGCGAAGAGTCCGTTTGGGGCACCTGTTCTCTTTCAGAAGAAAGCTGATGGCTCGCTCAGGATGTGTGTGGACTATAGAGCCTTGAATCAAGTGACAATCAGGAACAACTACCCAATCCCTCTACCAGCGGACTGTTTTGATCAACTCTCTTCTCGAAGTTGGACTTACGCTCTAGATATGGCAAGTGCGGATAGCTGCGGGTGATAAGCATAAGACGACATGCGTAACAAGATATGGAGCTTTTGAGTTCCGGGTGATTCCCTTTGGGTTGACCAACGCGCCTGCTACTTTCGCGACTCTCATGAACCAAGTTCTAAAGGATTACCTGGACGATTTCGTGGTGGTGTACCTCGATGATATTGTAATCTTTAGCGAAAATGATGAAGAACATGAGATTCATCTTCGAAAGGTATTGTCTATGCTGCGGGAACATGAACTCTACATCAAGTTATCAAAATGTTACTTTGCCCAAAGGAAGATCCTGTTCCTAGGACACATCATAGGGGAAGGTCGCATCGAAATGGATCCGAAAAAGGTAGAAGCTCTCAAATCGTGGAAGGCGCCAGTGGATGTCACCGGGGTACGCTTTTTCTTAGGTTTGGCTAACTACTATCGGAAGTTTGTGCGGGACTACTCCAAGATTTCCCTACCCTTAACGGAGATGTTGAAGAAAGGAGTAAAGTGGGACTGGGCAGCTGAATGCCAGGCATCGTTCGATCAGCTGAAAGAGGCTTTGGTGAGGGCAACTGTTTTGGGTCTACCCGACATTAGCAAGAAGTTTGAAGTTCAGATTGATGCTTAGACTAAGCCATTGGGGAAGTGTTGATGTAGGATAGCCAACCAGTGGCCTTCGAGAGCCGAAAGTTGAAGGATGCAGAGAAGAGATATACGGCACACAAGAAAGAGCTTCTTGCCATAGTACACTGCCTAAGATGCTGGCGCCACTACTTACTTGGGGAACAATTTGTAGTGAAAACAGATAACACAACGGTGAGTTATTTCCTTTCACAATCGAGATTGAGTCTAAGACAAGCCCGCTGGCAAGAGCTGTTAGCGGAATTCAATTTTTGGTTGGAGCACCGAGCAGGATCAACAAATGTAGTGGCAGACGCGTTGAGCCGAAAAGCTTAGTTTCAAGATAGTCAGTTGAATGCTATCCTTATGGGTAACAGCCAAGTCACTACCAACATTCAGGATCGAATCAGGGGCGTCGCTGCAAGTGACCCCAATTTCCAATCAATATTGAAGATGATTGAAGAGGGCCGAACTACTCAGTTTCAGGATCATGATGGGTTAGTTCTCACTACTGACAGATATCTGTATGTTCCCAAAGGCAGTGGAGTTCGGAAGGAGCTCATTGCGGAATGCCATGACACCAAATGGGCGGGCCATCCAGGTCAAGAGCGCACTTTGGCCTTGGTACAACAAGGGTATTACTGGCCACAAATGCGCGAGGAGATCCAGAAATTCGTGAGCACTTGTGTCATCTGCCAGCAAGACAAGGTGCTACGAAAGTCTCCCGCGGGATTGTTAGTTCCGCTACCAGTTCCGTTGAAACCTTAGGAGAACGTATCGATGGACTACATCTCTGCGTTGCTAAAGGTAGGGGACCTAGGCACCATATTAGTGGTCATTGATTGGTTCTCCAAGTATGCTACGTTCATTGCTTGCCCAAAATACGTTTCAGCCCAGGACACATCACTGCTCTTCTTTCGGAATGTTGTCAAGTATTGGGGGATGCCGAAAAACATTGTCAGTGATCGAGATCCGTAGTTCACGGGATACTTTTGGACTGAGTTGTTCAGATTATTGGGTTTGAAGCTATGCATGACATCGAGTTACCACCCCCAGTCAGATGGCCAGACAGAAAGGTATAATTAGATGTTGGAGGAATACCTTCGTCACTTTGTGGGTACCCATCAAACTAGCTGGGTGAAGTTGTTGGATGTAGCTCAACTATGTTTTAATGCCCAAAAGACATCTGTAACGGAACTGAGCCCGTTCGAAGTAGTGACTGGTCAACAACCCTTGCTGCCACACATGCTCGACAAAGCATCGACGAGTAAATCTCCTCGGGCGTACCAATTCACGCTGATCAGCATCGAAGACAGGTGGAGTATGCAGTTGGAGATATGGTTATATTGAAGATCATTGCAAAGGAAAAGTCTTCGCTGAAGGGACAAGACGCTCGTCTAGTTCGTCGGTATTATGGCCCATTTGAAGTGGTGAAGCGGATTGGTTCTGTGGCATACAAACTTGCCCTTCCTCCAAAGTGGAGAGTTCACTCGGTCTTCCACGTGAGTATGCTCAAGCCTTTTTGCCCCGATGATGATGATCCATCCCGTTCTAGACCTCAACGAGCACCCTTACCCACCCGAGTAAACAAACGGGTGCCTGAAGCCATCATAAATGATCGATTGGTAACGAACTCAAGGGTCCGCCGTCAGGAACTTCTAGTGAAATGGAAGGGTTTAGCGAAAGAGGAGAACACTTGGGAACGCAGTGAGGCCTTGAAGTCATGGCCAAAGCTGATGGAGAGCTACTTATCCAAAGATGTTGCCGATGGCGTCAACAGTACCATTGGGGGAGGATGTCACGGGGTGCCCAAAGGCCTATAGTGACCCATGACATACCGGCATGCAAATGCAGCTTTGCGTGGCCATGCCGGTCAGCTGGCGTGCACATTTTCTCACAAACGGCCATGCCATGCCTTTTGATTCCAACCAATCACTACGACCGAACGACAGCAGCAATACTTTAGGCCCCGAGCCATCTGGAGTTCCAAGCTTCATTTTGTGACGACGCCTTTATTAATGTTGCTTGTAAATATGTAATCTTTGGCACTATGCCTTTAGTTTTTAGTTTTAGCTTATTTTCAATTTCTAGGAAAAAACTGCATAATGTAATGTCCACTAATACTAGAGTAGAAAAGTCATATTATGCTATTATATGAGGGGTAGACGTCTCCTCATACCAAGAAGTCTGTAATAGCTTTTGTAATTAAGATTGCTTGTATTTAACCTTGTAAAATGAATATAGCATGTGTTGTTGTCTTTATTATATTCTTGATTCATGAATATTGCAAAATGACCATTTTGCCGTTTTAAGCATTCGTTGCTAGTTGTTGCTTAACACTTGTCGGGCGTTGCCTTATTATGGGGCTTCGCGATACACACTGTGAGAGCCTCTTGTGCCTATGAGTAGCCGCCCTGTGACACTATGCTTGAGGCATATGTACAAAATTAATATGAAAATACTACACAAGGAGAAAGCAGAGGGAAAGATAAAACGAAAAGAACCAGCCCCATATCATCAAAGGCCATTTAAGCCCATTTATATTTTGGGCCCAAACTTGCTGACGCGCACATAGTCTACAAATAAGGTCTGCTTTATGTAGAAAGTTTAAAGACACCGGGGCTATCGCTGCTCTGAGTTCAAGGACTTTGCTCAGTAGTCAAAAGCCTTCACACGTACACAGCATCAAACTATACATTCGAAAGCTTTAGTCCCAATATTTCAAGGGAGAAAAATAGAGAAAAAGAAAAGGACTTATGCTAATACAATACTATACAATCTAATGGTCATATCAGAAGTGTAATATGGTATAATATGATGTGATATGATAATATTCATGATATGAATTTAGATGAATAAATATGATATTTATATTAAAATGTCTCTTTTGCCCTTTGATGTGAAAGGTTGATTGTAATTTATAATATTTAAATGTAATATGAAATGTTTGAATATGAGGAAAAAATTAACTAAAGAGGAGAGGGAATGTGATGTAAAAGATTTAATTTGATTTATGCGAGTGTATAGATATAGGGGGAGTAGATGGAAAGTGGATAATGTTTAAAATGTGATATTGAATGAAATGAGTTGTGATATTGTATTTGTGATCGAATTTGACCATATTACCATATTACCATTTATTGTGATACTCTACTCATGATCCGTCCATAACTATAGTGCATGATGAAACATGTTGACCTGGGCTTCACTCATAAGTTGGCCCACCGTTGATACCCAAAATTCAAGTGGGCCACATACAGGATTGATCCATACCTGTGCGTGATGCCCTACTAGTATCGTTATGTCATGGGGTGAGACTTCTTTAAAAATTGTAAATATTCGCAGACGTAAGACGCTTTTAGCAAGATTTTCCCAATATCCTTTGTGAGGTATTGGACAACTGTTACCATCATTTAATATTTTTTATTTTCTATTTTCCCATTTTGCAAATGCAAATGCCACCTCTCTCTCTCTCTCTTATAGCGAAATTGCAATAAAAAAGAGAGCATATCATTATAATAGAAAATATATATATATCGTAAAGCTTGTTAGGAAGAGATTTGTCGCTCATGTGATTCGTTCAAATTTGAATTATTATCGACAAATAGAAGATCAAGAACATTATATATATACAACTAACCTAGTAATGTATGACGAAACATCGAGGCTCTACCCAAATTCAATCCAATAGAGCACAATTTAATGAGCTTTACAATCTCTTTACAAGGAAATTACACAATTTTTTTTTTGTTTGCAAAGGAGATATCACTGAGAATTGAAGTTATACTCATAGAGCAGTTAATAGGGTAGGCCCATTTTGTTTCTCTTATGATTTCGATTCATGTCAACTCGAATTCAGATTTTCTATTTCACTTGATTTTTCATTTCCTGTTCCACATCTATTAAATATTTATACATATCTCATTAATTAAAATTTTATGGTGTGTTTGGATGGGTGATTTTTAATTTGGTTTTTGAGTTTTTGTAATAATTAAAATAAAAAGTAAGAAAGATAAATAAAAAAGTTGTGGGACCAATGAGAGAGAAAAATCAAAAACCAAAAAATTTGGATGAAAAATGCTTAAGTAAACACACCCTTAAAATTTAGAGTTATTTTTTAAACGATTAGAATGAAAGTTTAAATAAATAAAACAAAGAATGAAACACCAAATAGGACATAAAATCCAAACACTGTCTACAGAATTACTAGGGTTGATATCTTAAACTTTAAGGTTTAAATGATCAACCAAAGCTGTTCGGATATCATCGATATCTCAAGAAGATAGACCGGATTCCTTGGGGCAGTGAATCAAGATATTCAGAGCAAGTAGGCTGCTCATTATTGGAATGTTTGACACAGTCTACTTCGATTCAATTTTTTTTTTATTTTCTGTTACATTATCTTAAAATTAACTTTAACCGTTAAATTTTGACCCTAAACTTTAAATTATGGAATTAAAACAATTATTACAATGCTTTTTATTTTTAAAAAGCTATTTAGGTAGTTGTTTTTGGTTTAGGTTGAATGACTTTTGCATTCTTAGGGTGTGTTCTTGTGAGTGATTTTATTGATTTGGTTTTGAATTTTTGTAATGATTAAAGTAAAAAGTAAGAGAGAGATAGAGAGAAAAACTGTGGGACCAATGAGAGAGAAAAGTTAAAAATCAAAAATCATGGATGAAAGTCATCCATGATTAACTTTGTAAAGCTTGTACTCCCTTCATTTTATTTTAAACGTTCATTGGAGTAAAATATAATATAAAAAAAATCTCGATTTCAGAACACTTTAAATAAAAATATATTTTTTTGGGGGAATTAAGGGGTGGCTCAGTCGATCTCTTCCCATTCCCCCTTGGGGCAAAAAAAAAAAAATGTTTCTCTGTATTAATATATGTCTGTGTTCTCAGCTCTTTCAAGAAAAGAAAAAAAATTGGCTTTCTAATTTGTGTGTTGCCTTTTTAAGATTAAAATCTTACTAGTAAAGGTTGAGAGAAAATTTCAAATTCCTTGCCAATAAAATTGACCTTCATATGTTACTCCGTAAATACTCCACCACCTCCAAAAAAAAATTCTAATTGTAGATTTTATATTATTTTTAAATTAGATTAAAAAAATTTCATTATTAGTAGTAAGAAAATTATTTTGAGATAAACAATAAAAAAATTGCATAAATTTTTTTTTTTTTTTGAGAAACAGAGTAGTTTATTTTAAACCTTTAATAGATATTCGTATCGAATCCCTAAAATAAGGAAATAGGCCCAAATCAAAAGAGATGGCCCACTCTAAACCCCCACTATCCTTCCCACTTCCCGCGTTTTAGGAAATTGAAAAACAAACCAGTCCTGTAAAAGAGTCATCGAATCGCGAATTAGGAGATGATATTATAACGGGTCGTTATCCCCCCTTCTTAAATAATAATACAAACTCGTCGTTTTCGACACCTTACCGTCCGTCCTGGAAATTTCTCAGATCTGTTTCTTTCAAAGCGTACGGGAAGGGGGAGGAGGAGGAGGAGTAAAGAAGGGTCACTCTCACGCACCCTTTTCAATTTCTAGAGATATTCTGGCGCAGAGATTTCTGGGTGTGAGAATAAATCTCTGCAGAAAAGCGGAAGGAAATCTTCCCGCTGACCCGAGACGGAGGTGGAAGAGGGACCCTTTTCGCAGAAATTTTTATTTTTTTCTTCTGAAGTGGTAATTGAGGATTTAAAGCCGCCCACAGATGTAAATCATAGTAGAAAGCCATAAGTTTTTCTTTCTCTCTCTCTCTCTCTCTGGATGAGCGAGGAAGAGAGACCCACCTCATTACTAGGCCCATTTTTCTGTTTTGCTATTTTTGAAAGGGATAGTATTGATTGTAGAGATAGGGATGGAGTGACAAAAGGGCCAAGTATGGCAAAAGGCTCATTATGGATTTTCTTCAGGATTTTTCAAGATATTTAGCAAAAAATAAATTTTAAAAAAAGAAGAGTAGGAGGAGTATTTCTTTAAAGAGATTCACGAGATGGGGTGATGGGGTGGTGTGGGTTCTCTGCGTGTGTGTGTGTACAGTATGTCAGCCGCTGAGAAACCTGGTAGTGGTGGTCAGCTGATGGTATCTTTCATTTGTAAAATACTCGTCGCTCCAGAAAGTTGAAGAGAGAGAGAGAGAGAGAGAGAGTTACAGCTAATATTCCCTCCGTTTAGATTTAATTGTTCGCGATAGTATTGTGAGAGTTTTATGTCGCTCTCAGGACAATTAAAATGAATTAGGGTATATTTTTTGAATTTCTTTAATGGTGGAAGAATGGGATTTGAGTGCATTTTTTGAATTGTTAGGTGGTGGGTATTTGAGTATTTGCGTGTTTCTTCCATTGATGATTACTACTTTTTCATAGATATATAGACCCTTGCACTTTATTGGGGTTTGCCTTGTAGTAATTCTTGCTTGTTTGACTAGAATGTGTGTGTTTGTGTGCGTGTGTTTTACTCAAAGCAGCTTTCACAATGTAAATGTGAAAGAGAGAGAGAGATGATTGTGTTTTGTTTTTAATTCTTCTAGAAAACAATCACTGTGTATGTATGTTCACCGGAGTACTAGTATGTTTTTAACATAAAATCTTAAAATCACTCATTGGAACAGAGTCTGGGATTCTAGGCACCCAAGTAGAGTAGAAATGTTCAATGTATGTGTTTGAAAACTTTTGAGAGCTTGCTGGGTGCACTCAAACTGTGTAATAATTACCCTCTTTTTTCAATTTTCAAACTCTTTCCTCACTACACTTGGGTTGGGGTTGGCTGATTTTTTTTTTTGTCTGTAAATTCTTGTTCGTTTGGCTGGGAAGTTTCAATCTCTTTCCAATTTTTACTCATTGTTTCTTTCTGTGTCACCTTTTTGTCTTGTAACGCAGTCCTCACGAGGTTTGTGTCAGAAAATGACCCCAAAAAAAAAAAATTCAAAACCAAAGCCCCAAAATAAATCAAAAAAATAAAATAAATAAAGAAAAATATAAACCCAATCTCTCTCTCTTGCTCTCGAATGCATATGCAAGGAGAAGTGGTACAGTGGTACTAGGAGTATTATTTAAAGAGCTGATGATACCTTTCTGTTAACCTTTTCCTCCGCAAACTCTGTACGACTCTCTTGCATCATCTCTGTGCTTTGCAACATGTTAAAGATTCTATAAGTGTCCTTCCCAAACATTTCTCCACAGTCAATGAAACACTCGGCTTTTCTGTTTCACCACCTGTAATCCTTTCTTTCTCTCTTATTTTTCCCTCCTCTTATATTACCTCTCTCTGTTTCTCTCTCTAGATTGCACCAGTTTCCTATCAAGGAGATAGAAGATAAAGAGAGAGAGAGAGAGAGAGAGAGAGAGAGAGAGAGAGGAAACTGACGTATACAGATTTGAAGGATGGGAAAAGCTACAAGGTGGTTCAGGGGATTGTTGGGTATGAAGAAAGATAAAGAAAATGTGGATAATTATTCTTCCAATTCCGGTGACCGGAAAGAGAAGAAGAGATGGAGCTTTGCAAAATCCGGGAAGGATTCCCCTGTTATGTCCAAGTCAAAGATTCCTGGGAATATTAATCCTGGTGGTGATGCTGTCTGGTTGAGATCTTACATTTCGGAGACGGAGAAGGAGCAAACGAAGCACGCAATAGCTGTGGCTGCTGCAACTGCTGCGGCTGCTGACGCTGCTGTTGCTGCCGCACAAGCTGCTGTGGCGGTTGTAAGGCTCACTAGTCACGGCAGAGGAAGTATGTTTGGTGGTGGCAGGGAGAGATGGGCTGCCGTCAAGATTCAGACTGTTTTCAGAGCTCATTTGGTACGTGGGTTTTAGTTTAATTCCATTTTCTTGATTCTTGGAGCTACCGATTTGTTAATTGAATCTCATATTCTTTTTAAGTTTTATTTTGTACATTTACTCTGTTTTATGTTCATGGGTTATCTATGTTTTTTTTAATGGCAAAACATATTTTGCCTCATTGGGATGATTACTAGTATTAAGATCAAGGAGAGTACTATATTCTTCCATTCATGTCATTCTTGTTTTGCAACTGATTACATAGGAGTACCATATTTCTTTCCCCCTTATTCTTGCCAAGTTTGAAAATTTAATGATTTTGAATTTAGTTATGAGTAGTTTTCAAATTAATGAATGATGTTTCCATTTCTGTGTGTAAGTTCCAATTTGGTGGACCTCATTCTTTATTCCTTCTATTCTTAAATTTGCTTATTCCTTTGAAGTGCTTTTATTATAGTTTGAATTTTTGCATCTACCTATGCATCAATGTTGACTTTTTCTGTGTGTCTCTTTATCCTTTTTCTTGAAGTTCTATGCTTTTGTAGGATTTGTCATTTTGGTTATGTGTCAATTTTTGGGTACTCTTTCAGGCAAAAAAGGCTCTTAGAGCTTTAAAGGGACTGGTAAAGTTACAAGCTCTTGTTAGAGGCTTCCTTGTTAGGAAAAGAGCCACTGCCACTCTTCATAGCATGCAAGCCCTCATCAGAGCTCAATCAGCTGTTCGATCCCAAAGAGCTCGTCGTTCTTTCAACAAAGATCAGCGATTTCCTCCCGAAATTCGCCACCGAAAGTCCATGGTAAGAATTTAGCTAGATTTCATTCTTTATGATTTCTCTATTTTAAGTTCAAATTTTCGAATTTTCCCTCTCAATTTGGCTAGTGTTTGTTAATTGCGTTGAGGGTTGTTTTGTAATGGTTTCAGGAAAGGTTTGATCATGAGCCAAGGAGTGAATACCATAGCAAACGGCTCTCAGCTTCATACGAGTCTACGACTAACTCCTTCGATGACAGCCCGAAAATAGTTGAAGTTGATACCTACAAGCCCAACTCGAGATCCCGCCGCATCCACGCGTGCACATCTGATTCAGGGGAGGAATCATATTACCAATACAATATGTCTTCGCCTCTACCATGCCCGGCTCCTGCCCGGCTCTCCATTCCTGAATGCCGCCATCTAACTGATTATGAATGGGGATTCATGGGGGATGACTGTAAATTCCCCACAGCCCAGAGCACTCCTCGTTTGGCTAACTCGGGTCGCTCAAATTTACCGTGTACTCCTGCCAAGAGCGTGTGCGGCGACGGCTACTTCAGGCCGTACTCAAACTACCCTAGTTACATGGCAAACACGCAGTCGTTTAAGGCCAAGGTGAGGTCTCATAGTGCTCCGAAACAAAGGCCGGAACCGGGGCCTAAGAAAAGGTTCACCCTCAACGATATAATGGCGTCGAGAATGAGTTTAAGTGGGGTTAAAATGCAGAGGTCGTGCTCGCAAGTTCAAGAAGTTTTGATGAAATTGTGAGTTTGTTGGTGGCTAAATAGACAGGGTGATGTTTAATTTCTCCCTTTGTGTTTGATATTGAATGAGGGATGGATTTGCACAGGAAAATATATAGAGAGGAAAGTAGGAAAATCTTTTCTCCTAGGTTTGAGTTCATCCTTTAGTGTTGACAACTACTAATAGTAGAATTAGATATGAGAGTGCTTGTGTAAATTCTTCAATAGTGTGTTGGAATTAATCAAGCTTCTTGAATCATCAAAGTTTTTCTCTATAGATGCTCCCTGCCACAACAAGTGTCGTTATTTCTCATCATCTGATATCTGGTGAGATTTCCTAATCTACTAGTAAATTATATGGGATGGATCAAAGTAGTCCATAATATTTTTCATGACGTGTCTATCAAGTCTATTATACTGTAAGACCTGTCTCACTTCAGGAGGGGAATCCTAAGAATATTTTAGCGTTTTCGAGCCTAACTTAGTGATCTTGACCAATGCATCCATCGGTTCCCCGAAAGATGTGTCGAAACTGAACATGCCAATCTCGATGCACAAGCTCCTTAATCTGTTCCAATAAATTTGCATGCAACCTGTTATCTAGTCCACCTTACTCATCTCTAGCACCACGTCCCTACGGTCCGTTTGCAAATTAACAAACCTTGCGCCAAGCTCTCTTCCGAACTTTAGTCAAGTCGGCGGCTATAGCACCACTCCCCATCGGTTGCCACACAACCACCCCTCCCTCCCTACCTGCCAATTGATCCCCATCGGTTGCCACACTCCTTTCTCGGATAAGGAATTCATGTATGAAAATTACTACAATTTTTTACTTTGATAATTTAATTACTAGTACTTTGTATTTCTTTTTCCCTATAAAAATTAATATATTTTCTCTAGCGAAAAGTAAGAAAATGCAGATATACAAAAGCATTAATGGTATAATAATTTGAGTGATATATATAGATGTCCTAATTTCTATCACATAACGTCATAATACTGATGTGAAAAAATGTATAAAGGTCAGATCAGGAATGCGATATATGATTATATATGATGATATTGCACTGTTCATTATTTGAATATGAGATGATATGAGTGATATGAGTTTATGATGTGAAAGGTTTGAATGTGATGTGAAAGATTTGAATGTGAGGAGAGAGGAGAGCGAATATGATGTGAAAGTTTTGAATTGATTTGTGAGAGTGTATGAGTAGAGGTAATAGATGAAAAGTGTTTGATATTTATTTGTGATGTTGGATGATATTTGAGTAAGATAATAAAAATATATTAAATATGTTTGATGTTGAGATATTCAAATATTGTGATATATCTGATTCGTGATCTAAGTCTAATTAATTTTTGATAAATAGTGACATCAATCAATCAATTGAATATAATTAATTAATTTTTTATTTTTTATTTTAATTTGAACGTGATTACGAAAGACTTAACACTCACTATGTGAAGTAGTACATCATCGATCACATGAGTCACACAATGTGATCAACACGACATAGTAGATATTAACATGAAATAGTAGTAGATAAATGGATAATCAATCCCTCCCTCCAGATTATTATCATTTTCTTTGTGTTTCACTCTTTGAGACTCATTGGTGGGATTGAATCTTTTCGATCAACAAATGATTAGAGCTTGATTTGATGGATTTGCCTTAGGAATCTCGTTGAACTTTGAGCTCTTCTCTCTCTCTCTCTCTCTCTCTCTATGCCCGGAAGCGAAAAAAGACATGGGAATAACAATAAGGGGGGCAATTTTGGGCTTTTGCTTTGTCTTTCACTGCATCATTATTCCCTTCCCTTGCGTCATTCATGTACATATTTCGTGCAGAGTGCTAGATAAGGTTGTTTCGACTGCTGTATTTTTTTCTTTTTCTTTTTTTTTTTATATTGTTTTCCTAGTGCTGCCCTCGATTTTTCCCCGTTATCCCTCCCCTTGTTGTTGTGGTTCTCCATTGCCCTACTCTGTATTTTGCCCCAAGATTTCTTTTTATTTACTCTTTATTAGGACCTTCCGCTATGTTTTTTTTTTTTTTTTTTTTTTTTTTTTTTTTTTTTTTGAGGTTTATATAATGTTTATGAATCCCTATAGAGGTTTATGCTGGATAGAGAAATTAAATTATAAAAAATTATTTTTACAATTGATCTATTTATATAAATTTATTGCATAGTATGTCAGGTAGAATAATTGAGTTACTTTTTTACATTTTCTCTTTAAAATAAATATATTGAAAATAGTAAAATAATTATTGGTGGGTTCATATTATAAATATTTGATAGGTTCCTATGTAGTGAATAGTAAAATTTTCAACGCAATATTAAAGATCAAGAAAAGTACCCTCCATGTTCTTTTCATTAGAACAAAAGCTTAGAAAGAGAGAGGGAGAGGGTGGGAAGGGGGGCACACCTTTTTTTTTTTCTTTTTTTTATTTCTTATACGAAATACATAAAATTTTCTCTATAATTAAAATTATTTCTTTTTTTATTCTTTTTTATATTTTTATCCTATTTTATATTTTTTTCTCTTTTATACTACATAGATTTTTCTTTTATTATAGTTTAATTATAGTAAAATATATTCCTATTTTTTTTTTACTCAAAAAAATATATTAAATTAATAATACAAAATATTCGAATATTTTGCCGTGTCCTCGAACACGGGCTTACACTAGTAGATTCATAAAAGAAAGATTTATGAAATGATGATTTTGCATGACGTGACATTGTGTATGAATCTATAATAGGTTCATACATTGAGTATGCTCTAACATTCTGATAATTATTACTTGGAATTTTTGCATTTAGGTCCCGATGATTTTGTGAAAAGGCAAAAATGATCCTCATGTCTGACTTATTGCTAAATAGGCCCTAAAGCAATTTTTTTGTTGCGAAATATGTCATTTTTGACAGAAATCGTCAAGAACTAATGAAAAGGACTAACGTGCGATTCACGTAACTATTTAGAGAACATTTTAATCACTAACGATTTAACTAAACTTTATGGGAGGTAAGTGTAAAATTTTAAAAAATAAATAAAACAAAAAAAAAAACCCTCCCCCCCTAACCCACCCCCTTCCCGTCTCCCCTTTCCCCCTTCCCCCTTCAATTCACCGCCACCACTGCCGCCCTCAACTCGACGCAATCATCCACCTCCAATTGGGGCGAGTCCCCACCCTAGTCATCTCCTCCGCCCAACTAGCCCAACTCGTCCTCAAAACCCACGACCTTGTCTTCTCGAATCGGCCCCAGCTCGTGGCAGCTCAGTACTTGCCCTTCGGCTGCGCAGACGTCACCTTCTCCCGGTCGGTGGATGCTCTGTTAGTCCGATCCGGCCGCGAAACCAACATGAGCGAAGCTATGGCGTAGGAATTTGAGGACGATGGTGAGAACAGGGATTGAGGATGAAGCCCAACTCCCCTTTCGAAGCTATGGCGTAGGGGCGACTTGGTGGTGGGTTTGGGTTTGAATTTATTGCATTTTGGGGGAGATGGGTTGGAGAGAATGGAGGTAGGGGTGGCTGCTGTTGGTGGGCGGCAATAGCGGTGGTGTTGGGTTATGGTCGCGGCAGGAATGGTGGTTGTGGGGAGGAGGGAGAGGTGGTGGTCTGATGGTCGAGGGGGGAGAGGTGGTGCGGTTGGTGGTGATGGTGGTGTTGCTGGGTTGGTGGTGGTCGTGGTGCGTTTGGTAGTGGTAGGTTGAATTAGGATATGTTTAATTTGAGTAGGTTTAATTTGGGTAAGGTTAATTAGGGTAGATTTAATTAGGATAAGGTTAATTTGGGTAAGGTTAATTAGGATAGGTTTAATTTGGGTAAGATTAATTAAGGTCGGTTTGATTATGATATGTTTAATTCAATTGTTATACAGAGTGTCTAGGCATTCCTTGCTCATGGAGTGCCTAAATGCACATAGACGTTATAAAATATGCACATAACATAATTACAATGCACATAGCATAATTAATAATGCACATAAAAATAAATATGTGCATAATTTATAACTGTTATGTGCATTAGGGCACTCCTAGTACGGAGTGCCTAGGCACTCCATATAATTTTCGTGTTTAATTAGGGTATGTTTAATTTGAGTAGATTTAATTAGGGTAGGCTTAATTAGGGTAAAGATAATTAGGATAAGGTTAATTAGGGTAGGTTTAATTAGGATAAATTTATTTAATATATTAATATAGTTAAAATATATTTAATTAAAAATAAATTTATTTAAGATAATAATTATATTTAATTAAGGTATAATTTAATGAGATATTATTTTAATTTTAATAAATATTAAAAATAATTAATTATTTAATTAAAATTTAATTGTGTAACCTTTAATTACATTTAACCCCTTTAGTTTACCTAGTTAGAAAAAGATGAAAATATCCATGAAAAAAAAGATTTTATGTATGTTAGTCCTCGTCGTTAGTTTTTTGACGATTTCTGTCAAAAATGACATATTTCGCAATAAAAAAATTAGTATATGACTTAAACGGTAATAAGTCAGATATGGAGGTACTTTTCGTCTTTTCACGAAAATATTGGGGCCTAAATATAAAAATCCCTTATTACTTTCACCTTTCAATTGAATTATTTTAAAAGTAACATTTTTTTCTGACAACATGTAAATATCTCGAACAGTAAAAATAAACCGGATAAAGTATACACTTTATAAACGGCAATACCAAACTTATCTTTTTGTTATTCTCTGTTTAATGCGTATCTGTTTCTCAAGCAACCCAAATAAAGTATTGTAAAATGGAAAATTAAATTTTTTAAAATTAAAATATGACTTATATTTTACAATATGTTTGGTTTAGGATAAATTAGAGGGATGAAAAATGAGGAGAAAATAATTGGAGGGCATACTCCTTTTTACTTATTTGGTAGGAGTGAAAATGAAAGAGATGACAAAGTGGAGGGGAATGAAAACACCTTTTCTTTGATAAAAATATTTTGTCAAATATGGAGTAAAAATGGAAGAAAAAAGTGAAAACAACAATTACACAATTTTAAAACTTTTTTTTTAATCTCTTATCAAACAGTTGAAAATAAAACTCCCAATTTTCCACTTATTCAACCAAAAAACAAGAGGTAAAAATATTTTTCATTCTCTAAGGAGTGAAAGCTAAACACTCATATTTTTCAGCTCTCAACCAAACGAATCATTAGATTTTGATCAATTTAAAATTAAGACCTTTATTTCAAATAAGTGAGAATACTCCATGATTTAAAAACAACTTATGAGCTACGAAAATCTTTAGGAGCTCCCTAATGCAAAAATAAGAAAAAAAAATAAGAGTGTTCTCGAGGCATATATTAATGGATAAAAACTTAAATTTAAATACTTGACTAAAAATATAAAAGATGGGGGCGGATGGGGGGAAGAAAGAAGAATTTAATACTAAAAAATAAAAGGTTGAGACTGCAAATCCGGCAATCCTCCACCGATCCTGTTCTAAATCAACGTGGAAGAGGTAAATCGCAGGATGTGCATCACAGGAGCCAGTGTGGAGAGCTAATGAATAGGCCTAGGGCTCTTAACCCTTAGGTCACTCCCGCTTGTAACAGAGTCAATTCCATCTTACGAGGAATCGTGGCACGAAGAATTTAATACTAATTCGGATGCAGGGAGGAGGAAGAAAAAAACGAAAGCTCATGAAACGAGAGAACATGGAAGGTGAGTTGTGATTGGGTAAGAGGGAGATGCTATCGTCATGACAGCAACTATTCAAACATAAACTACTCCCGTAATGGAGAAAAATATAATACTAATACACTATCCTCTAATCTTTAAGAAGGAAGACATCAAATGGGAGCTAGGTCTGATTCTCCCAATTAATTAACGCAATTCAAGGTTTAATTTACGAGATTCCAGGTTAATTAATTAATGCAAATCGAGGACATATGATTATTTTATTTTTTATGCCATTGGGTATTATAGTTCAAAAAACTTTGAATTTTGAAATGGTAGGTATTGTGCGGGGGATTTTGATCACAAAGAGAATTTGAATGCAACGGTTTGGTACTTAGTAATTAATTAGTTGTAGTCAAATACACCATTAATCACGCTGGCTGGCTGGCTGGCTGCTGCTGGTGGTTAATTTTTTCTATTCTTGTTTAAATTTTGTTAATCTATGTACTCCACTGTGTTAGTTATGGACCAAATGGGGTATATTTATTGTCAATAATATATATGGTCCAAGTCTTTTAGTAGGATGGAGTTATTATTATTATTATAATTAATTAACGGGGGTTAGATCAAGTGATAAGTATATTGGATTTGCTTAACAAAGATCTCGAATTCGAGTCTCATCGTATGCAAAAAATCTCCGTTGGATAACTCATCCGTCAATATTGGTGTGCGAGTCAAATTGAACTGAATTAATAAGGACAATTTTTTTTATACCAGTAAACAACAAAAAAAGAAGATAGAGTTATTACTACTTATGTAGCTGCCACGGGATATTCATAGCTAGCTTGATCATATATAAATGACAAAATTTGAATTATTATTTTGTATATTTTGAATTTATTAATATTATATTACTAAAATATTTTTTTTTTCGTTTCAAAATAAAATACATTTTTTTTATTTTTATCAATAAAAACAAAATTTGTTGCTCATTTTATGGCTCTTGACAATTTTCTCTTCGTAGCCTATATAGTCATCCCAGGTTCATCTAGTGAGAGTGTGTGTGTGTGTGTTTCAATTAGGGGTTGGAATTTGAAGCAAAAGTAACACACAAAAAGTCGTCCTAAACCCTTGACCATTGGAACACCGGCCACGAATTTCTTTCTTTAGAAGATGGATGTTATCGATGTTGTTTGGAATGGGAAAAAATAGGGTGCGTTTGGATGGGTGATTTATTGATTTGGTTTTTGGGTTTTTGTAATGATTATAATAAAATTAAGAGAGAGATAGAGAGAAAAAGTGTGGGACCAATGAAAGAAAAAAATCAAAAATCAAAAAACCTGAGTGAAAATCACCCAAAAAAACGCAACCTAAGTAGTAGTACTACGAAAAAGTAGAAAGAAGTTGCTTAGCTAAAATCCAAGTTGGGGTTCTAATCTCCATTAAGAATTATTCATGTGACATGCACTATCACTTCAGTTCTATAATCGCCCCCACCGACTTTTATTGCTCTTTCTGTGATGAAATGGCACTATATTATATTGATATATATATTTTTATAATTATTGTTTAAATATATACATAAAGTTTAGATATTATAATACTTGTGAATATTATTAACTTTGAAATGGATCCACAGATAATTAGTGGATACAACTTTATACGTCATTTATAACAAAAAAAAGTTACTTTTTGTATTTCATTTTAGTTATCCTGAAAGTGGCATAAAATTCTTACATACATCGCTATCAAAGATAATTAAATCGAAACGGATCAGAGAGTAATATTTATACATAAATATGCCAAAAAAATATTAATAAACACTTAAAAATGAAAAGTAAAATTGATAGTAGGATGAGGTTTGAAATGTGGCCTTTTTGCTCGGACGAAACAAATATTTAAGCCCTTTCCTTTTGGAGTGTAGCAATGCGGGAGCTAGCTAGCTAGCTCTTAGTTCAATCTATAAAGCAAATTTTGCAGTACATGTTTATTTGGCTCCTTCCTTCCTTTTCTGCAGTCTTGATCTTGACAACTACTATGATGCATCATTGGAAAGCAAAGAGCCCGAGGAAAGATTAATCATTCCCTTGAAGTTGTTACTCAATCCGTTTCACAATAGTGATCCTTTTAGATTTATGCACATATATTAAGAAATAATTTACATGAACAAATTTACTCTCATTAAATAGTCTCTATTTATTAATGAGAAAAGAGATAAAGTATAATTAATGATTATTGGTAGTTAGAAAAGAAGAAAGATAATTTAGAAAAGTATGTGTAAAAACTCTCTAAAAATTCTTAAAAAAACAATTATTTTGGAACAAATTTAAACTTCTAAAAGGACTACTATTATGGAACGAAAAGAGTATTGAGTAGTACTCCCTGGAACCAAGGAGTGGCTCAGTGATAGAGCTGGACTTTACAGTGTGTAAGGTCTCAGGTTCGATCCCTTTCCATGCCCCCTTGGGATAAAAAAAAAAATAGTACTCCCTTTATTTCAAAATAAATATTCTAAATTACGATATTTGTGGCCACAACATATCACTATTTATATACTTATTTTAAAATGATGGAATTACTTGTTAGTGTGGAAGTCGAAAATGAAAAAAAGAATATCTATAGTAAAAGTGGGGTGGAAAAAATAATAGTTAATTACAACAAATTAATACTCTCTCAGCCCCAATTGAACGTTGGATATATGCATTTTTAAGGAGAAAATTATACGTACTTCTACAATTTCTTAATAGCATTAATATCTTATGAGTAGTTATAAGACAAATCAAATTCACATCAACTCCAACTACTGTATCAAATTATCAATCTCATAATTAAATTGTCACACCATATCATCAAAATGACATGATATGAGAAGTCTATACCCAATAAATTTCTCATGTAGGTGTTTGCAAATGGATTATTTTTAAGCATGTCAGTTTGAGTTAAATGAGTTGTAATGGGCTGAGTTACAATAAATAACAGGTTGTAATGGGTTCAACCTATTATAACCCATTTAATTAACCAATCAACTCAATTATGAAATAAATAGGTTAAGCTAAAATTAAATTATCATTTGAATACTCTTTCGTACAAAAAAATATGTTTTACATACTTTAATATACAATTTTATAATTAAATTGGTTGAAACGGGTTAAGCTGTTTAGCAGGTTAAAGCAGGTTAACATGGATTAATGGGTAATAAATTGACAGACCTAATTATTCTTCATTTATATTCACGACTTGCGTCCTTTTCTTAAAATAAACTATAAATTCGTATATGTACACAAGGTGGGAGGTTAATTTAAACTACTATATATATTGCGAATGTTACTATTTGAGAACCCATTTTTTAAGAGTTTATGGTTAACTAGTACAAGTTAATTTCTGTAGCATAAATATATGTAGATAGTCGTACGAAAATCTATTACGGTTCCCTGGAAGAGGTTTATGCTTCGGATTTACGTTAACTAGCAAAGCAGCGCATTGAAGCAAGTAACCCCCATCCCATGATTCTCTTTTGTCTTCAACAAACCAAACCAAACCAAAATGATCAGAATGTCCTAACATGCTGTGCCGGAATATATAATTATATCAAAATTTTAATTTCATTAGTATTAATTCTTCTGTGATCTCGAAACAATGTTATTTACCCTTCTCCTTCTTTTTCTTTAACATTTGGGATATGCATGCTATTATATCAGTTCTTAAATGAACGTTCCTGTTCTACGACAGACATCTCCTCGTATTTTATACTTCTTCTTATTTTCGTTAACGATTGTATTTTGGTTAGTGAAGATTAATTTGACCAAATACAATTAATCAAATGTACTTAATATTATAGCCATATATTGTTATTGTTATTATTATTATTATTATTATTATTATTATTATTATTTATCTTATAATAATATTTTGATGATTAATGTAGTTAAAGTCTACAAACACGATAAATATATATATGATCAGGTCATATTCCGCTACAAACAACAAACGTGCGAATCAATTGTATATTAGTGTATTTTTATTGTATCTTAGTTATATTTTTGTTGTATCGTACAAAATAACTAAGATACGAATATACAACAAAAATATAACAAGATACAGTAATACAACAACACAAACTAAGAAATAACAAAAAATGTATTAAGATACAACAGGTTCGCATATTTGTACGATATTTGTGGTTTATAGCTGATCATTATTCTCTATATAAATATATATCGAATAAACTGGTTAATATTGAATATAGTTGACCACTAAAATCAAATGAAAATAAAATTTTGGGACAAAAATAGTATATATGTTTCTTCTTCTAAAATAAGTATTGTATATTATACTGTTCAACTTATGTTCGTTTACATTGCTATAATAGTATCAAATTATCATAAACATGTACAATTTGTTTAAGTGCTTATTTTCTTAACTTTCGGGAAAATTTTATAATTGACACCCATTTAGACCGTAGAAAGTAAAATATTATTTAATATGATGGGAAAATAGGAAGAATTATGATATTAACAAACTATATTTTAAGTTTTCAAAGAAAATTTACTCTCATAAGCATACCTCCTTCATCCCAAAAAAATTATTTTATTGAACTTTTTACGTATTTTAAGGATAAAATTATAAAAAAGATTATACTTTTTAAAATTATACTACTTATTATTTTTAAAAATTAGACTATTATTTTGGGATGAACAAGAAAAGATGAATTTTTTCTTTGAAGACAAGACCGAGAAAATACAACAGAATCACCCGTTTGGTCACTAACCTAACGAGCTTTTTTTTTTTTTTTTTTTTTTTTTTTTTATATCATATCGTTCTCAACAAAATAATAATAATAATAATAATAATAATAAAATAAATAAAAATAAAAAATAAAACAAACTGCAAGTTCATATCTAACGTATTCAAAACAAATTACTCCCTCCGTCCCGTAATAGATTACCTATTAAAAATTAAAATTTGTCCCATAATAGTTGTATTTTTAAGATTTCTAGATTTGTTTTACTCATATTTTCCTAATTTATCCTCCTATTTTTCCAATTACCCATGATCATTAATTACATTTACTTCTCTTATCATCAATAAAGAGACATAATTTAATAAGGATGAATTTGTCAATATATATTACTCCTTAATAAGTGTACACAAAACTAAAAGATCCTCTATTACAGGACGGAGGGGATATTATATTTCACTTCGCTAATTCTGGTTATCTCGTGCATAATAGGACTTTTGACTCGTATATGGCTTGACTTTATTTATGTGCCATGTATTTTTTTTTAAATTAGGCTTAGCTAGAAATAAACTTAATTAAATTTATCTCATTTAATTTTTAATGTAATAATTTATAATAAAATCTTGTATTTAGGTTGTTATTAATACATATGACATGTAAACTGCCTTCCGCCGCTCTCCTTTTCCTCACAAAAATTTCTTGCCCAAAATCTCAGATGATCGAGCAAGACACATCCACCATTCTCTTATTCTTCTCCCAAAATCTCATATACTGCATAATCAACCGACCTGCATTTGAAACTAGTATGGTACAAGTTCGTAATGTACGTCGATTGATTATTGCAGTATATTAATCATTTTCGAAAATTTAATTAAAAAACTACAAAATAATGAATTTTACTTTCTTCTTTCTTTTGACAATTTCAATTCATTTACTCATTTTTATCTACTTCAATTATTTCTTAGCTATTTATTTTATTTATATCACTATTTTCTTAATTATATTTTTAAAGTTATGCTATTTATCTTTAATTTATCATGAATTCTGAATTTTTAATATTCATTCAAACAAATTATTTTCTTAATTTAACTTGAATTATTTTTAATAAATTATTTGCAATTTATGCTTTTCTTGAATTTTGAATATTATTTTTGCAATGTTTAAAGAAATTGTTATTGTTCTTGGTCTTTATTTGTTTGGTTAAATCGACTGATTTCAATATTTTTTGAGTTATCAATTGATTATCATTTTGGAAAAAAAGAAGATAGTCTATTTTAATGTTTAAAGACATTCATATTTTCTTGACACGATCTTATTATCATTAACATAAAAATAATATTAATTTTATTAATATATTATTTAGAAATAAAAAATTCAATTTATTTAAATTTTATTGAAATTATTAATGTAATTGTTTCACTTGCACACATGAGTAAGTTAAACATTCATATAAGCAACAAAAGACCTTCATGTAGGCATGAATAATCCTAATCAGTAAATTCACCGAATTGCCTTTTATTAGGCTTCTGGTCATGTTCCCGTTAGCGTTGAATAAGCCCAAAACGTATATTGGGCTTATAGGGTACGTTACTAAGCTTGTACAGATATATACTCCTCCCGATTCGAAATTAGTATTCATTAGTCATTTTCGGCCCATTGCTCTTCCTTCCCAGTTCCCACAGCCTGCAACTTGGCCTTTCCAACTCTGGAGATTTCGAGGGGTTTTGGAGTTTCAATTTTATTTATTTATTTATTTTTTAGAGAGTTTGACTTTTGATATGGTTTTGACGCTTGAGCTTTTCTATTTAAAAGATTAAAACAGTATAATATTTTATTTTAGGAAAATCACTATTGGTCCCTAATTTAAAATAATGTTTTAGTACTAATTATTATGACTTGCCGATAATAATGACCTTCAAATAAATGTAAAGTTATGAGTTCAATTAAGATCAAAAAGAAATAAACAAATATTTTAGACCACTTGACAAATTGTAAATTAAATAAAATTAAATAATGAGAGGGATCAAAATTTAATCATATTTTTGCCTTGAAGTGTTGTACTGCATAATGTAGCAATTAAATCACGCTGTAGATTGTTGTACCGTCCAACCCCAAGATATCTTGATGTACAAACATTTAAAATAAGATCAGAAGCCATTTTGTAGCCGTTAGAAACTGAGCGCGCCAACGGTCGAAAATAAGAACATGTCGGATATATAGAGACTGGCCCTCCAATTCTAACGGTCATCTCTTTCAATTTCATCCTCTGTTTTCCAGATATCATAGATTCTAAACACCTGAGAAACAACAACCCAACGAAAAAGAAACATTAGTAGTTAAGAGCCCACAGCTATCGAAGACAAGCAAGAAATTTCCGTCAAGTATGGATGGTTCCAGAACTGGATTCGCTGAATTACTAACTCCTTCTGCCGTTCCCAAGTTTTCTCCTTCTGGTAATTTCTTCACACACACACACACACACACACACACACCTATTGTTTTCTTGATACCTTTGACTGTTACTATGAATCTGTTTAGATTGTTCTAGGGTTAATATTGATTCTAGATTTTTGTCTAATTAGACCCTTTTCATTGAATTGAATCAGGAGAAAGCAATGAAAATGAATTATACCAAGATCAACTAGGTTCCAAGAACTCGAGGGGGTTTAAGAAATCACCATCTCCAAAGAAGCATTTTATGTCGCCCACCATCTCTGCAGCTTCAAAGGCTTTTGTTCCAAGAAAGAAAATCTTGGCAGATAGGAACCAAGCTCCAGTTGGTGAACCAACCCATCTCCCCAAACCGTTCAATTTAAGCCCAAAAATGTCTACAAATTTTTCGATGATTTATCGCAAAGATGCTCAATCTTGTTCTTCTGCCAAGTGTTCGACCATTTGTCCCACTGATGTCCTTGACGGCAGTGGAGATAAGAATGATCCATCATTGAAACCCTATGACCCTGTAACAAACTACCTTTCGCCGAGGCCTACTTTCTTGCGGTACAACCCAAATAGGCGATACCAGCTCGTTCTTAATTTAGAGAATGAGGCTGGACTTAGGAAATGTGAGCGTGATGGTGATGTTCAAAAGGGACTCGTTTTTGTTGCCAAGAAACCCACACACGAAGAAGCTGTAGAGGAAGATAATTACGGGTATTCTGTGTCTTCTTCCGAGGATAGTCAAGGGTCTTCAGTTTCTTGTTCTGATGAAGGTTCTGTAGAAGTAGATGAGATGATTGTTGACTATGAAAATGCTGGAGAAAAGAATAATGGAGTAGATGTCGCAAAAGACCTCTCTTTTGATACTGAGAAACCTGGTTTTGAAGAAGTATTAAGGGCTGATACTCAAGGGTCTTCAGTTTCTTGTATCGATGAAGTTTCTGTAGAAGAAGATGAGATGATTGTTGACTATGAAAATGCTGGAGAAAAGAATAATGGAGTAGATGTCCCAAAAGACCTCTTTTTTGATACCGAGAAACATGGTTATGAAAGAGTATTAAGGGCTGATACTCAAGGGTCTTCAGTTTCTTGTATTGAAGAAGTTTCTGTGAATGATGACGATGAGCAAATTGGTAAAGAAGATGCTGAAGATTATGATACTTATGAAGTGGTAGATGAAGAGGAGGAGGAGGAAATTGAAGTGTTTGAGGAAGAGAGTGGTTGGAGTTTGAAAGGGGTATTTAAATTTTCATTTGTTATAGTTTCTCTGATCTTATCTACCCTATACATATCCTCTATGAACTCACCTCGCCTTCTAAACAACCTAGAAGCTAGATGGGGTTTGAAAGATCATTACCACAGATTTCAGTATGTTGTGGGTTCGAACGCTTCAGGAAGTGCAAGTGAATCATCTATTCATTTTTGGGGGAAGACTGAAATAGGATTACTGAAATTCAAACTGGGAGAGGTTAGTCATGGTTTTGAGGGGGGAAATGCAATTGGAGATGGTCAGAAGGGATTGGTTGAAATTATTGATGAATTGGGTGAAGTGGAGGCTGAAGATGTGCAGATTGAAGGTGCCCGTGGCAATGGATCTGGCAGTGGAGAAGAAGAGCCAGATCAGTTGCAAGTGCCAGTTTCTGCAAAATCAAAAGATGAAGTATTGGATAGTATTGAAGTAGGCTCTGATCAGCTGCGCTTAACAGATTTCACTCAAAGTGAAAGTTTCGAGTATTATAAAATGGAGAAAGCTGAGGATAATTCTGATAAGTTACCAGAATGTGAAGCTGGCGAGATGTCTAAAGACAATATCAACTCTGGATCTGCATCCGAGGATGGAAAAATGGTTACGGAGGATAGAATTGAGCCTGTGGAAGAAGTTTCAAACCAAATGCTGAAGGATGAAGTGGAACGGGCTGAAGATATTGATAACAACGAAGTTGATGATCTTTTTAATGCTGGAAATGTAGAATCTGGCCCACAAAATCCTGAAAGTGATTCGATCAAGTTCCCTTTTGGAAAGGCAAAATTTGATTCGATTCCCGCCGTTGCCATTGGTGTTCCTATAATTTTCACAATTCTGGCGTCTTTAGGTGGCTTTTATTATTTGAAGAGGAAGAAAGTTCCAGTAGAGGAATCCCTATCCGTGGATGAACCACTTGTTGAACCTGTATTGGCAGAGAAAATCACTACTCCACTTCCCTCCAGTGTGGAAGAAGAGGAAAGTGATGGAGCGGAAACTTTTGCCAGTACTTCATCTTTGTTTCGGCCAGTACCTGAAGGGGTTGCCAAAGAAACAAGTCACAGCCAGAGTCATGCACCGTCAGTGGAGTTTCTTGGAGAGCTTCTGATAGGAGAAGTAAGCAGCAGTCTTAGGGGTCGTGGCGCGAAGAGCAGGCATTTAGAAAGAGAGGAAACCCACAATTCACTATCTCAGAAAGCGGTTTCTAGTCAAGCAGAGGCGACCTCGCGCTTGGAGTTGTCAACCGCAGATTTAGCTGGAAGCTCCACTACTGAAAAGAAGATTGTCGAAACGAAGGTAACCCTTGGCACTCTCAATTTCTTAATTATTACATAGAAATCCTTGTATATGTGGTAATATTTGCCAAGTCCAATTGGTTCATTCTAGTTTTCTTCTGGTTGTTGAAGCTAAATATCATTTTTGTTGAAACAGGGAGACAAAGAGGCAGAATCGACTCCAGTCAGGCGAGCGAGCAGGATACTTCCCTCTCCAGTCAGGCGATCAAGCAGATTACGCGCACGCTCAGCTTCGTCTCCTTGAACGTAAATGTGACCCACATCCTCTCTTAAGCGCTTATTTGTTGAGACAATTCTCTGCTGTTTCATGATCAAAACTTTAGGAGCAAAGAGGGTGTTTATCCTTTAGTGTAGTGTTTTTTTAAACTTGTTCTTGAGAAATGTAAAAACTGATTCTTCTGTTTTCAACTAATGTTTTTCTTTTATTTCTTTGTTCTTCTAATTTCACCTCTTATGGTACTCTCTGGTTTGTGCTTCGAGCCTGGAGGGGAGGCTCAAAATTCATTAGCTTTTGCCCATTTAGCATTCACTTTATTTGTGATTCAAACAAACTGGAGGAAATGGAGGCAGCCAGCCCCCATTCAAGTTAACCATGGAAAAAGTGAACAAATTTATGCATCCAGTAATCTTCTCTCTCAACTATATATATATATATATATATATATATATCATTTATACATCAAAAAATAGAACTCTTCATTATGAGTGTGCCAACAAATTTGTGTATCTCTAGATCACAAATTCTCTTGAACAGGGAAAAGAGGAGGAGGGGGCTTGGCAAAACTTGGTCTAGTGCTAATCAGAAAAGAAGGAAAAGAAGAAACCCTCCTTGTGGAACTTTTCTTTGAAATAATGGGCTTAGGAAGGGTGTGTGTTCTGTAGGTGTCTAAGCCACCTCCATAGCTCTTGCAAGCCTTCATCAGCTTCCTTCTGTATGGACTTTCTTTCTTTGCAAGATCTTCTATGCTTGTCACCCTTGACAATGATGTAAAAGACTCTGACTTCCCTTGGTAGAACTTTGATAACCCTCTCCTGCAAGCAAATATTACAACACCCACAATTTAATTAGTCCACAGCACTTGAAATGAGAGAGAGAGAGAGAGAGAGAGAGAGAGAGAGAGAGAGAGAGAGAGAGAGAGAGAGAGAGAGAGAGAGA
>JAOWAN010000005.1:1961791-1977138 GCA_028566635.1 Lobelia cardinalis | reverse complement strand
TTGTAAAATGGGATAATATGTGGCAGGATGTCATTGGTTATTGAAAAGTTGAGAGGCTGAAGCAGAGTCTGGGTTTGGCCAGCCTCCCCTTCATTCTTTCCCCCCATTTTTATGCCCCGCAACCGTTCAGACTCCTCATCCCCAAGCTGATACTGTTCTTGAGACTGGGTTAAGACTCTTGTTGTGGATGCCCAGGAACCAACAGATCACCCCTCCCTTGACTCTACTTACCCACTGTCGTCCCTATCTTTTTTTTTTTTTTTTGCAGCAGTCTAGTCAAAGTTTATTTACACCAATTTTCCGCATTTTTTCCGTTCACACTTGGGACACCAGTTGATATACCGAGCGGTGCTAAGAATTTCCATTTTTTTAAAAAATATATATAAAAATTAAAATATATGTATATAATATAAATATAAAATGTACATAAATTATATCATTATAATCTTCATAATTATTATATATATTTCGTATTTATATTATGTACGTTATTTATAATTTTTATATACATTTAAAAAAAAATTGAAAACTTCTAACAACGAACGCTTAAGCGCTCGATATAATTTTTACTTGGAACACCTAAGCCAAGCATGAAATTCATAGACATACCACCAACTCCATCAGTTAAGTGCAGGACTCGAAAATTGAGCCAAAAACTGTTTATCGGCCTTGGTTCCACTTTTCTCCCTTATATTGTAGATTTTTAACAGAATTTTTCGAATATTTTCAGCCCGTCATCCAATATTTTTATATTTTCGGTTGAAATAATTTCTGATTTTTTCAGCCCCTCACCCAATATTGTTATATTTTCGGTCGGAATAAAAAGATGAATAATGTATATACGCACCAGACGTGTAGTCTGTAGATCAGAAAAAAAAAATTCGTTAGAGTGAAAATATTAATCAGCACTCCGTATAAAAAGAGTGACATTTCAAATTTTAAGTCAATACGTATATATACATTTATTTATTTTTCAACAATAGGATTTTGTTCATATTGTTCTATAAAATTCAGAATCATAGTACTATATATACAGAATAATATTACATGGTTATGCTGAAAATGTCCCTAAATAATAATTCACATATTATAGCAATTATAACTAATAAAGGAGATAATGGTAATATGTTGAAAATTCCTACTAGATATCAAAGATAAAAAGGAAAAGAAAAAATGTGTAGTTGTTTTGTCAAAAATACGAAAAATGTTGGAATTGACGTTGGGACCAGCCGAGTCTCATACAAAAGAGACGAGCAATACTCATGGTTTGCCATGAAACACGATGAATTTCGATAATTCGATATTGTTTATAAACCGGATAACACATTTTTACTGTTTTTTGTAATAATTTCGGGGCTTATAACTTTCAGTAGAAGAATCGATTTCATATTACGTGAATTGAATTAGTCTAAGAATTCAAAATCTTTTCCAAATATGTACTTAACTCGTTTTTTTACTGTTTTAATAAATTTTGATGTTTTTCTATTTTCTATTTTATTTTCATTTTCTAAATAGGTTTAGGGTTATTCAAGTAGTATAAATACATCATGTAGTATATAAACTTTTCCTGCTAGGATTGGAAATCCAGTAGTTTACTTATCCATACGATTGAGTCCTTGGGTTTCTTGGACAAAAGAACCTTTTGATTATTAATTTTATTCCTTCATAGTTTCTCACTTTTATCTGGCGAATTTTGAATTATGTGTTCTTTGGGGTTAATTTGCAAAAATTAATTATATTCACATTTCTATCATGCGTTAGCTGTTATCAGAGCGAACAATTTGCCTGGTTCAATGGCAGGTACTGGAGTAGGAAACAACAACATTGTTGGCGGTGATCGCATGGTTGAGGCTCTATGGACGAGGTTCGAGAAGATGGAGACAAGTTTGTGAGCAACTGCGTCAGATTCTAGCAGCCCTTGAAGAAATCAACTTGAACGGCAGAAACATGAGGTCTGTAGTTGATAGGGTACGTGACAGAGGATTTGCCCGAGGTGCACCTGCAGTAGGATAGAATCGTCGTCAACGTTATCACGATACAGATTCTGAAGGAAAGCGAGTAAATTGCTTGGTCCAGTGAGTTTTGTGTTCAACCAAACAAGAAACGCAACGAAACAACATATTTCGTTCTCAATGTTCAGTCAATAAAAAGCTATGTGATTTAACTGTTTATAGTAGTAGTTGCGAGAATTTTATTGTCCGTAGATTAATAGAGCATCTAGGACTGCCCGTACAAGCACACCCATCTCCTTACACCGTAGGGTGGGTCGAAAAGGGGCAAATGCTAAAGGTGACTGAAATCTTTCATGTACCCATCTCGATTGGTAAATCTTATGCCAGTAAAGTATTATGTTATGTAATTGATATGGATGCAAGTCATATTTTACTGGGACGTCCATGGCACTATGACATGAATGTTACATACAAGGACATGGACAACTCTTTCATGTTCATGTAAGGCTGAAAGAAAATCATAATGCATCCTGTTGTGGATAAGGAGGGGGTAGTCAAAAGTTAGTACATCAGTTAAACCAGTTGTTATTGTATTCTGAATGGAAGAAGGCGGAAAAAAAAAGTGAGCAACTACTTGAAGTTGATGGCAGCAACCCTGATATTGACAATGAACAAGTGCTCGGAATTGAAAGCAATGATTTGGAACATTAGGGTGATCAATTGTTTGGGATCGTAAGTAATGACCTCGAGCTTGACGAGCTAGTGCTTGGGGCTGAAAGCTCGTGGTTAAGACAATGGTAATGGGCAAGTGCTTGAGTACGAAAGCAACAAACTTGATGTGTTTGAATTTTTATGACGATCTTCCGTTGTATCCAAAGTCTAGCTCAAGGTCGAGCTCTTTTCGAATTCTGAAAATTGAGTTAGTTTTATAATACAGAATCCTACCTAAATATGGAGTTCTCTAATTTTTGATATTTTTTAATTTTATTTGCTATTTTTCTTTTCTAAATAGGTTTAAGGATGTTCAAGTAGTATAAATATATCATGTAGTCTATGGACAAAAGAACCTTTTAATTATTAATATTATTTCTTAAGAGTTTTCTCAATTTTGTCTTATAAATTTCGAATTGTGTATTTTTTACAGGGTTAATTCGTAAAAAAAAAAAAAAAAAATCATTTTCACATTTCTTTCCTACGTTAATAACAAGCGCCTAAATTGAACAATCTCCTTAAATATCGACACTTTTGGTGTTTGGAGTACAAAGATTTCCTGTGTCAAATGATGTGTTATATCATGTGACATTGCTTTTAACAATAATACATATTCTAAAATTTAAAATTATAGGATCATATTTTAAACGATTAGAATTGAGTTTTAGAAAAATGTCTCAAAAAATTATACATTATTTAGCACAAAATATCAGAACTGATATGGGGTGGCAAATAATAATAGATGCTTATATATAAACATCGAATGGAGAAAAGAATTGACTTTTCAAATTATAAGATAGATTCTTAATGATCAGTTGCCTTCGGAACCAATCATATAGTGAAAATATTTGTAGATGGTCAAAGCTAGCACCTACTATTACTAGTATGGAGTATATAACAAGTGTGAATCTGAAACCAAACTCATTAAGCAGCCAAATACACCCAAAAAATGTGAAATCTTTTCGTATCAACCTTCTGATTTTTGTTCTCGATCCGCTACTATAATTGTCTTGTTGGTCGTAAATAATTATAGATAAGCTTTTCATTGTCAATAATATTAAAATTCAAATTTAGCAACTTGAAGGAGACATCATACCACCTACTAATCTCGTTCAAAAACCATATAATAAGCAAATTAAGCCGCCGGGGATCAACTAATGTAGTACACTGGATCGGGGACCTTGAAAGTCCGAGCTCCAACGTTGCTACCCAGCAAATCGCTCCATTGATCTCCCATGTGTTATGACTGTTAAGCATTCTAATTAAAATGCAAGGGGTTGTTAGTATGTTGGTTATTAAGGAAGTCAATAGTTAAGGGGAGCTCAGTGTAAAATGTGGTTATATAAACCACCCGAAAGAGGAAAAATATTGTTAATGAATTGTTATGAATAACTTCCCCAAAATCTGTTTCTCCCTCTTGTTCTCTCTCGTTCTCAACCTCTTCTCTTCTCCCAATCTGTCTCTGTCTCTCTAACCTAGCTCGACCACAACAAGTGGTATCAGAGCATTCGATTCTCGGATTGAAGAATGGAGCTTGATACTTTAGCCGATGATTATTTCTTAATTGGAGTAGAGCCGCAGATCTTTCTCGAAATTCCGAAAGATAGATTTGAGTTAGAAGGGTGTGCCACTGCTTTTCTTGAGAGAATTGTCCAAACGAAGTCAGTTGAAGAATATTTTGAGGAATTCAATGTCGTTCGAGCTCAATTGGAAAGTGTAGCTTCACGTTTGTGCGAGGAGTTGTCCGACGGTACGTTCCTCGATCTTTTCATCGCTGGATTAGAAGTAGAAACTAGGCTATATGTCGAATTGTTTGCACCAAGTGCATCTGTAGGGGCTAGGGCGTGCGCTGCCACGTATTACGAGAAAAGGAGTCCTGCTAGACAAATTTTTTTGCATCCAGTTGTTGAACATTCGACTTATGCCTTTGAGTTTGGAAATTGGAAGTTAATAGATGCACTAGGCGCGAAAGTATCATCAAAAACCTCAATTGGTACAGAGGAAATTTTTTCATCAAAGAAGGAACAATCTGGATCGAAGCACTCCAAATGTTCGATAAAAGTCCTAGGAGAGGAAGTGAATGCATTACTCCAGTCAGGTATTGATTCCTCTCACTTTGCAGTGATGTGTATATGTGATAGATCGAATGGTGAAATTGCAAATGGTATCCTATCATTTGATATCTTAGCAAATGTAAGAGAGTTTGTGGAACTTGAATTTTGGTCGGGATCATTGTATGAGGTGTCAACATTGTTGTGGGGTCCAGGAGGAAATTGGAAGAGTGTGGTTGAGGAGGTTAAAGGAGTGGTCGGTGATAAGGATGTAGATGAAATTAGCTCAACCACAAATAAGAAGTTGGTGACTAAAGCAGATATGATGAACAATTTGGGGATGATTGCGAGATATGTTACCAAGGAATTTATGGAGGCACTGCAGGCACGCAATGAGGTGAGCATGAATGGCCAGTTTGGTGTTGGTTTCTATTCTGCCTTCCCTGTTGCAGAGAAGGTTATTGTCACTACAAAGCACAATGATGCGAATAAGAATGTTGTGGAGTTATATCTTTCTCAAAAATGTTGCAGCACCTCTCATGTATATGTGAGCTTGTCCTCGAAGATGGTAGGTCTTTGCGAGTTTATAGAAAGTCAGCTAAACAAGAGGCATCCGAAATTGGTTCAGTGGTTTAACTTGGAAGAACTTCCATATACTGAAGAATTATTCATCCAACTATTCAAAAAGAGGTCTGTGGAATATGCTGAAAGTGGTGTTGCAGGGATCGTTTCTGGTGAGGAACTTGGGGTTAGCGCATATTGCGTGCCCCTTATTTTCATCTTCAATTGAGGATGTAATGATAGAGCTAATGGATATGTCCCATGATCTTGTACCAATAGATAAGTTGCATCAGTTATTAATGGATGCAAGATTTATAGAGGAATTCTTGTCACGTTTTGGTAAAAAGGTTCTGCTAAGCAAGGACATTGAAGATGTGGAATTTTGGATTGGGCTGGTAGAGAGAAAACTTTCTGTTGCATTCTACAGAGACAACGTAATAACTGGCAAGCAGACCTATAATGATTAATGACAAGTTTTAGGAAAACAGTTGGCTACTCTTGGACTTTTGGTTTTTCTAGGAAGAGAGACAAGGATTATTGTTAGCAAAGATGAGTATACTACCTAAGTTACCTGGAGTGTGGCCATCTTTTATGTTGTTCAGGATTTGATTTCCTACCAAAGTTTCAGCTCTTCATTGATAGTGCAGTTTTCCTATTGTTGGATCTCACTTACTGGTCTCTACCTTTTCATGATCGATTTCCTACAATCCCAGCAAAAGGTTCACTTAGTTTCTATGCGTATTTTACCTTGCCAAGCTATAGAATTGAACTTTGTGAAAAGCTCAGGGCTGACTGATAATCCAACAAGCTCAGTGTTTGTAAATGTACCTGATATATCCAAACTCCAATGGCATCCATTTACGGTTTCCTCCAGCAGTAGTATGGATCTTGCGAAGCTGAGTATTGTCATCAAAGTCGAGGGGAGCTGGACTCGGAAGCTGTAGGAACATCTTGAGATCTTCCTCAAAGGCATACGTGTTCAGATCCTAAAGTCAGCAATATGTTTTTTTTTTTCTTTTGTCATTTTCCATCCTTGAGGACAAGGATCTTTTAAGGGGGATGGAATGTTATGACTGTTAAGCATTCTAATTAAAATGCAAGGGGTTGTTAGTATGTTGGTTATTAAGGAAGTCAATAGTTAAGGGGAGCTCAGTGTAAAGTGTGGTTATATAAACCACCCGAAAGAGGAAAAATACTCTGAATGAATTGTTATGAATAACTTCCCCAAAATCTGTTTCTCCCTCTTGTTCTCTCTCGTTCTCAACCTCTTCTACCAATCTGTCTCTCTAACCTAGCTCAACCACAACACCATGTTACCCTGGATTCTGTATCCTCCTCCTTCCAGCTCTTTTCTTCTTTTCGACTTGTAAGCCACTGATGTTAATCCCCTGTCCGATTCCCCCCTGCATCCTCAACGGTACAGGGCCAGATTAATAATAATATCCCATTTAGCAACGTTTTCAAAATGAATGTTCCGTTGGATCAATCTTAGTATTATTTTTCTTGTGTTGGATCTTTCTTTGTATTACAAGATTCAACAAATATCAACTGCGATCCAACATTGATTTGTAGGTTCAATTAGTCAAAAAATAATTGGAAACTTGACTAATTACCTTAGGATGAGCTTCTCCCACGTACGATATCCAGCAGCCTTTAAGTTGGCAATTCTCACATTGTAGTAAGCCCCATCAGTTCCTGATAAGAAAACAATCTTAAATCCTAATTTCACCAATCTTTTGTACAGTTTAACTGCTCCCGGCATCGCTGGTGCTACTCCCTCCCCAACCCATGCATTGAACTTGGTATTGTTGTATGGTCTTGCCCTGAAATCCATCACATTAATCACAAATTAATATATACGATCATTAAGATTTCTATTTTAGTTCGAAAGTAAGGCAATATATATGTATTCTGTATTTACCCAAATGAAACATTGGAGCGAGCATAGTAGGGAAGATTCGAGAGGGTGGTTTCATCAATGTCAAAGACTCCAAACATCCTTGCCATCTCCGGTGAGATTGAGGCTGGCAGCGTACTCGTAAGCAGCCTCGGCCACCGCAACACAATCGTCACGGTACTGTTTGCCTAGCATGTAATGACCAACGTACTCTTCACATGCTTCCGGGACCAATCTCCACCTCTGGAGATTGTTGGTCTCCACCGCAAGTCGCCAGCTCAGGCAGTTGAATCTGGGGACCGTGTGGCATGAGAAGATGGATGTGGTTGTGTAGGACAGGGGCTGCATGACATGCTGAAGTTGCACCTGTTAGAATTAGAAAGAAAATCAACAGCGTGAGACCCATGATTTTGTTGTACTGGGTTTTGGGTTTGTGGACATGTCCAGCCTAAGCTATAAATAAGGTCCATCTTGCCAATTTGGCCTCCTGGATGCAATTTAATTACAGTTGTCGCACGGATATTCTGTAAGTAGATTAAAAAATAATGATTTAATTTCTGGCTGCCTTACACAAATTGGTTGAATAATCCATGCATGAATCATGCACCCTCACACTATTCAACAATCTCCCCCCAACAAAAATCCAAAAGTAGGGCCATTCCGTTTTGTCTTTGCTCAACCATATCGGCTTGACCAAGAGGCTTCTTCCTATAATTATACTAGACATATCATACCAGTTAACACGTGGGATGTTATTTTTTTTAATTGTGTTATTTAAAAAGTTAAAAATATATAAACAAAAATTAAGTACGATATGAAAATAATTCTATTTTATACTACAGATTCGTCGTGCCGTGTGCAGTAGCTTTGGTTGGGAGGGTAGTGATCGGGTGGGCTACATTCCGTCCCCAGGATAACTAAGCCCGCGGGTCATCTTGATTCTTGCCGTATATGCCCTATTTTTTGTTTGCTGGGCATTGGTCTTTTGGCCTCACGAACCAACATTCCCGCCTTCGGGGGTATGGACTGTTTGACAATAATTAACGTCACGACATTTGTCACAATGTGACAAATTATGAAGAATTATGCTTCAAAATATTGCAACCGTAGCCGTAGGTAGGTAAATCATTTAAGTATCTCTTACTTGAACAAGAGAAAAGCGGCGATCTGGGTCATGCTGTTGCCGTGTCTCAACCAACTTGAATGTCTGATTTCCAACATGGGTTCCTATTGATTAAATTGCTCCACTGATCCCCCATGTTTCTGACGATTCCATAACCCTGCGCTTACAGTTTTCTCTTCGTTGATTTGAACCACACCGACAAAGTTTCCGTCTCTGCTGTTGCCCTGCATTTATTCATACTAATTACTAACGATTATGGAACAATAATTGTACGAAACAGAAAATATTGAATGATTGAAAGAAAGGTGAAGCAAGAGGAGGAAGAGAGGGCTAAGAGTTCTGGGGAATAAAAGAGAATTAAAAGTTCAACAGGTTTAATGATGAATTGGTCCCAGTGGCATTTATTTTGCTCCATTTTTTTTGTAGCAACAATTTGGAGTGGTAAGAAGACAGCTACTTTTCACAACTTCTCGAAAATGCTCCGTCAAATTAACGCTAATTGCTACACATTTTTCCCCAAATAGCTGGCTCGTTTTCTCCAAAACGGAGTTCCAAAACGAATTTGTGGGGAGGATGACTCCCACTACAGATGCTCTAAAAATACTTGTTAAGACAACGAAGGTAGAAAGTTTTTGCATTGAAAATCAGTAAAATTGATTGATAACACTTGTTAACGCTCTAATTCCAATTTTCAATGTAAAAAATTGACGTCCGACCTGAAGGGATTCCACCAGGACCCACATGAACTGACAGCGAGCTGGGCGGAACCCCCTTCAGCTAGACACTTTGCTTCCACGTCACAGTGGTCCATGACCTGAAGCACCGTATCCAAAGGACCAAGTCACCTGCACCTATTCATTTACAAAACTCGTCAGCTGCAAAGGACAGATGGTGACTTTCTATAACTCTGCGCCTGAAGACCAGCCTGACCAAATCCCATGATTTTAGGGATTACGGCCGAGTTGACATGTCCCGTGAAGGCAACCCTTCATAGGACTGTTCACCAACCACCATGCTAACCCCTTATCAGAAAAAGGACAGCGCCCACTCTCCTGTGGACCCAAGGGGACATTCCATGCTCCTATAAATACCCCTCCACATAGAGCTTTACGGTTCGTTATCTAACATATTCAATAGCACTTGCACTCATTTATTGCACCTAAGAGCAGCTCACCATTACTTGCCTCCTACGAGCAGCCTACTAAGCAAGCTCCTTAGCTTTCATAACAAATCTCTTACTCTCACGCTTGAGAGTCAAGCAGGATGAAAACATTGCTTGCTCCTTCACAAAGGTATTTCTCGTTTTATCTACAGCTCAGGAATTGTCATTACCAAAGACTATACAATCAGCAAAGAACCTTCATCCACATCACTTCTTTAGTGTCAACTCACTAGCCACGTGTTTGGTGCCAGATCAGGATCGATCAAAAACTTTCCCCTTTTGTAATTTTAACAAGTGGTCATGATCAATTTAGTACAGACCTATTCATAGAAGGAAAATGCTATCGCACTTGATAAGATTATTGATATAAAATGTTTTTGCGTTGATAATGACAACCATCAATGCTCTGTAATCTATTCCAAATTCGAATGCAAAAACTTTCCGCCTTCTGTCATTTTAGTAAGTGTCCTATGTAGAATGACCTACCTTTACGACGAATTTTGCATAAATATCAAATGCCTGAAAGTCTGAAACACTTTATGCTTTTGCATACAGTCCACCAGTGAGCAGAGTAGCCTTCTTCCAACTTTATAATAATACCCCTTCTTTTCATTAACTGTACAGATAGCTTTTGTCTTCTGGACTTCTTTTATTAAACTCCTTGTTTGATTCAAGCTTTCTCTCTCACGCTTACAGGAGGGTGTTTAATCTTTTATCAAAATCATACTTCAAAACATCTCAAATTTCCTGACTTAACCTTCAAAACTCATATTGTAGACTGTCAGCCGTCAATATACTCAATCCTAGAACCAGCCCCAGCCCCAGCCCCAGACCTGATTAGTAATTGAACCATAATACCAGACAAATTGGTAGCAGTCATATCATGTTGGCTGGTCAATAGAGGATGCATCAACCAGGTGTTTCACTATGGAGAAGAGATGGAAATATTAGAAGTGTGACTTAGGTAACCTACTGCCATAGTGTTCATTTTAAGTGTTGGGATTTGTAGTAAGATGGATGTTATTGTCTAGAATATACATATTTCATCCACATAGATGCTCATATTTGTAAATAAATGTCCAGTAAATAGGGGCTTGAAGCTTTGAAGTTTAAGTAAAATAGCACGCACCCGATAGCAGAATGCCGGTTTTTGAAGCATTAGGACGTGCAAGGTAAAATTAAGCGGGTTCCCACGACATAAACGATGCACAAGAATAATGCTCCGGCTCAGCAGCCACGGTTTTCTGCCAGATTAGATGATACAAATTAACATTGAACAACAACAATGCTACTACGCAGAATGCAGAAACGATAGTCAAGTTACATGCTGAGCACCACACATCAAAGACTGTGGTTTAAATAGTGTTTTTAAATGGTACAGTTGGTACTCTTTCCGTACAAAAAATAGAGACCATGTATTTATGGAGTTTCAAGAAAATGTTTGACCTTATGATTACTCCCTTATTACCCACAAGTTATCATGCAGTTGTGCCAAATCAAGAGGACCTGTTTAATGTTCTTTCTCACAGTACCAAAGAGTATTGTAGCCTATTGACTCTTAAAATTTTCTTACAAAGGAATGGGAATTCTTTTTTTCCAGAAACAGGAGTAGCAAAACTAGCCCGAAATATAAACAAGAATGATCCAATAAATTATCCTATAACTCTCTACCCCCACACCATCCCACAAAAAAAAAAAAAAAAAAAAAAAATTCAAGCAATAACCAGGGAAACTTACCGGGTTTCATCTGGACCAGCAAAACCTTGTAGTCAGTTCATCAAATGGTTTCAAGGTCATCTCTGCACCCTTAAAAGGCATATCCATTTCTTTCACGCTCCAGAGTTTAATTTAAAAATAAAAGACAAAGCAATCACATGAGACCATTATATGGAAACAGAATACATCTATATTTTTCATAGAAAAAGAATACCTATACTTGTCTTACTATAGCATATACAGAACTTGGATCATTCAATATGAATTGCAACACTTTTACGACTTGAATCTGTTTCTGTTGAAGATGATGCACCAAATTCTGGGCCCTGAGGTTGCTGTATTTAAGTCAATCTGCTTCTCTACAAACAAGCTTCCAACCAAGAAATATGAAATAGTCACGTTTATAAGGAACAGTTAATTAACGGATCACCCATAGCCAAAAAATTCAGTTATACCCGAAAAGATCTGGTTGATGCATGTGAAAAAAATTCTCCAAGCTTACAGTAGTAGCCCATTCGTGATTTTCCCAATCAGCATAGTTACCAGCTAAGCAGAAATGGAGAAATGCAAGTATTCGCAAGCTGCTTGAATTGGTTGTCCGTTTAGAAGTACTATTATTCATCACCTTAAAGGACTAACAACCCAGCCAGTGATTGGACTCTGTCTCCGACCTCTGAATTTCCTGTGTGACCCACTTTGCAACCGTTCGAGAATGGAATAAGTGATAGAATCTGGAGTTAACCCCTGCTGTTTTAGTTTTGCATACATATCAACAGCTTCTGCTGTTCTCCCAGACTTTTCTAGACAGTCTAATAAGATGTTGAATGTCACAATGTTGGGGGAACAGCCTTTTGAAAGCATTTCATCGAACAACGTACAAGCCATCTCAACTTTCTCCGTCTTGCCAAAGCACTCAATCAGTGTGCTATATGTTATAACGTCAGGATTCAAGCCCTTCTCTTCCATTTCTTTGAGCCTCATGTGTGCCTCATCAAGATCACCATTCTTTCCTAAGCAGTTAATTAAAGAGTTGTACGAGACAATATCTGGCGTAAAGTTGCTGTTCTCGAGTTCTTCAAAATTTTTAATAGCCTCATCAACTCTTCCAACTCTCCCGAAGCTGGAGATCAAGATATTGTAAGTAAATATGTCAGGCAAAGGACCTTCGCGTTTCATTTTTTCATACAAGTCATGTATGTGAGATATTTGTTTTGATTTCCCAAGAGCAGTGAACACCATGTTGTACATCATAGTGTCAGTACTGATTCCTTTCTCATGAATCTTACTCAACAAGTCCAAAGCTTCGCTCATTTTACCCTCATTTAATAAGCTCTCTAGCATGGACAAGTAGGCTTCCCTATCTCCAACATCATGGAAGTTCCACATATTACAGAAGAGCCGGTGAGCCTCACTTGCATGGCCTGATTTACTCAGTGTCCTCACAAGATATGCATATATTGCCTTGTTCATGTACTTCTGCGAAATTTCAACCACCTGATCAAGTTTGCCAAGCTGCCCTTCCGCAACCAGAACATTCAGAACAACACTGTAGGTAAATTCATTGGGGCAGCAATTATTTTCTACCATCTTAGAGAAGAGAAACATTGTTTTGTCAACCATCCGGCTCTTAGCGAGCACCTCTAACATAGTGTTATAAGCAATCAAATTTGGAGTACACGTCTTTGATAGCATTTCTTGAAAGAATGCCAATGCCTCATCCGGTTTCCCAATTTTCCCTGTCATTCTTATCAGTATTGTGTAAGTGTACTCATCTGGCTCACAATGCTTCCTCTTCATGTCTTCGTAAACCTTGTAAGCCTGTTCAACCTGTCCAGATACAGCTAATCAGATGATCAAATTATCATTGAAACAATTTTTCCTCGAGGACAACATGCACACACATTCGGAACATATATATTCACATTAGCACCATAATAAGTCCTTTGCTGATAATGATGAAAAATTAGATTAACTCATGTAAAATAATAAGACTTCCTGGAACATTTTTAAGGTAAAAGATAAACAATTCAACAACCATGCTCTCTCCCTTTCTGCATGCATCGGCATGTCCCCACTAATCTAGGCACCCAATGCACACTAGTTTAGTAAGCTTCATAAGGTTCAAAGAAAACTGCAATACCAGACATGTTACGGAACATTTTAGCCATTAAAAAGAACAGCTTTATATGTTTCAAAGTCTTTGCACACATGCAATCACTTGAAGCTATAACTTCAGCAGTATTGCAGCAATATTAGTCCCACTATATCAACTTTTGTTATTGTACTAAAAATAGCTTAAATTAGCTAATGTAAGCCATTTCTAGTTTACTGTACAGTACTACATCAAACCACAACATTAAGGGGCAAAAATAGGACCTGTTCATCTTTGGCAAGAGCATTCAATAACATGTTATAAGCAAATTTATCCAACTGATATCCCTTTCTCCTTATTTCCCCGTAAACCTCAGTTGCTTTCCTCGTATCATAAGACCTCAAATACGCCTGAAGGAGACACTTATAAGTATAACAATTCATCCTCAGCTCCCACTTCTTCACTAACTTCATACACATTTCCAAATCCTCGCGCCCGCTCCCGAAAATACCAATCAAAAGATTGATCGTCGAGATACTGCCCCGCACACCAGAAGCCTCCATCTCGCAAACAATCCGACGGACGGCGTCGATACGGTCGCATGATGTGGACTTGGACAAAATGAGGAGAATACGGTTGTAGGTGAAACAGTCGTGGCGGAATTTAGGGGTAGAGGAAGAGCAGAAGCGGAAGAACCGGAGCGCGAGGGTTGGGGATTGGAGTGATTTGAGGATTTCGGAGACTTCGGAGGGTGATAGGGTAACGGTGAGGGTTTCGAGGTAGTCCAGGAGGTCGAGGAATGGATCGGAAGAGCGGGGGGATTGGAGGATTTTGGAGACTTTGCAAATGAGGTCACGGCGTGGGAGGGAGTAGCCTCTTACGTCGGTTAGAATGTCCGGTGGTTCTACTTCGACTGCGAATGTGCGGCCGTTATCGGTCTCTGTTACTACTCGGGCGGTGTACTTGGTGGCGTAACTGCGGCGGAGCAGGTGGTGGTTACGGATGTTTATCGTTAAGTGCCGCCTCATTGTTGGGTGAAAGGGTTCTGTCGTGAAATTTGAGGTTGTTAGTTTAGTTTAGTTCGACGTGGCTCCTAAATGCAACTCGACACAAGTTGACTTGTTTTGGGCCCAAAGCCGATGAAGGGCAATTAATAACCCAACCCAATATGGAGTCCGTTAAGAAGATGAAACCCAATAGGAGTTCTAATTTCTAAATTACTCCCTCCGTTTTTAGAAAGTTCAATCTTTTTAAATTTTATACCATTAGCACTTTATAATTTTTATAATTTATACTATAAGTATAATTTTAACTCTTATGTGATGAAATTATCATAATTTAAATATGAACATAAAAATTTGAGAATAAAGATACTTTCTTATAAGTTAATTTTTAAATGATGGTTGTTTCAATGAAACGTTTAAAAATGAAATACTCCCCGATTTAATTGTCCTCGATAGTGATATGTTGTGAGAGCTTTATGTCGCTTTCAGGACAATTAAAATGAAACAGAGGGAGTAATGATATATTTATTCGGGGACGGAGATAAAAGAAGGGAGGGAGCAGTTAGGTAAAGTTTCATGGTGTCTAACCCACGCTTACTAATAACCAGCATAAATGGTAGAATATACAAGAGTGATATGAAATTGAATACTCATTTTAAAATTAATTTTCTTATAAATTGATACTAAATTTGAGGGGAAAGGAGTACATCCTAAAAAGACAAGGTATATTGCAGTGTAATAACGACTTTTTTTTAAAACCATACCCTTGAGTGTAATCGTTTTATGCATGTCACATGCTCTTCTTATGAATTGGGGATTTTACTTGGGCAAAATAGTCGTTTGATTCAAATAAGTAAGGAAGGGCATTCTGATCTATTACTAGAATAATGAAGGGCTTTTAGGAAAACACAGGAGGGAACACACACATATGCGGCAAATTCTATTAAGCGCTTATGCGCTTGGTGCAAGAAGCACCCCTCCGCAATGTTCATCATATAAAGCTGTTATGTTCATTGATTATAAAACACGCCCCTCCACAATGTTCATTAATTAAATATGCTATGTTCATTTATCAGAA
>JAOWAN010000005.1:1941749-1955850 GCA_028566635.1 Lobelia cardinalis | reverse complement strand
GAGCTAGTACTTCATCGTTCGTTGTTTCGAGTACTAGTGCCGCACGGAGTAACTCGTAAGAAAGTGAGCCCGTGACACTAAGAACAATAAAATTTTAAAATCAACCTCACGTTAATTTTACAATCCAAGTCAAAATTAAAATCATTATAGTGAATCATTGATTCTTTTACCAATTCAATTAAAAAATACATCTTGTGTATTTACTTATCTCTCAAATTATAATTTTTTAATTTTAATTAAAAAAATAAAATCACCACAGGCTAAGGTAATATTTGAAGATAATATTTTTTAACAGTTGAAAATAAATATTGGATATTTTTCTACGAGGTACCCTCTAGCGCGGGCATTCACTAGTAAGAAAATAATATCCGTATCACTGTTATTTTTTGTTTAAATACATGAGATATTATTACTCTTTCAGTCCTGAAATGAGCGACAATTTTGTACAGCGGCGATGGTATTTTGACCAAATATTTTTAAAATAATACTTTTGAACAATCATACTAAGATATATCAAATCAGTAGCAGTACACACAATTGCAAATGCTAAAAGCAAACAACCCTTCACTCCCAAGAAAACAGATGCGGTTTAGAAAACAATTTCTAGATTACTGCTTGATTCCACTTGTGCTTTTTTTTTTCCCCCTCAGCATGTAGCGGTACTCGAGATACAATAGGAACATGTCATATATGCATACAGAATAGTTAGCAAAAAAAGAAAGATCAACATTGAGCAGTGTGCTTAGTCCAGATCCAAAATGTGCACAGCAAGTCAAGTGGTATTACTATGCCGACAAATCACTACATATACAAAATTTCTAGCCCGACTGACAAAAATAGGCTAGATGCTGCAGCACAGAAACTCCGTTCAGATGAGGCTGATTAGTGATCTCACACCTTTGTAACTTTCATGCTGAGGTTGCAGGGGTCCTGCATGATCTGGAGTCTGGACAAAGTCTTCCTCAACTTCAGTTTGACCCGCCAACTGCCTAAAGAATATTTCATTACAATGCACAAGGCTCAGGAGTGAGTCAATAAAAATAATAATCAAATATTTCAAAAATCTAAACTGGTATAGATGTCTTACAATGCTCTTAAACTTCTGAAATTCATCTCTGCATTATAAACACGGTGTTGATCACCTCTTTCAGGTTCCTGCATGCCACAATCTCCAATCCTTTCAATTCCACACCGGACAAAGATCCCTCCACAGATTTTGGAACGATACACTTTTTATACCCCAGTTTTACGACAGTCATCACCCTCTTCTCCATTCGTGGTACCTAGGAGTAGTAAGAAGCAGCAAACATCATTTTAAACATGGAGACTTCTGCTTTGTTAAGTGGTAGATCAAGGACTTATCACTTGAGGGGAAATATAGGTAAACCAGCTAACCAAAATTCCTTAAAGTAAATTTAGAAACTAGAATCATACAAGTTTAAGCTAAATATAATATTTACGAACTCCATGGGGGGAGTTAACTCCCAGCCACCACATCCCGCAACCATTGGATTTAGTAAGAGTCCAACAAAAGCTATTCACTGACTGAACTCAAAGTTGACATCTATCAACTTGAACTTCACAAATTGACAAAGGTTCACTTCTGAAAACGTGTTCAGTCAAACAATGTGGTATACTATGGTCCGGCTACACAATCTATTGATGGGATATACGGTTAGACTGCAACTCTGTGATATAGGATAACAATCCCAGTGGTTATTTTACTACACAAAGTGCATCTAAAATTTACATTAAACGAAGAAAAAAAACTGAACTGCTGCTGTTTCCTGCTAACATCCTAATACCTAACAAAAATGCCATTTTACAGTCGTGTGTGCAACTTGATTCCTTTTATATGTCTACTGAAAAGCATGTTGAGAAGTGGAGCTTGACCTTACAGCTAACTTTTTGGGCTGGGGTCCCTCGATTGTTAGGACTGTCAGGTCAACAAAATTATATAGCCCGTTTTGTGGAGGAAAAAAAAGGGATGGAAATGGGGAGACCGCAAGACTAAAAGCTTCTATATATTGCAATGAATCATGCTTCCAAGAAGACCAATAATCAAGAAAGAGATGGAAAGAAAAAACCTTCCAAATATTGTAAAATACAAACATGCTTCTGAAAAGACATCAAGAGAAGACAGATATGGGATGGAGATACATACCATACGAAGCTCACCACCAAGGCCAATTTCTCCAATAAATGCCAAGCCATTTGGGATAGGAAATTCCAAGAAACTGGAGACCACAACAGTGAATACTTAATTAATTCGAACGGAACACAACTGAAAAAGTCAAAGCTAAATTTTTGGTATGTGTGCTGGGGGTTGGAAGGGTGGTGGAGCGAGGGGGAGGAGAGGAAAGAACAACTCAAAATGAACCGTAATGGATAGCTTCAAGACCTAGGTTGGTTCATAAATCCAAAAATCCAAGGCAACCTACTATTAAAAAAAGTTTTAACAAAATTCAACTATAAAAGACATGTTGTTTCTACAGATAACATTAGAGAACTTCGAGTGGAAAAGGTAAATGGTTTCGCCTTGTTAGTCTAATTTCACAAAATAAGGTGTTTACTCCTAGCAGTGAAAATTTATTGTTATCTGAAGAAGGAAAAGCCCTCTGGCCCAGCACCCAGCAAACATAAAGATAAATTCTCTCTTCACGAAATGAAAATAACACAATCAGGTGGGAAAAGGTTACTGATGTAAACAAAGCAAAAGAAGGCATGCCTGCTACAAATTGCTGCAGCTACTGCAAGATCCCCAGCAGTTTCTGTGAGAGTAACCCCACTAACAACATTTAAGAAGACGGCCTTGTAACCAACAGAAAAAGAAGCTTAGCTACAAGTAGAAATAATTGAGCCACGCTCATAACCAAAATTACTTGGAGAAAATTAATGTGAAGGAACCGTGAATTTACATTTGCTTGGAGCTTGAGACCTGCCTGCTTCATAAGAACCTACAATTCAAGAGATACAAAGATGAGTGTAATTCCAGTTGAAAGATTACAGCATGTTGAACATACTTCATAATGCCAAAAGATATCTAATTCCACCACTATCACAATCTTGTCTGCTCTCCGTTAACCTATCAAATGAAAAAAATAATCCTTTCATCCATACTTGTACCATTTAAAATTGCACTACCCTATTTTTTTTTTTTTAGAAAAGGAAAGATCATTTTGGGACGAACAAAAGAGGACAGTGGGCAGATCTTTTTGGGACGGAGGGAGTATATCGGAAAATAATAGAATTAAGGAGGGAGTATATCTGAAAATAATAGAATTAAGAGAAACAAGCATTTCTATTCTCGAGAAAAGGAAAAATGAGATGGAAATGACAACTTATGATGCTATGAAAGCCAGAAAGACTAGAAGCAGTTGAATAGATAATTTGTGGTATCATGTTCAAGAAATATATATACCAAAAGATATGGGATCACTCGATGCAGGGGCTTTTGCACAATACATTTTAAAGTTCACTAACCGAAGATGCATGTATATACTACAATTTCATAATCTCTGACCTCGTATCACAAACGAGAGATCATAATTGCAGCACAGCTCACTCTCACTCTCAATTTTGTTTTATTAGGTCCAATAAAAAACGTCAGCGTCCAACCTGAAACAATTCATTTTGGTTTTTCAAAAAAAAAATTTTGTGACCCTAAACGAGTTCTTTCACTGAATTGAGGTCGAAAATCCATATACTAAGTGAAAACGGGCTTGTTTAAATTCTGCTCATGGAGCAAAACTGCCTTCTGTAGTAGCAGGAAAGCTTTTGACTAAAGGAAGCTAAAGATTCTTTTTGGTGGTATTCATCACGTGCCAAGTGCCAAAACCCTTGAACCAAGTGTTGAGATTCTGTCTGCGCCATTTACCCTAGTGTCGTTCTCAGACATGGAAGCGTCAATCCCTGTCTTAGAAATTTTCCTTCATGATGTTAACCACCATTGATTCCAAGAGCCTAAATTCCCAGGTGACTGAAATTGATTCAACCTAACTTACTACTCTATATCAAAATTTTGAAGGAAGAAAACAAGAAAATAAAATGACTACTGTATCTCTTACAAGCAATTCTCTGTTTTGGTCCAATGAAAAACAATTGTACTTCTCTTCTATTTAAGGACTGCATGCTTAAATAAATGCATATCAAATAATAAATTGGATCATTTTTGCTAAGGTTTTTGTTTTGCATGATAGTTACATTCAAGGTTGCTACTAGATTCTTTTGTAAGGGAACAAAAGAACGGAAGGTATAACTTAAAACTAGAATCTGTTCTCTTCAAGTGTGGATTTTTTTTCTTACTGTTTCCGCTCCCAATAGTATAGGTGGACATTGCGTTACATCTCTATGAATCACTCCAGCCTGTTTAGAGTGGAGAAACTCACTCCCAAATTGAGGAAAATATTTCCAGCAAATAAGTTACTTCAGCTCTGTTTGGATACTTACTTTCTCCTCTTTTTTCTTTTGTAGTTTTGGTTTTGATTATGTGATGAGTAGGAAGAAGTGGGAGAAAGATAGAGAGAAAGTGGTGGGACCTAAGAGAGAGAAGGTGAAACAAAGAGAGAAACAAAAAATGTGGTTTGCATGGCAGCAAAAGTTATAGAAAGATAGAGAGAAAGTAATAGGAGCGAAGAGCGAGAAGAAAAATTACTTGAGCTTTTAAAATTACATAAGTGAACGGAGCCTTCATGGACTGGTAAAGTAATTTGTAAACCTTTCCGTCATTGATATGTATGCAGTGAATATGAAGCAATTTGGACATAAAATAAAGGATGATCAAAGATGACTGAGTTAGCAGAAATTTTAACAATTACTCACTGCAATAATCATGTTCGCTTTACCGGCTTCCATGCCATTCACTTGAGCCGAAATTTGAGCGCCAGCTACACATAACGCCTACATAGAACTCTGCATGTCATGCTAAAATGTAGCCAGCATCTTCATATGCACCAAAATTAAACTATCCTTCGCAAAGAAGCTTCAATGCATGTGGTAAAATAAGGTAACTCAGGAATGCAATGACATTAAAAGGTTAAATCAATTGCACTGTTAACCTCCAGATTCATGTTGACCAAGAAGATGAGTAGAAAGATCTGAATCTCATTCAATATTCCAAAACGAATCATGAAGAAGCAGACGTGGAAGAAGGGCAATAAAATGAAAGAAAACCTGAATTTCAATAAGAAAAGTCCGAGATCCATCCATAATTACGGCAACAGCTAGTCCTGCCAAAACCTCCGAATCTCCAACCTGCTCGCCTAGAAACATCTCACTTGGATTCTGAACGGCTTGTAATCCCGCTTGTGACATATCAAAAACTCCTAGCTGGCAGAAAGAAAGTAATTCATTGTAAAAACTAGAAACGAATAACTTTGACGGAGAACATATAACCTGAAAAGTAGCATATATTAAGTATCTATACAATTGATTCGCATGTCCTAACCATGGCCAATTGGAGTATAATTGGTCCAGCTGAAATACTGTGGTGATTTTTCAAATGCTGTCAGCCATAAGTCAAGCGGAAGACACATTTCATAGATAAACTTTTTATGAAAAATGAAGAGGGTACACCCTTCACCGCTAAGAAATGTACCATTCTTATCTGCACTACTTTGTACTCCTTCAAACACAGGCATACGATTACGCTAACTTCCTTTCCACTTTCTTTGGCATCTTTCATCACAGAAGGAATTGTTGAAGTTGTTTGTGATTGTGTCGAAAGCATCTTAGGTGATTCTCTCATTTTATCTCCTCTTTGAGCTAGTTTACAGTCCATACTTTCATGAATTACAATTCAAATTTCATGTTTTCTTCCACCTCTATGATTCAATTTACTCTAAACTCATTATATAAAGTATTTGTTCATTTTACACCCAACAGGCACTAACACAAAGTAAAGCAGGTCGAAGAATTTTCCGTTTTACTTAGCAGCCATTTTGAGATGGCATGAGTCTGGTGATATAAAGGCAGATCTTGTAACTGATCTGAAGTGCTTTCTTTTTAACTTGGCAGGTACTATTTAGTGATCAGTTGAGCTCCAGTCACATTTTCACTTCACCCAACCCTCCCCACCCTCCTTCCCCCCCCCCCCTTTTTTTGTTATAGCACCAGCAAAGCATCTCGATCCATTTTAATAATGAGCCCAGATGACATGCTGATTACTTCACCCTCATTTGTAATGCTTCTATCAAAAAGCAGAAAGCATTACATATTGGTTGATGATATTAATTTAAACCTTCTTACTTTTAGAGCTTCTCTCCACTCTGCTAGGTAACAATAACCCCCACCTTGGACCTCTTGGTAGAAAAACAATCTCCCATACAAACAAAACATCGAGTAGAAATGCATGACAGCATAAATCCATATTTCTCCAACATCTCAAGCACAGATCGCTCAAACAAATCCCAAAATAGAAGTGCACCCAACCAATGTCACCTAGCATACAAAAATCACCAAGAGGAATTACGAGAAGCAATTTAACTGCCACACAAAGACAATGGAAGGACAATCATGACAGTGTGGTGGCTTCTGCAAGATGACTTTATAATTGTTGCACAACTAGTGCAATAAGCATCTCCCATGTTCGAACATAATTCTTGATAATTTTTAGATGTTTAACAATAGTCCGTGCATGATTTACATTTCTTATATATAATAAGAGTCATTCAAAGGTAGCAAAAAAATGGCTAGTTCCCCTACCTTAAAGATTAATTATGTGTACATTTTAAAGCTTAATTAAGTAAACGAAAGAAACTCCACATGAAGAAAATTTTAAAGTAAACCACATAAAGTTCGTACTGGCGGATCTTAATGCAAAAGAAAATACTCCCTCAAGTCTTAATTATATTGGCCACAACCACAAGATAAAAACACAAAGATTAAGAATCTCATTAAATCCATCAACTTCCAATACAAAAAAATGGTTTTCCCCTTATACCCCTTCATTTAATTGCTTGACTTGTAATTAATGATTGATTGACTGAGGCATTATTTTCATAGACTTTGTGAAATGGCCAATATCTTTGAGATGACCAAAAACGGAAAGGAGGCCATAATAAGCGAGACTGAGAGAATATGATATTGTCAAAACAACACAACTCAACTCAGCCCTTTTACCCACTGGCGGTTTGCTAAATGAATTCTTTATCGCATTAATATTATGTCCAATGCAAGGTCAACATGCAAGGTAAACTCCATCACGTACTTCTTAATTATTATCAGCCATGTTATTTTGCCATCACCTAACTCTAGTACAATGATTCAATGTGATACTCTCAAACATTTTAACGTTCTCTATTCTGCTACACTCATTTTCTTAATATTTTGTTTTCATAATTGCTCAACTTTTTGAAAATTGGATGTCCTAAGACTTCCCTTTCATCCTAACGGTATAGGCCCCTATCACATAACATAAAATCACTTCGCATTCCACCTGACATGATGTACCTTTATATGAATGACATCATCTCTCAACTCCCCATGTTTATTAATAAAGCACCCAAACTAAGGAAACTGACGCTGTTCTCGGTATTTCTAGACCATCTAACCTAACTTTGTGTCCATACTAGAAACTGGCCCTTTTGTGGAATATCTAGACCGTCTAACCTAAACCACTACTAGAAAATGATCCCTTTGTGGTATGTATAGGCCGTTTAAGCTAACTCTATCTCCAACGCTACTCCCTATGCCGCTAAAGTTTGCATTCCACATTATTCATTGCACTCTTCTTGCATAATCCGGCCTTGCTTGTTCTAAGAAAGACTACATAGGTTTAGCAATAGAGACGCTGGTGACCAAATCACATCAACATTCTAAATAAAGCTAGAATAACTTAATCGACTGTAAGGGAGTGTGCTTAAAGTAAAATTTGAGGCATCCAACAACTTGGACTGAAGCACATATCTATGCTAACTCAAAAACATGATTGTGTTCAATCATAAGGGACCTTATGTCATAACATTTAGGAGCTGGATGATGCCATTGGAATTCCACCGTGAATAAAACCTACTAATGATCACAATATATAAAAGCACACAGACCATGTTGAACCAATGAAGATCGATGTAAATTATATCCATAATACAAGCCATACGATCAGCTATATTGCATACCTCATCCGTTGAGCCAAAACGATTCTTTATAGATCGAAGCATGCGATGCGATGAATACCGCTCCCCCTGAAAATTGTTGTAGAATATACAATTATATGGCTGTGAAAGAGCTGCTAACTGCTTAAGCAACTATCTTGACACAAACTATCCACAAACTTCATTCATAACCTTTCATTGTTTGAAATGACTTGCAAGCAGACAAAAGAAATAATTCATATCAAACTGGAAATTCGGTTCTAATGTTCCTGCGCGTCCATTTTTCTATAGCCCACTTCTAAAACCAATTTTCCAACACTCAACGGCCTGAGTTTTTGAGCTTATGAGTGTAATATGGATCTCAGGCGCAATTCTTCTGCTATCTAGTATCCGAATAAGGCAGCGTTGAATCTTTCAAAGAATAACTTAAAAACATTTATATGTTATCAGAGCTTGTGTCATCTGATCTAGAGTTCAAGGCCTCCGGCTCAGCTAGAGCAGTTTATGCACACCAAGCAGTTGACGTACTTTCTACTCTTTATGATGGCCAAACACAATTTAGGCCCTGTTTTAAGCAATTTGCACACTGAAGTATCAGTTTTGAGTACCGTGAGAACCATCGACTTGACCTGTAACAGTCAAGCATCACGTGCGGGATATAATTGTGAGATGCTTCAAGAGCTACCACGATGTATTAATCTCTTAGAATTTAAGATATGGGACACATTTGAACGGAACAAAGCATGTGAACATTTCTAGAAACCAACATGAGCTTCCTAAGGAGAAAATGTAAAAAAGATAAGAAGATACCAACTTCCATGTATAAAACAGCATCAACAATGTGCTCCAAGACACGAGGTCCTGCTATGTCACCCGACTTTGTCACATGTCCAATCTGAAATGGGCAAAAAAAGGTAGATAAGTAAGCTTCTGATAAGAAAACCCTTTTATAAATCAGCCAGTCAAGTTCAAAACTGTATATAAATTTATAAGGATAACGTCAAAGTTTCGGATATCAGGAGAAGAGAAAATTACTCTGGCACATTTAAAGAATAAGATTTTTTTCCTTTTTTGGTACAAGCCGAAAGAAAAAGCTAATTTGACCTTCAAAAAGCAATGCCACTGCACGAAGCAGGTCCCTCAGGTCAGTGGGAGGCTCAGTTCAGTCTAAGCAGAAATTCATGTTGATCTACTCCATGTTAGCTAAGAAATCTGCAAAATTGTTTCCTTACTGCAACATGAGCTGAACTCTGCAGGTTGAGTCTAGGAGGGTATTTAATATCTTTGAAAATGCTGGCTATTGAGTATTCAATATCATTGGGGAGCTTAGTCAGACTAATAGCAACCAACATAAAGAATAAAGAGCTGATGTTTTATAAATATGGAGAAGTACTAATAATCACGGTGTTTAACTTAAGCATAACACTACTGATACTTGATCAGAAGTAAAGGAAAAACAAAATACTGAAATTTATGGAAGTTTTGTTTTGGCAAGGGAACCCAACAAGAGCAACAATTCAATTCACTGGGGCATCCATAACAGATACCCAAACACATTGTGGAAAATATTCCCCGTCCATATGTCATATCACTTTCAAGAAATTTTACCCCGTGGATGCTTTGTATGGGGAGAAAAGGGAAAGATTATTTCAGTTCTATATCATCACTTGAGAGAGAAAATCGGACAACTGACTAGCCAATACTATAGACTCACCAAGAAAACAGGAATGTTGGTCTTCTTAGCAAAGCGCAGCAAAGCAGATGTGCATTCTTTCACCTATCATAGATTTCGTTAGTACTGATGTCTAAGATCACCCAATAATATCACCTTATGAAGTAAAGTAAATGTTCGCTGCCAAAACGAAACTGTGATAGGTCGCAACATTCTGGAGCTTGAACAAAAACAAAAGAAGAGCGGGAAAACAAGTGAAAACTAACAGCAGGGAAGAACAGAGTACATAAAACATGGTTCGAGACTACAAGAATCTAGATAAATTCATCCAACAACGAATTAACGTAAAACATTTTTATTTGAAAATCCATAATATAAATCCTGGATGGCACAATCTCATCAGACCATGAGACATTCCAAGTTTCTAACGAAATAGTAAGACGTGATGTACCACCTATTCTTGCAAGTAAAAAATGAAGAGAAGAAGAATGAAACACCTGATTTACCTATTCACATGACTACATGAGTTGATGGAAGATTCAAAAGTTTCTAACCTGGGAAAGACTTCCGGCACTTCCAGTCACTCCTCTCAGAAAAACTGTCTGAATGGAATCAATAATTAGAGCCCGTGGCGACAGACGCTGAGATTTATCTAGAATATCCTGAAATAAGGTACAAAAAGGCAAAGAAAATGTAAATACTTGGTCTTGTGTCAATGGACAAAAAGGAAAAAGTTTCATCTATAGCACACTTTGTTGAAATTATTAGGCCTCTAAATGTGTTAAGCAAATATATAAGCATTTGCATCACATAAATAAATTCAGAGGTCTACAAAATATTGTGTCAGTTGATATTGATGTAACAATGTTGAGCCAGAAGTTTCAAAGATCAAATGTCCAAAAAAAGGATTTAATTTGATCCACCAACGGTGCAAATAATTAAATTACACAATAGCTTTATTTTACTATATTGTACCATGAAATATTTTGAAAAGTCACTTGATTCATGTTATAAATGGTAGGAATTGATTTTCTACCTTAATTTTTGAATTTAAATTTCATGTATATAATGCTTTAAAATGTAGTTTATTTATCAACCACTCAAACGCCTTTAAATGTAAACTTGATCAATGCAGAATCAAAAATTAAAATTGATTTCTACGAAGGATCTACTTGAAATATGATAATCAAGTAATACAAATATATTTTTGAAAAAGTTCTCATCAAATAATATGATTTTTAAGCCGCTTGTGTACAAAAGTTATTTACACCGACGGTGGATCAAAATTTTACTCAAAAAAAAACAAAAAAAAAAAACAATAAGCAATCTTATGTGTATAAGACAGTTATCAGTACTTCCATTTCGAGCTTCTGTAGATACTGATACACAATTGCAACTACCAAAATCGTGAAAATCGTTTTTCATTTTTTTTTTTTTTTTGATAGATACTAAAGTCGTAAAAATCGTTAATGACTCACCTCACACAAGCCATTTTCCCAATAACTTGGGTGCCTACATGAATCTTTTTTGCCATTCGGTTGGTTAATGCCAGGTCATCACTTAAGCAACACCCTTGATGTTCTTTATTATTGATGTACATGTTAGTTTTGGTCTTCCCCAATCTTTAGCCTTGTTGATATTGATACTATCACACTTCCTAACCATATGAAGGCATTTCTCTCGTTTTATCTGCTATTGAGGAGAGTTGTATGGGCTCACAAACTTTCCATCACAAATTTTAAATGTTCCTAGTTTTAGCTCATCTTCATCTTAAGCCTCTCAATTTCGCTACACTAATTTTAATATTTCTTAGTTTCCCAACACTTTCTTCTAGAAAGTAGCTTGGGTCTTAAAGCTACCCCGTAAAACTTTCCTTTCGTGATATGTCAACCATCTAACTTGACTGTCTCTGATAATACCCATAAAACTTCGAACTTCCATTCCATAAATATATTATATGTTCCCCTACAACTACTTAGTTTAAACCTTTGACTTTCAATGCTTCTCTACTTTTCAAGCTTAGCACTGACTTCATTATTCGTCTTATCAACAATGTCATTTGCAAACAACATGCATCATGTTACACGATAATGTATGTATCGAGTTAATTCATCCATCAGTAAATCAATTCCGGATGTGTCACGCTTGGCGTCTTACCCTCAACGCAGCCGGTCTCAAACCCAGATAAAGGAGGACGGTTGAATTAGGTAGATTTCTTAAGAACATGAACTCTAAAATTTTATGGTGGAAAAGGGCTCATGTTGCGGCCCCCAAGTGACTGGGAAAATAAGGCTGAGTTGGGCATCCATCAATAAACCTAACTTTCAACACTATTCTTCTCTATGCTACCAAGTTATCTTTCTAGAAAGTCTATAATCTGCCTTCTCCGAATTCAAAACAAAAATTAGCAAATCCTTCTTCGCTTTTGTATATATCTCTTATCAACAAAATTATCGACTATGACAATCTCTTTTCCACTGTCTTAACTTAGAACTACCTCAACACTATTGATGTCCACCATCTTAAATCTATTTCCAACTACTCTCTCCAAAAGATTCATTAGTGGCTCATTAATTTAATATCTCTATAATTTGTACCACTCTAGGAGTCACCTATATGCTTGTAGATTGGCACTATAATGCTCTTCATCCATCCTAGGCATTCTCTTTTGAGAACATAATTTATCATGTAACCATACTACCCAAGTCAATCCTACGTCTCTTAGGCAGTTTCATACTTGAATTGGAATTCTATCATCATAAAGCCTTCCTAATTTTTCATGTTTCTTAGAGAAAACTTTACCTTTATTCATCCCTCACTAATTCTATGAAAAAGGTGCTCACTTCATCCCAAAGCAATTGTTCCCTAATAACCCGTAAGAGTTTAAACAAAGTCTTAACTTCGTTTGCAATTCCTTTAATTCCCTTAACTCACCTTTTGCTAGTGTCAAATCAATTGGTCAATCACTTTTTCAATGTCACAGCTTACAAGGGTATTATAGACAATTGATATGTAGAAAATTTCTGAAAACGGGGAAGGTAATTATATTTGGGACCATCCCAAATTGGAATAGGGGACATATACTTTTGGATGGAGTAAGTTGTTGATGGATTCTTTTACATTAAATAATTAAAAGCTAAAGGTGTCTAAAACTATCACTATCAGGCCCTGCATTCGATACCAAATGTGTAAAAATAACTTCACAATCCAACAGTGATAAAGTTTTTCAATTGTTTCTGCACTATCTCTATGAGCCAGTAAATTACAACTTGTAGCAATGTAGCGTACTTTATCAAAACAGGGCCTCCATCGTAGTATTACAAATCTCGGATTTAAGTTCATCTAGCAATCTCCATAAAGAGACAATAGAGTTATTAGCCTCAGTGAAACACACGGGAGCTTCAAAGATAGTGGAAGCTTCAAGTGCAACAATAGTATTAGTAGGAAATTGGAATTTGGAAGTAGTAACGATATAAAGGCCCATGTCCAGGCAGCATATTCTTAAAATTTAACAAGTCAATGAGACATGAATAATGCACATTTGAAGCAATCACCTCGATATCCGTACTAGAGTATAAGTAAAGTTCGTCTGTTCCAATTTTCATACGATCTGCTCTATTCTTGATTTGCTCAATACTCTGCATTGAGAAGGTCAGAAAAAAGGATTTGTTAATTTACCTGATCATAAAAGCGTCACAATGACATGTCACACGGTCACACCTTAAGCTAGATGTGAAAGCAAGAGACAGCTTCACTAATCTAAAGTTCTTGGAAACGCATAAAGAAAGTCTTACGAGCACAATGCAAATGAAAATCTCAAAATTCAGTTAGCCTTCCAATTTCATTTTACATGTGGAGGGGTGCCAGATTTTTGGTTCATGGAACAAACTTACATAACCAAGAAAATGAAAGGAAATGGAACAGCATCCAAACAAAATTACACAAAAGAAAAGAAGAGCAATTACTTCTTTAATGTTATGAGTGGTAGACACTCCATCCATGGGAATCCCTAACCTTGGGCAAAAAAATGCAGCCAAGAAAATTTTACGAGAAGCAAAGACTTTTTCCAAAAGTTAATTGTACTTTATTTTATGTATTTTTTGAGTGCTAGGGTATCTACATGCCAACTTAGCAACTGATAGAGCCTCCCATGTTGCAAGCAGCAAAATCAGCAAACAACAGCCAACTATATCCTTTTCAAGAAGCATAACATAACAATGTTGAATCTCTTATCGTATGAGGACATGAATAAGGATGTAGAAGGAACAATAGCTTTGATACAATATACATGGAAACTGGTACTCATAACACACGCTGAATAAACACTAACCTCTTCACC
>JAOWAN010000005.1:1919790-1941649 GCA_028566635.1 Lobelia cardinalis | reverse complement strand
AAGAAAATCAAGCCAAAGAAGAAAATCAAGCCAAGAATATTGAAGGGAATCAAGCAAGGAATATATTCCAAAGGAATATTGGCTCAAAAGTCCAAGCTAATAGCTGAAATCCTCCTTCCATCTCCCTCTGCCCTTAAGCTCCCATAGCCACCACAGGGCCACCACCACCCTCCGCCCCTCCCATCTTCTCTTCCTTGATTGTTGTAATTTCCACAGTTCCCCTCCAATTAAACATGCCACTATTTTCGCCCCGCAATCTGCGAGCGGCAATTGCTTAAGGAGTACCGCATCTCCACCGCAGGAAATGGAGGCGTCGGCGTCGTCCATTGTGTCTAGAACCCGCACTGCCTTTCATTCATACACTCGTCTGATTTTTTTTGTTATTACTATTTTTAGAATTTTGATTTCTTTTCATTTTTTTAATATGTTTCTTGCCATAGACTCAGATCTGTTGGAGATGGGGATGATGAGAAGGGTGTTGGATGAGATGGGGGATGGTGGTTGGTGGCTGGCTACGGGTTGAGGAAAACGATTGAGGTGGCGATGAGGGAGGGAGTGGAATCGCCGGCCGGAAGTGAACGGGGTGGCGGTGGAGATGGGTGGTGGCGGTGAGGGTTAATTAAGGTTAATTAATGGTAAGTTAATTAAGTAATGAATTAGTTAAGGAATAAATTAATGATAAGTTAATTAAAATAATTTTAATTAGGGTAATTTTAATTAAGGTAATTTTAATGATACTTTAATTAAAGTATTGATTGATTAAGTTTAAAATTTGAATTTATTATGAATTATCTTTTATTTAGGTAATTATAATAAGATTAAATTAATTAAATTAAGTTGATTATTTTAACTAATATATGATATCATACATAATTTATTATAATTATGTATTTAAATAACATATTATTTTAATTAATATATGATATTTTACATAATATTAACTTTTTTATAAAAATAAATTAAAGTATAATTTGAAAAAAATAGTTTATATTTTAAAAACTTTCATTTTAAACCCCGAACTTTATCTAATAGCAAAATGACCTTCACACCCCTGAAAAACTCACCTGCTTTGCACGTGAGTTCAATTTCGTTAAGTTTTTAACGAAATCGTCAAAAAACCCTTGATTGAAACTTTTTTCAAACGTCAGGATTCAACTTAATTTTTTTAAATATTGGCGTCCATTTTAAATCCCCACAAAAATTTTAGGGCCCAAAATAATAAAAACCCTGAAAAATCAGATAGTCTAGACAAAAAAAATGGCAGTCATTGGTTGCTAAAAGAGTCCTTATTTTGTGAGAGATTATTGAAAAACGATTAGAAAATTATATCTGTATCACTATTATCGTTAGTCCTTATGGCAAGTTATTACTCCTTCATTTTCGAAATGAGCGATAATTTTTCACCAAAATCAATCAATAGCGATTGTATTTTGACAAAATATTTTTAAAAAATCATTTTTGAACAATTATATCCCTTCGAGATCAGATCCTCTATATTATTACATGTGCCACTCTTTTTGCCACCACTCACATATTGATGAGACCCACTAATAATGGAACCCATCACTATGTGAGTGATGGTATAGAGAATGACAAATAGAGTGGCATAGAAAATCCGAACTCTATTCCTTCGGCTACATACAGTAAATGTGTTTGGCTGTCCGTGTCAAAAAAGTTCTCAAAAATGATATTCAGGGATGAATTTTTTTTTGTCAATTGCTCTACCATACCCATTGGTCCATCGTGTTATACCAAAAATTGCTTTAAAAATGTCTATCAAAAAATTGTTCAAACAATATCGAACCGTACAAATTTTTTCGGTAGGATAATGATAATAAATATTATTATCACGGTAATGTCATTACCATACCGAAATTAAAATAATTAATAATTTCATATATATATATATATTACATAAAAAAAATTACATACTAATTACTACATCTAACAGTTTTTATAGCTCTAAATTGCCGGTGTTATATCTGACTTGTATGTATTCAAATAATATTTTCTCCTTGAAATGTGATGTCTGGCATCTCAGAAATACTAATCTTGGAAAAAATAGCGCACCATTAGAAATTTTACTAAGCGTCTAAGCAATTGGTGCTAGAAGTGTCCAAATTTTTTCAAAATGTATATAAAAAATATAAATATAAAATATACATAATAATTATGAAGATGATAATGACATAACTTATATATATTTTATATCTATGTTATGTATATAATTTTCATTTAAAGAAAAATGAACGATCTGAGCACACCAACTGGCACACCATAACTCCATAATATGCCTCTCGAATATTATGGAGTACCAACTGGCCAGATGGTATATGGAGCACCTAGTGCTCCTTGCTAGGAGCACCTGACATAAAATATTCATTTTATTACGTTGTTTGTTCATTTTTTAAAACTAAATGTTCATTTTTATCATTGTTACTGAAAATCAATAATAACGGTAAGAACAGTAAAATAAATATTTAGTTATAATAAATAAACAAACAATGTATTAAAATAAATATTATATCTCGGAAACATCCGACTATAGTCCTCCTATTTTTAGGATCTCCTTTCCTTCTATTCATAATCTTTTTGGGCCGCGATCGTATAGGTCTGTGCTATAGATTTGAGATGGGGCACACCATAATACAACCTGGGCCTCGGTGGTTGTATCGCTCAGGTAATTAATTGCTATCCATTTAAAACTTACTCTGGTGATTGCTAATCAATTTTGCATTTGAATTTTTTTTTTTTTTTTATGCGAGCAGGTCTGTTATTTAACTAACAATATTACTTGTACTTGCTAGAAAGAATTTGGAAAATTATTCAATTTCCGAAACCTATGAGTAGCAACATGAGTTGTGGCAAATTAATAGGCTGAGAGTGGAGTTCCCTAAGAACTCGTCCAATAAGAAAATGAGTAATGGCAAAAAATTGTGTGATTTCAGGTCAAGCCAAAACATGGAATTTTTAAGTGTTTTCATGAGTGGTATTATTTTACAGTAGTTTTTACGACAACAACAACAACAACAACAACAATAATAATAATAATAATAATAATAATAATAATAATAATAATAATAATAATAATAATAATAATAATAATAATAATAACAACAACTCTTGCAACATTTGATAATTACTATTACCAAACTATACCCTACCGAAAATTTGATAAGATAATGATAATAAATGTTACATTACCAATATTTTGATAATGATAATAGATAATAATAATGATAATAGAATTTTGATCGGTTGCCCTACCGAAATAACCGCTGCTAAAAACTATCAAGTCAGTAGCACTACACGCAATTGCAAATGCTACAAGCAATTATTTTTCCTTTCTACTGTGATTGCACCTCGCCTCACGGCAGCAAACAACCCTTCACTCCCAAGATAACAGATGCGGTTCATAGAATACAGTTTCTACATTGCTGCTTGGTTCCACTTCTTGTGTTTTTTTTTCCCTTGCATGTAGCGGTACTCTAGAAAAAAACAGGAACATGTCATATACACATACAGTATAGTTAGCGAAAAAAGAAATATCAACATTGAGCAGTGTGCTTAGTCCAGATCTAAAATGTGCACAGCAAGTCTACCAGCCCCAGTGGTATCAGCAAGTTCAGTGGTATTACTATGCGGACAAATCACTACATATACAAAATTTCTAGCCAGACTGACAAAAATAGGCTAGACTGGAGCACAGAAACTCCCTTCAGATGAGGCTGATTAGTGATCCTTTGTAACTTTCTTGCTGGGGTCATGCATGATCTGGAGTCTCTGGACAAAGTCTTCCTCAAGTTCAGTTTGACCCACCAACTGCCCAAGATTAATTCATTAGAATGCACAAGGCTCGGGAGTGACATGATAGTATTAAAAGCTTGTAGCTGATCACGGATAATAAAAATAAGAAAGTCAAATATTTCAAAAATCTAAACTCGTATAGATGTCTTAGAATGCTCTTAACCTTCTGAGATCTGCATTATAAACACGGTGTTGATCACCTCTTTCAGGTTCCTGCAGGCCACAATCTCCAATCCGTTCAATTCCACACCGGACAAAGATCCCTCCGCACATTTTGGAACAATACACTTTTTATACCCCAGTCTTACGACAGTCATCACCCTCTTCTCCATTCGTGGTACCTAGGAGTAGTAAAAAGGAAGTACACCATATTAACAAAGAAAGACTCCACAAAAAAAAAAAGAAAAAAGGCAAGGAGCAGCAAACACCATATTAAACATGGAGATTTCTGCTTTGGTCAGTGGTAGATCAAGGACTTATCACTTGAGGGGAAATATAGGTATAACAGCTAACCCAAATTCCTTGAAGTAAAATTAGAAACTAGAATCATACAGGTTTAAGCTAATTATAATATTTACAAACTCCATGGGAGAGTTTAGTCCCAGCCACCGCATCCCTCAACCATTGGATTTAGTAAGAGTCCAACAAAAACTCTTCACGGACTGAACTCAAAGTTGACATCTATCAACTTGAACTTCACAAATTGACAAAGGTTTGCTTCTGAAAACATGTTCAGTCAAACAATGTGGTATACTGTGGTCCGGCTACACAATCTATTGACGGGGATACACGTTTAGACTGCCAATCTGTGATATAGGATAACAATACCAGTGGTTATTCACTACACGAACTGCATCTAAATTTTATACTAAAGGACAACAACAACAACAAACTGAACTGCTGCTGGTTCCTTCTAACATTCTAATACCTAACAAATATGTCATTCTAAGTACTGTATGCAACTTGATTCCTTTTAGATGTATACTGAAAAGCATGTTGACAAGTGAAACTTGACCTTACAGCTAACTTTTTGGTCTGGGATCGCTCAATTGTAAGGACTGTCAGATCAACAAAAGTAAATAGCCCGTTTTGTGAAGGAAAAAAAGGGATGGAAATGGGGAGACCTCTAAAACCCTCTATATATAGCAATGAATCATGCTTCCAAGAAGAACAACAATAATCAAGAAAGAGATGGACAAAAAAAAAAATCCAAAATATTGTACAATACAAACATGCTTCTGAAATGACATCAAGGAAATACATATGGGATGGAGATACATACCATACGAAGCTCGCCACCAAGGCCAATTTCTCCGATGAATGCCACGCCATTTGGGATATGAAATTTCAAGAAACTGGAGACCACAACAGTGAATATTTATTTAACTTCAAACGGAACACGACTGAAAGAGTCAGCAATAAATGGTTGGTGTGTGCGTGTGTGCTGGGGGTTGGGAGGGTGGTGGAGTGAGGGGGAGGGGAGGAAAGAACAACTCAAAATGGACCGTAATGGAGTGCTTCAAGACCTAGGTTGGTTCATAAATCCAAAAATCCAAGGCAACCTACTATTAAAAAAGTTTAACAAAATTCAACTATGAAGGACATGTTTCTACAGATAACATTACAGATTTTTTAGTGGAAAAGGTAAATGGTTTCGCCTTGTTAGCCTAATTTAACAAAAAAAAAAAGTAGTGGCAATATGTATAAAAACAAGGTGTCTTCTCCTAGCAGGGAAAATTTATTGTTATCTGAAGAAGGAAAAGTCCATTGGCCCACACCCAGCAAACATAAAGATAAATTCTCTCTTCATTAAATAATAAAAACATAATCAGATGGGAAAAGGTTACTGATGTAAATAAAGCAAAAGAGGACATGCCTGCTACAAATTGCTGCAGCTACTGCAAGATCCCCAGCAGTTTCTGTGAGAGTAACCCCACTAACAACATTTAAGAAGATGGCCTGTAATCAACAGAAAAAGATGCTTAGTACAAGTAGAAATAATTGAGCCACGCTCATAACCAAAATTACTTGGAGAAAATGCATGTGAAGGAACCATGTATTTACACTTTCTTCGAGCTTGAGACCTGCCTGCGTCATAAGAACCTACAATTCAAGAGATACAAAGATGAGTGTAATTCCAACTGAAAGATTACAGCATGTTGAACATCCTTCATAATGCCAAAAGAAATCTAATTCTACCACAATCACAATCACAATCTGTTCTGCACTCCGTTAATCTATCAAATGTAAAAAATATATATACTCCCTCCATCCATCCTTGTACCATTTTAATATTGCACTACACTATTTATTTTTTTTAGAAATGGGAAGATCATTTTGGGACGAGCAAAAGAGGACAGTGGGCAGATCTTTTTGGGAGGGAGGGAGTATATCGAAAAATGAGCAATCGTAATTGCAGCACGGTTCACTCTCACTCTCAATTTTGTTTTATTAGGTCCAATAAAAAACATCAGCATCCAACCTGAAACAAGTCATTTTGGTTTTATTTGTGACCCTAAACGAGTTATTTCACTGAATTGAGGTCGAAACTCCATATACTGGTCCAAAAACGGTCTTGCTTAAATTCTGCTCATGGAGCAAAAGTGCCTTCTGTTAGGACGGGTAGTAGTGGGAAATCTTTTGACTAACGGAAGCTAAAGATTCTTTGGGTGGTATACATCACGTGCCAAGTCCCAAAACCCTTGAACCAAGTGTTGAGACTCTGTCTGCGGCATTTACCCTAGTGTCGTTCTCAGACATCAAACCGTCCACCCCTTTCTTAGAAATTTTCTTTCATGATGTTAACCACCATTGATTCTGCAAACCCAAATTCCCAGGTGACTGAAATTGATTTAACCTAACTTACTACTCTATATCAAAATTTTGAAGGAAGAAAACAAGGAAATAAAATGACTACTGTATCTCATACAAGCAATCTCCGTTTTGTCCGATGAAAAACAATTGTACTTCTCTTCTATTTAAGAACTGCATGCTTAAATAAATGCATATAAAATAATAAATTAGATAATTTTTGCTAAGGCTTTTGTTTTGCATGATAGTTACATTCAAGGTTGGTACTAGATTCTTTTGTAAGGGAACAAAACGACGGAAGGTGAAGACTTAAAACTAGAATCTGTTCTCTTCAAGTAAAATGTGGATTTTTTTTCTTGCTGTTTCCTATCCCAATATTATAGGTGGGCATTGCGCTACATCTCTATAAATGACTCCGGCCTGCTTAGAGCGGGAAACTCACTCCCAAATCGAGGAAGATATTTCCAGCAAATAAGTTACTTCAGCTCTGTTTGGATACTTTCTTTCTCCTCTTCTTCCCTTTTTATTATTATTATTATTATTTTTTAGGTTTGGTTTTGATTATGTGATGAGTAGGAAGAGAAGTAGGAGAAAGATAGAGAAAGTGATGGGATCTAAGAGAGAGAAGGTAAAGCTAAGAGAGAAACAAAAAATGTGGTTTTGCATGGCAGAAAAAGTGATAGAGAGATGGAGAGAAAGTAGTAGGAGCAAAGAGCGAGAAGAAACATTACTTGTGCTTTTCAAATTACATAAGTGAACGGAGCCTTCATGAACTGGTAAGGTAATTTATAAACCTTTCCGTCATTGATATGTATGCAGTGCATATGAAGCAATTTGGACGTAAAATAAAGGATAGTCAAACGTGACTGAGTTAGCAGAGATTTTAACATTTACTCACTGCAATAATCATCTTCGCTTTAGCGCGTTGAATGCCATTCACATGAGCCGAAAGTCGACCCGCAGCTACACATGAAGCCTACATAGAAATCTGCATGTCATACTAAAATGTACCCAGCATCTTCATATGCACCAAAATTAAACTGTCCTTCCCCAGTTGGTATACCGAGCGCCTAGGCATTCGGTGTATTAGGAGCGCCCAATGCACATAAAGAATATAAATTATGCACATAAGTAATATCATTAGTATGATCATAATTATTATGTGCATTTTATATTTACGTTATGTGCATAATTTATAGCCTTTATGTGCATTGGGCGCTCCTAACACACCGAGAGTCTAGGCTCTCATCAGATTTTGCCATCCTTCCCAAAGGAGCTTCAATGCATGTGGTAAAATAAGGTAACTCAGGAATGCGAAATCAATTGTACTGTTAACCTCCACATTCATGTTGACCAACAAGATGAGTAGAATGATCCGAATCTCATCCAATATACCAAAATGAATCATGAAGAAACAGATGTGGAAGAAGGGCAATAAAATGAAAGAAAACCTGAATTTCAATAAGAAAAGTCCGAGATCCATCCATAATTACGGCAACAGCTGGTCCAGCGAAAACCTTCGAATATACAACCTGCTCGCCTAGAAACATCTCACTTGGATTCAGAACAGCTTGTAATCCCGCGTGTGACATATCAAAAACTCCCAGCTGGCAGAAAGAAAGTAATTCATTGTAAAAACTAGAAAGGAATAACTTTGACGGAGAACATATAACCTGAAAGAGTAGCATATATTAAGTATCTATACAATTGATTCGCATGTCCTAACCATGGCCAATTGCAGCATAATTGGTCCAGCTGAAATAATGTGGTGATTTTTCAAATGCCGTCAGCCATAAGTCAAGCGGAAGACACATTTCATAGATAAGTTTTTATGGAAAATGAAGAGAGTACATCCTTCACGGCTAAGAAGTCTACCATTCTTATCTGCACTACTTTCTAGTCCTTCAAACAAAGGCATACAATTACGCTAACTTCAATTCCACTTTCTTTGGCATTTGTCATCACAGAAGGAATGGTGGAAGTTGTTTGTGATTGTGTCTAAAGCGTCTAAGGTGATTCTCTCATTTTATCCCCTCTTTGAGTTAGTTTACAGTCCATACATTCTGGAATTACAATTCAAATCTCATGTTTTCTTCCATCTCTGTGATTCAATTTACTCTAAACTCATTTTATAAAATATTTGTTCATTTTCCACCCAGCATGCTCTAACATAAAGTAAAGCAGGTTAGTAACAGCATTGAAGAATTTTCCGTTTTACTTGGCAGCCCTTTTGAGATGGCACGAGTCTGATGATATAAAGGCAGATCTAGCAACTGCGCTCTAGAGCTTTCTTTTTAACTTAGCAGGTACTATTTAATGATCAGTTGAGCGCCACTCACTTTTTCACTTCACCCAAACCCTCCCCCCCCTCTTTTTTTTGTAATAGCACCAACAAAGCATCTCTATCCCTTTTAATAATAGACGGATCATGAGTAGAGTATCACAACGTATGGTAATATGGTCAAACTCGATTTCAAATACAATATCACAACTCATTTCATTCAATATCAAATTTCAAACATTACCCATTTTTCATCTACTACCCCTATATCTATACACTCACATAAAATCAATTTAAATCTTTCACATCACATTCTCTCTCCTCTTTCATTATTTCTTTCCTCACATTCAAACATTTCATATCACATTTAAATATTATAAATTACAATCAACATTTCACATCCAAGGGCAAAAAAGACATTTTAATATAAATCTCATATTTACTCATCTAAGATGACAGGCTGATTATTTCACCCTTATTTGTAATGCTTCTATCAAAAAGCAGAAAGCATTACATATTGGTTTATGATTCTAATTTAAACCTTCTCACTTTTAGAGCTTCTCTCCACTCTGCTAGTTAACCAACCCCCCCCCCCTCCCCCCAACTTGGACCCCTTGTTAGAAAAAACAATCTCCCATAGAACAAAACATCGAGTGGAAATGCATGACAGCATAAATCCATGTTTCTCCTACATCTGAAGCACAGATCTTTCAAACAAATTTCAAAATAGAAGTGCAACCAACAAATGTCTCGTAGCATACAAAAATCACCAAGAGGCATTACGAGAAGCAATTTAACACAGAAGACAATGGAAGGAGAAACATGACAGCGTGGTGGCTTCTGCACGATGACATTATAATTGTAGCACAACTAGTGCAATAAGCATCTCCCATGTTTGAACATAATTCTTGATAGTTTTTAGATGTTAAACAATAGTGTGTGCATGATTTACATTTCTTATTTATAATAAGAGTCCTTCACAGGTAGCAAAAAATGGTAAGTTCCCCACTTCCCCTACCTTAAAGATTAACTATATGTATATTTTAAAGCTTAATTAAGTAAACAAAACAAACTCCCCACAAAGAAAATTTTAAAGCAAATCGCATAGAGTTCTTACTGGCGGATCTTAAAGCAAAAGCAAATACTCCCTCAGTCTCAATTATATTGGCCACAAGATAAAAACACAAAGATCAAGAATCTCATTAAATGCATCAACTTCCAATATGAAAAATGGTTTTCCACTTATACCCCTTCATTTAATTGCTCGACTTGCAATTAATGATTGCCTAATGATGGAAATACGAAAGTTGGATGGGGTAAAATAAGAACTTAGGCATTATTCTCTTGACTTTGTGAAATGGCCAATATCTTTGAGATGACCAAAAAAGGAAAGGAGGCCATAAATAAGCGAGACTGAGAGAATATGATATTGTCAAAACAACACAACTCAATTTAGACCTTTTACCCACCGGCCGTTTGCTAACTGAATCCTTTATCGCAATAATATTACGTCAAATGCAAGGTCAACATGCAAGCTAAACTCGATCACATACTTCTTAATTATTATCATGCATGTTAGTTTGCATCACCTAACTCTAGTACAATGATTCAATGTGATACTCTTAAACAATTTAACGTTCTCTACTCTGCTACTCATTTTCTTAGTACTTTGTTTTCTTAGTTGCTCAACTTTTTGAAAATTGGATGTCCTAAGCTTTCCTTTCATCCTAACAGTATAGGACCCTATCACATAAAATAAAAGCACTTTGCATTCTTGCTGACATGATGTACCTTTATATGATTAACATCATCTCCCAACTCCACATATTTATTAATAATTCACCCAAACTAAGGAAACTGATGCTTCCCTCGGTATTTCTAGACCATCTAACCTAACTTTGTGTCCATACTAGAAACTGGCCCTTTTGTGGAATGTCTAGACCATCTAACCTAAACCAATACTAGAAAAGGACCCCTTTGCGGTATTTATAGACTGTTTAAGCTAACTCTGTCTCCAATGCTACTCCCTACGCCGCTAAAGTTTGCATTCCACATTATTCATTGCACTCTTCTTGCATAATACGGCCTTACTTGTTCTGAGAAAGGCTCCATAGGTTTACCAACAGAGTCACTGGTGACTAAATCACATCCACATTCTCAATAAAGCTAGAAAAACTTAGTCCACTGTAAGGGACCTAAAAATTGAGACATCCAAAAACTTGGACTTAAGCACATATCAATGAAAACTCAAAAACATGAATGTGTTCAATCATCAGGGGCTTATGTCGCAACATTTAGGAGCTGGATGATGCCATTGGAATTCCACATTGAATAAAAGCTACTAACGATCACAATATATAAAAGCACACAGACCATGTTGAACCATTGAATATTGATGTAAATTATATCCATAATAAAAAAGCCATACCATCAGCTATAGTGCATACCTCATCTGTTGAGCTAAAACGATTCTTTATAGATCGAAGCAAGCGACGCGATGAATACCGTTCCCCCTGAAAATTGTTGTAGAATATAGAATGATATGGCTGTGAAAAGAACTGCTAACTGCTTAAGCAACTATATTGACACAAACTATTGATAGCACTAAATTAGCACTATATTTTAGCCATATATTTTGTGTATTATGCAATATCGAGGGCTTGGGACTTAAAGTGATTATTTATGCATTATTTCGAGCTCAAATTACATATACAGAATCCTCATACAATTTGGAGTAAAATTCGTGAAGGTATGTTAATCATCCGAGCAACTTATGAACGACTTGTGTGAAAAGGACTAACGAACGTTAATTTCCTAACGGACTCAAGGAGGTTAACTGACAAAAGCAGCCAGAAGTTGGTTAGTGGAGCTCCACTCTCACCCTCCACTTACCCAGCCAAGAGAGTGAGATATACTCTCCGTCCAGTCAGCCATTGTTCACCAACCATGCGCTGTCACGTGACGAAATGCCCCTCTCTCAAACTCGTATACTTTCCTCATCCAACCAGATTGTGCCATATCATCCAAGCTTAGTTCTTCCACCTATGAGAGGCTTTCACGTGGCATTTCAGCAGCAATAAACCGTGCAGATACAGTTGGGAGTTCCGTGTGCAATTCGGTTTCATGCAAGGAAATTTGATCACAATTATTTTTCAAATTAATTTAGGAGTTGCATAATATTCCTTCCTAAATAATTACCAAAATTTATTCCTATTCAAATTAGGAAGAGAACATGGCAGTTAATTAATTTATCAATTTTGTATTTTTTTTTTTTTAAGTTTGGAATTAGATCTAGTTTTGTCCTATAAATAAAGATTTTAAGTTGTACGTTTTAAGTCCTTTCTTTATCCCTATTCTGAAATCTACTCTATTTTTTATCGTTTCTTTTCTTATTTTCTCTTCATTCTCCGTAGCGTCGGGATTAGCTTAACTTAACAATTTCAAGTTAGCAAGCAAGAGGTTTTTACATTCTTTGCCGCAATAAGTATTGTTTTTACACTCACCGTTTATTATTTGTTTAATTTGTTCTTGAATTGAGATTGACGACTTTAATTCATGACACGTAATTATTATCCATTTATTTAATTCTTTTAGAATTTTATTGTTATTAGAATTTGGGATTAACAACTCAAGATTCGTTAACCCAATCTTAGTGGTTAATAAGTTTTATAAATCATCATTATAATTGTATGCATAGATTAAAATTGAAATTTATCATGCAATACTTATTGAATTTTGATTCGACTATCTCTGTGAGTTTGACTATATTTATCACTTTATTACTTGTGTCGTCGTGTTCACTTGCACGTATTTTCTAACCCTAGAAAATTGCACATCAAGTTTTTTGCATCATTGGCGGGATAATTTAGAATTAATTCACCTTTAATATTGCAGAAAGATTTAATGATTTTAAGACTAAACAATTGTATGTATATACATATTTGTAAATTAATTATATATTTATTTTATTATTGTACATGTATAATAAGAAGAAAAAAATTAAAAATTTAGTGATTTGTATATATATAATTATATGTAATTTAGTGGTGTGATTGTATTCGTTTGTATATTAATGTGTGTATATATATATATATATATATATATATATATTTTAGCAGTGTATTTTATTTAACATCCTCCATACTCTATGCTTTTGACGAAGGTATTTTTCTTGAGTTGTATTTATAGGCAATGACAGTAATAGAGATAATATTCTTGTGGTCTAATTTTTTGTAGTATTTGATTTAATTTTGAATATGGTGCATAGTTTGAACCGAAAAATTACAACTATTAACATAAATGAATGTTGAAGTCGCGATCAAGCAAGTAAGTGTGGGAGTTTAAATTTTTGATGTCTAAATTTGAGGAAAATTGAATTATCGGATCTCCGTGCATAGCACATAATGGAGTATCTCTAAACTCTCTATTTATTTGGCATCTATTGCTAAATGTTTATATCTTATTTGATGCTATGTATGTGAACATCAAGGAAAACGTCCAAATTTAAGTATGAGAGGGTGTATTGTAGTAATGTAAAATATTGTAATAATGTATTTATTTAATTTTTTATAAAATAAGTTTTAGATATTTTGTTTAGTTTTTATTAGTTTTTCTTTTGTTTTGTAATTTTAATAAAAAAAAATTATGATCCTTGTGAAAATATGTATTTATGAGAGATAAGTAGTTATAAGTATAAGGATCGATTGAATTGTTTAAAGTCTACTTCGTCTATTATAGTTCAAACTTGAAATTGAAACTGATGTGTTGTTTGATTTGAGATTTTAAAGTTTGCAATGCATCTTGCACGTATATTCACGCATTCTTGATTGAAGAGGTCAGTAGATGTGTTTTTTTTTAGTGAGTTTGAATGCACTTTTCTATTTGATTACAAAAATATGAGAAAAGGGGGTTAGAAGAAATGAACTACAATTTGTACATCCCCCGATCATGAAAGATAAAAATCTTATATAGATTGAAAAAATTGTTATTTGTCCCCAAAATATAGTCTTGCGTGCTAAAAGAGGCCAAAAGGCCCACGTGTGATTGTTTGTGCTATACACACCTCACATGAAAATTTGATTTAAAAGAAAATATATGCAAAAGAAAAAAGATAGTACGGAAGTAGTCAAACGGAATGAGAGTCCCCAACTATTCTCCTTCACCGTTTTGAAAGCCCCTAGATCAATTAATTACTTTTGTCTCACACATTTTAATGGTGCAAAGTGACCTCTCTTATCTTGATTATTTCAATATGGATAAATTAGATGAATTATTTCTACAATAATTTACAAAGTGAATTCATTCTATAACATGTTGAATTATATTTTTGAGGTGTACTCTCGTAGCATGAACATATGACTACTTTCATTGTGATATAATGAATTTTGTGGGTAGATTTACTGTAAACCTTCACGAGACAATAGTCGTCCAGTAGAGATAGGGGTTTAACGGCTTGATGTACGTGGTAAGTGCAACAATGATTCCTACAAAAATGAGTTAGGTTTATTTTATATTATTTTTTTCTTAATTTTTAGTTTTGGTATTTAATTAATTGCACGAGAACGCACAATAGTTCAAGTTTGGGAGGGTTTGATAGTTTTAATTTAGCACTATATTTTATCCCTTTATTATGTGCATTATATATGTTTATTTCGAGATAATGCTTTGATTTTGTGTGATGTTATGATTTTAGGCAATCTCGAGGGCTACGAGCTCAAATTATTTATGCAGCATCTTGAGCTCAAATTACATATTCAGACTCCTCATACAATTTGGATTTTGGAGTAAAAAGTCCATTAATCATACGAACAACTTATAAATGACTTGTCAAGAAAAGGACTAAGGACCGTTAATTTCCTAATGAACCAAAGGAGATTAACTATCAAAAGCAGTCAGAAGTTTGTTAGTGGAGCTCCACTCTCTACCTCCCCTTGCCCAGCGAAGAGAAGTGAGATACATCTCCGTCCAGTCAACCATTGTTCACAAACCATGAGCTGCCATGTGGTGAAATATCCCCTCTCTTGTACTCGCATACTTTCCTCATCCGATCAGGTTGTGCCATGTTGGAAATTTTAGAAGAATGTACAGATAACTTTGAAGTCGTGAATCAAATCACTTTCAAATTGAACTATTTACTGTTTAATCGGATAAAATCAAAGGTTTCAAGAGTATAGATATGTTTTCATTTATTGTGTTTCTGGAGAGATTCAGAACCGATCAACCCATATAACAGGAAAAAACCTGCTTCTTATTCATCTACCAAATGCCAATTTTTGGAAGAAACTGCCAAAAGGCAGTTTTTGCAATCAACTGCCAAAGGCAGTTTATCAACCAACGGGTCTTTATTTTCCGAACCAAAAACACAATTTAATTGATCCGTAAATAAAATTTTGATGCGATTTTAATGAAGCAAAGAGTCCGGAACTAAAAAATTTCCAAGCTGACCCCAGCCTGGGGCTCTGCCCCTTATACCCTGCCAGGGACCCCCGCCATAGTCTAGATTCCTCAACACTCGTTGTAACAAACAAATAAGCGTGCACTCTTATTTGTATATTGTAACGAGAAAAATTAGTTAATCTCTAAATTACACTAAAACACCAACATGTCCCTATCATCCAAGCTTATTTCTTCCACCTATGAGAGGCTTCCATGTGGCATTTCAGCAGCAATACACCGTGCAGATCCAGCTAAAAGTTCCGTGTGCAATTCGGTTTCGTGCAAGGCAATTTGTTCAAAATTGTTTCGCAAATTAATTTAGGAATTGCACAATATTCCTTTCCTAAATAATTACCAAATTTATTCCTATTCAAATTAGGAAGAGAATAGGTAGTTACTTTATCAAGTTTGTATTTTCTTTTCCTTTTAAGTATATAATTAGATCTAATTTTGCCCTATAAACAAAGGCTTAAGTTGTACGTTTTAAGAGCCCTTCTTTATCCTTATTCTGAAATTTACACTATTTTCTTATCGCTTCTCTTCTTATTTTCTCTCCATTCTCCATAGCATCGGGATTAGCTTGATTTGACAATTTCAAATTAGCAAGCAAGAGGTTTTTTCATTCTTCGCGACAATAAAAAGAGGCTTAAGTTTTGTTTTTACATTCAATCTCCTTACCTGTTTATTGTTTGTTTAATTTGAATTGTCTGATCTTGAATTGAGATTGACGACTTTAATTCACGACGCATAATTGCTATCCATTTATTTAATTGTTTTAGTAGTTTAAATATTGTTATTAGAATTTGAGATTGACAACCTAAATTCGTTTAGCAATCGTAATGGTTAATTACTTTTATATATCATCATTATAATTGCATGCTTAGATTAAAATTAAAATTTATTATTCGATAACTATTGAGTTTTGATTAGACTATCTCTAAGAATCGACTCGATTTATCACTTCATTACTTATATGACCGTGTTCTCTTGCACATATTTTCTAACCCTAAAAAAATCCACATCAACTATCCACAAATTTCATTCATAGCCTTTCATTGTTTGAAAACTTGCAAGCAGGTAAAAGAAATAATTCATATCAAAGTTATGTGAACATTTCTAGAAACCAACATGAGTTCCTAAGGGAAAAATGAAAAAAAGATAAGAAGATACCAACCTCCATGTATAAAACAGCATCAACAATATGCTGCAAGACACGAGGTCCAGCTATGTTGCCTGACTTTGTCACATGTCCGATCTGAAATGGGCAAAAAAAGGTAGATAAGTAAGCTTCTGATAAGAAAAACTTTTTATAAATCAGGCAGTCAAATTCAAAACTGTATATAAATTATATGAATAAAGTCAAAGTTTAGGATATCAGGAGACGAGAAAATTACTCTGGCACACTTAAAGAATAAATTTTTTTTCCTTTTTCGGTACAAGGCGAAAGGAAAAGCTAATTAGGCCTTCAAAAAGCACTGCCAATGCTACTGCACGAAGCAGGTCCCTCAGGTCAGCGGGAGGCTCAGTTCAGTCTGAGCAGAAATTCATCTTGATCTACTCTATTACTCTATGTTAGGCTTGTTAGCTAAGGAATCTGCAAAATTGCTTGTTTACTTACTGCAACATGAGCTGAACTGTGCAGGTTGAGTCTAGGAGGGTACTTATTATGTTTGAAAATGCTGGCTATGGGGTCTTCAGTATCATTGGGGAGCTTAGTCAGACTAATAGCAGCCAACATAAAGAACAGCGAGCAGATGTTTTTGAATATAAATATGGAGAAGGCTTAATAATCACGGTGTTTACTTACGCATAACGCTACTGATACTTGATAAGAAGTGTAGTAAAAACAAAATACTGAAATTCATGGAAGTTTTTGTTTTGCCAAGGGGAATCCAAAAAGAGCATCAATTCAATTCACTGGGGCATCCATAACAAATACCCACACATTGCGGAAAATATTCCCCGTCCATATGTCATGACTTTCAAGAAATTTTACCCCGTGGATGCTTCGTATGGGAAGAAAAGAGGCAAAGATAAACTCAATAGATTATTTCAGTTCTATATCATCACTTGAGAGAGGAAATCGAACAACTGACTAACCAATACTATAGACTCACCAAGAAAACAGGAATGTTGGTCTTCTTAGCAAAGCGCCGCAAAGCAAATGTGCATTCTTTCACCTATCATAGATTTAGTTAGTACTGATGTCTAAGATCGCCCAATAATATCACCTTATGAAGTAAAGTAAATGTTCTCTGCCAAAACGGAACAGTGATAGGTCGCAACATTCTGGAGCTTGAACAAAAACAAAAGAAGAGCGGGGCTACAAGTGGAAACTAACAGCAGGAAAGAACAGAGTACATAAAACATGGTTCAAGACTACAAGAATCTAGATAAATTCACCCAACAACGAATTAACGTAAAATATTTTTATTTGAAAATCCATAATATAAATCCTGGATGGCACAGTCTCATCAGACCATGAGACACTCTAAGTTTCTAACGCAATAGTAAGACGTGTTGTACCACCTATTCTTGCAAGTAAAAAATGAACAGAAGAAGAATGAAACACCTGATTCACCTATTCACATGACTACATGAGTTGATGGAAGATTCAAAAGTTTCTAACCTGGGAGTGACTTCCAGCACTTCCCGTCACTCCTTTCAGAAAAACTGTCTGAATGGAATCAATAATTAGAGCCCGTGGAGACAGACACTGAGATTTATCTAGAATATCCTGAAATAAGGCAGAAAAAGGCAAAGAAAATGTAAATAATTGGTCTTGCGTCAATGGACAAATAGGAAAAAGTTTCATCTATAGCAGACACTTTGTTGAAATTATTAACCCTCTAAATCTGTTCCCCGTAACTAAGGGATATAAGCAAATATATAAACATTTGAATCACATAAATAAACTCAGAGGTCTACAAAATATTGTGCCAGTTGATGTTGATGTAACAAGTTGAGCCAGAAGTTCCACAGATCAAATGTCCAAAAAAAGGATTTAATTTTGATACACCAACGGTGTAAATAATTAAATTATATAAAAGCTTTATTTAATATATTGTACCATGAAATATATTGAATAAACACCTGATTCATGTTATAGATGGTAGGAATTGATTTTTTTTTAATTTAAATTACATGTATAGAATGCTTTAAAAATGTAGTTTATTTATCAGCCAATCAAACGCCTTGAAATATAAACTTAGTCAATAGTCAATACATAATCAAAAATTAAAAATGATATCTACGAATTTAGGATACACTTAAAATCTGATAATAAAGTAATACAAACATATTTTTGAAAAATATCTCATCAAATAATAAGATTTTTAAACCGTTTGTGTATAAAAGTTATTTACACCGATGATGGATCAAAATTTTACTCAAAAAACAAAAACAATAAGCAATCTTATCTGGCAAAGACAGTTATCATAACTCCCATTTCGAGCTTCTGTAGTTACTGATACACAATTGCAACTGTAAAAGTGGGTTTCCTTGTCTAGCTACCAAAGTCGTGTAATCAATTTTTTTTTTTTTTTTTGATAGATACCAAAGTCGAAAAAATCGTTAATGCCTCACCTCAGCCAAGCCATTTTCCCAATAACTTGGGTGCCTACATGAATCTTTTTTGCCATTCAGTATGTTAATGCGAGGTCATCAGTTAAGCCACACCCTTGATGTTCTTTATTATTGATGTACATGTTAGTTTTGGTCTTTCCCGATCTTTAGCCTTGTTGATATTGATACTACCACACTTCCTAGCCATATTAACGCATTTCTCTCATTTTATCTGCTATTGAGGAGAGTTGTATGGACTCACAAACTTTCCATCACAAATTTCAAATGTTCCTAATTTTAACTCATCGTCATCTTAAGCCTCTCAATTTAATACACTAATTTTAATGTTTCTTAGATGCCCAACACTTTCTTCTACAAAGTGGCATGGGTCTTAAAGCTATCCCGTAAAACTTTCCTTTCATGATATTTCAACCATCTAACTTGACTGTCTCTGATAATACTCACAAAACTTCGAACTTTCATTCCGTAAATATATTATACGTTCTCCTACAACCACTTAGTTTAAACCTTGGACTTTCAATGCTTCTCTACTTTTCAAGCTTACCACTGACTTCGTTGTTCGTCTTATCAACAATGTCATTAGCAAACAACATACATCATGTTACACGATAATGTATTTATCGAGTTAATTCGTCCATCAGTAAATCAATTCCGCGTCTGTCACACTTGGCACCTTACCCTCAGCACAGCCCGTCTCAAACCCAGATAAAGGAGGAGGGTTCGTTAGGTAAATTTCTTACGAACATGAATTCTAAAATTTTATGGCGGAAAAGGGCTCATGTAGCCACCCCCAAGTGATTGGGAATAAGGCTGACTTGGGTATCCATCAGTAAAGTAAAAAGCTATGGACTTAAGGGCAATCGTCGATGTAATCTTACAGTAATTGGGAATCCAGAAGTCTCTCATGTCTTAGTTCTAAGTTCTAACTATCGTGAGAGCTTCAACAGTTCAACATATATATCTTTGATCTCATCAATAAACCTCACTTTTAACAATTTTCTTCTCTATGCTACCAAATTATCTTTCTAGAAAGTCTATAATATGCCTTCTACAAAGTCAAAAAAAATTTAGCAAATCCTTCTTCCCTTTTGTATATGTCTCTATCAATACCATCATCGAATATGACAATCTCTTTTCTACGTCTTAACTTAGAACTATCTCAATACCATTTGTCCAGCATCTTAAATCTATTTTCAACTACTCTTTTCAAGAGATTCATCAGTGGCTCATTAAGTTAATATCTCTACAATTCGTACCAGAGTAGGAGTCACTTTTATGCTTGTAGATTGGCGTTATTATGCTCTACATCCATCCTAGGCATTCTCTTTTGAGAACATAATTTATCTTGTAACCTTAATAGCCAAGTCAATCGTACGTCTCTTAGGCATTTTCATAGTTAAATTGGAATTCTATCATTTTCTTAGAGCAAACTTTACCTTTATTCATCCCTCACTAATTCTATGAAAAAGGTACTCACTTCATCCCAAAAGCAATTGTATAACCCGTAAGAGTTTAAACAAAGTCTTAACTTTATTTGCAATTCCTTTAATACCCTTAACTCACCTTTTGCTAGTGCAAATCAATTGGTCAATCACTTTTTCAATGTCACAGCTCACAAGAGTATTATAGACAATTTCTATGTAGAGAATTTCTGAAAACGGTAAAGGTTACTATATTTGGGACATCCCAAAATGGAATAGGGGACAATTACTTTTGGATGGAGTAAGATATTGATGGATTGTATTACACCAAGTGATTAAAAGCTAAAGGTGTCTAAAACTATCACAATCCAACATCGATACAGTTTTTCAATTGTTTTCTGCACTATCTCAACGAGCCAGTAAATTACAACTTGTAGCAATGTAGCATACTTTATCATAACGAGGCCTCCATCATAGTATTACAAATCTCGGATTTAAGTTCATCTGGCAATCTCTATAAAGAAAGAAAATAGAGTTATTAGCATCAGTGAAAGACACTCTTCCACAGGAGCTTCAAAGAGAGTGGAAGCTTCAAGTGCAACAATAGTATTCGTAGGAAATTGGAATTTCGAAGTAGTAACGATATGAAAGGCCCATGTCCAGGCAGCATATTCTTAAAATTTAACAAGTCAATGAGACGTGAATAATGCACATGTGAAGCAATCACCTCGATATCCATATTAGAGTATAAGTAAAGTTCGTCTGTTCCAATTTTCATACGATCTGCTCTATTCTTGATTTGCTCAACACTCTGCATTGAGAAGGTTAGATAAAGGATTTGTTAATTTACTTGATCAAAAAAGCATCACAATGACATTTCACACCGTTACACCTTAAGCCAGATGTGAAAGCAGGAGCCAGCTTCACTAATCTAAAGTTCTTGGAAATGCATAAAACAAGTCTTACAAGCAGAATGTAAATGAAAATCTCAAAATTCGGTTCTTACTTTAGCTTTCCAATTTCATATTACATGCTGAGGGGTGCCAGATTTTTGGTCCACGGAAAAAGCTTACATAACCAAGAAAATGAAAGGAAATGGAAAACAGCATCCAAACAATATTACACAAAAGAAAAGAAGAGCAATTACTTCTTTAATGTAACGAACGGTAGACACTCCATCCATGGGAATCCCTAACCTTGGGCAAAAAAAATGCAGCCAAGAAAAATTCAGGAGAAGCGAAGACTTTTTTTCAAAAGTTAATTGTACTTTATTTTATGTATTTTGGAGTGCTAGTTATCTACATGCCAACTTAGCAACTGTGATAAAGCCTCCCATGTTGCAAGCAGCAATATCAGCAAACAACAGCCAACTATATCCTTTTCAAGAAGCATAACATAACAACGTTGAATCTCTTATCGTATGAGGACATAAATAAGGATGTGGAACAATAGCTTTGATACAATATACATGGAAACTGGTACTCATAACACACGCTGAATAAACACTAACCTCTTCACC
>JAOWAN010000005.1:1871510-1890468 GCA_028566635.1 Lobelia cardinalis | reverse complement strand
GCGAGTGAGGGAGCGAGAGAGAGAGAGAGAGAGAGAGAGAGAGAGAGAGAGAGAGAGAGAGATTTACTCGCAAGATTCCTTGATCAACTTTATGGAAGATCCTTTTCTACCTATGACATAACCCATTTTTCCAGAAGGGACATCAAGTACTGAAAGGATCTCTTCTTCTGGAGCACCCCCTTCCTTTTTCAGAGTATCTGACCGATTAGATATTAACAGTCAGTGAATGCTTTCACTAGTGCCATGAAATATATCTCCTGGTTTGCACGTACTATTAACAGTCAGTGAATGCTTTCACTAGGACCATGAAATATATCTCATGGTTTGCACGTACCAATATCTGTACATCATATCATTTAATCTAGAATACTCATACGGAATCTATCCAACTATACTTCCAAAACAGAATCAGAATGGCAATCATAATTGTGCATGCATTTGTAAAAATACATGATACGAGTTTGAAAAACTAGTAAACCTGGAATGGAAGGAATAGATGGCCAATCCGCATATTCAGTATCATTAACGCAAAAACTTCTGCAGTAAAGTGCACCACGGACAGCAAGTTTCCACAAGGATATTTCATTTAATATCTCCATCATTTTGTGGTAAACATAAGGGAGAAAGCGAACATCATCTGTGGCTGCACGGACCATCAATTCGGACATGGGTCTGTACGTCCAAAAGTTGGGATCCTGGGGAACGAAAATCAATCTAGTATCAACCGCAAGGATAAAAGCGGACACAACTATAGAGAGTGATTATACATAAGGATGGTCAATGCACGAATACTCGAGACACATAGTGATTAGGAAAGGGTAAATGCACACAGCCTATCCCCAACTAAGCAGGGGAAACATAACCTTTTATTCAGTTACTGATAAGTTACCTTCGTTTTATATTTGTGTAGTACGGATTTCCTTGTGCTTATGTTGTGACCTTGCATTGGATCAACCAAACCGAATGGAGAAAAAGATTCAAGTAGTTGACCCCATGTAATTGGAACAAAGGCTAAGTTGAGTTTAATGAAGTAATACATTTACTTTCTTACACTTCACAGAAAGAATTACAAATGAACCCAATAAAACCCTTATGGTTCGTTTAGTTGGAGGGGTGGAAAATAGAAGCGTTTAGCTTTCACCCCCCAGGGGGTGGAAAATGATTTTCCCTCCTGTTGTTTGGTTGAACAAGGGAAAAATGGAGAGTTTTATTTTCACTTGTTTGGTATGAGATGAAAGTTTTAAAAAAAAAAATGCTTTTAAAATTGTGTAATTATTGCTTTCACTTTTCCCTTCCATTTTCACTCCAATTTTTTTTGGGGGGGGGGGGGAATTTTTATTAAAGAGGAGGTTTTTTCATTCCCCTCCACTTTTCCATCCCTCCCATTTTCACTCCTACCATACAAGTGAAAAGGAATACACCCCTCCGATTTCCCCTCCTCATTTTCCACCCCTCTAATTTACCCTCCAACCAAACACATTATTAAGCCCACAAAGCACTACACATTCAAAAGATAAAAGCAGGCAATAGCACCATCATAACAAAGCCGTGAACAACACTTGGCAGGTTAACAAAAGCCTTAAAAGGAAATGTAGAAGTAGCTTTCTGCGTGTGTAACTCAAGTCAACTCAACCTTAGTCCCAGTCAGGCAGTCACTACAGTTCAGCTACATGAATCCTTTTCAACCATTTAATTTGATCCAATTCAAGGTCCACACACCTGCCACACTCAATTCATATCTTTAGTTATTATTGATATCCATGTTAGTTTTGGTCTTCTCCTACTTCCAGCTTGGTTGATAATTGATATTGATACAAGCACACTAAGTAACATCTGAACTTATGTCTTAGTCAACATACTAGGGGCTCTAAGCAGATAGAAAGTTTGGCGAAAGGCGAGCTGCAAGTCAAGCTTGAACAATCCATGAACCTAAGTATCGAAAAAGAACCCATCATCGAATAGACGGTCTCCTAGGCACCAGCTAGTGGGAAACCATTTCCATCAAGGTAACTGTGATGTACTATATCACTAACAGAATGTCACTGCTAATTTGAAGCAGAGAAATAAGAAAATAGATTCTTATGCTGACCTCTCTTAGAAGAGTGCGGACTTCTTTCTTCTCAACATATGATATACCTACACAGACATAGTCAATGTTACAAGTGTGCAGTTATGCATGAGATAAAGCTTATGCTCATAAACTTTTGGTTCATCTTTCAAGTAGCTATTGTGAAATAGAAACATCCACAAGACAACCATTGCAATATGATATGAGGAAATCTGGAAATGCATATGCTCTTATTCAATGGAATTCTAGTAAGGTAACAAGGAAACCGTGTTAATGAAGCTACTACTAATATAACTTCTGGGCCAAGAGATTTCAAAATTGTATATTTGCATCTAAGGTTGATCTAAAACCAGCTGTAGACATTTTTTGTTCCTGGCTTATATAAGAGGCAATGTATATGCTGCTCCCACATAAAAAGTATATATGATAATTACTTAGGTTGTGTTCTTGTGCCTGATTTTCACCCATGATTTCTGATTTCTGATTTTTCTCTCTCATCGGTCCCACACTTTTTCTCTCTATCTCTCTCTTACTTTTTACTATAATCATTACAAAAACTCAAAAACCAAATCAATAAATCACCCATCCAAACACAACCTTAATATATCCGTTTATTACTCCCTCCATCCAAAAAATGGGTGTCCCTTTCTCAATGTACACTTGCAATGCTACACAATTTGGACACTGAGAGCAGATTTTTTCCACTCTCTCACTTCAGTCCTACTAATTCTTCCCCCTCTCAAACATTTTTCATGCCACATCACTCTAATATCACTATAAATAGGTTTTTTAGTCTCTTTCTTGATTTCACTTCTTTTTTTGCTCCACTACTTTCTATCTCTGCCAATCACAAAACCAAGCCAATAACTCCAAAATGACACAAGAGTCTGAGCAGAGCCTAATTTCACTTATATATGCTTCTAAAATTGCTTAAATGCTGCCTATCCTAATATCATAAGAATTCAAAAAGGAAACTCGTTTTGGGACAAAAAGAGTAATATATATATATATATATATATATATTTCAGAACCCAAAATTGGTTATGCAGCAAAAGGAATGCACTTTGAGATCTCGTGAAAACACCAGAATGCAAATAAATGTTTTAACTGATAATTTGGCTTGCTCAATTGATGATAATATCGTGCAAGGTTCAACTGAATCACTCTTTCTAGCTTCCATTACGGAAGAAGGCACAACGACCAACTCTTTAAACACGTACACAATCAAATTATCAGCTTCACAGTACACCCAATTCCATCATACTTTACAGGTTTCAGAATTAACATGAACCTAGTGTCAAAAAAAAAAATTATATATATATATATATATATACACACACATAAACCCACCCTGTTTTTTAGAACTATACACCGTGCATACATAAACTTAGCACAACATGCCACAGAACTTTCGTAAGCTTAGACTAAGAATAGAAGCTCTTTTCAGTCTGCAGGTCAGAAGCTCCTTCCTGAAATGCCCTCTCAAAGAAGAAAAAGAAACATCTTTGTAACATCATAGAACTTAAAATGCACATGTGGAGCAGAAAAAGGAACAATGGCACGAAGAATAATTTGTTAGAAGTTGTCTTACTGTCCAAAAAAAAAAGTTAGTAAGGCTGCAGTTTATGTCAGTACCACAATAACGGTGATCAGCAAGAAGGCTCACAAAGGAAATGTACGCATCTGACGTCCTTTTTTGTCCTCGCTGTTCCTCAATTAAATAATATGCAAGCTGCATAAAAAGATCAAAAACTCACTGGTTAATGCTCATTCACTTTAAACACACACCAACTGAAACACATGCCTTTGACTTCGAGTAAAGAATTTGAAAAGCTGCTTATCCCATAAGTCCTAATGGAAAAAGAAACTCAATAATATATAGCAGAGAAAACAATGAAATCGTAATTCCGTCAAGAACAATCTTTACAATCCAAAACACAGAGACACAACCGTCTGATATTTATAACCATATACATAATACATGGAATATAAAGGGATATAATGATGAAGTTTAACATAAAGCCAAACCAACAAAATCCATGACATCTCACTTACAGAACTAACTTCCATTGAGTTTGGGGGTCTCGTGAGTAAATCTGTTCAAATGTTTGTTTTTTGCAGTTGGTTTCGTGCCTAAGTATATATTAGGAGTGAGTTGGTTTATTACGCAAGATTTTCTCATTCTTAATATTCTCTCTCATACGAAGCTTGTTCATTGAATTCATGAATGATTAATCCAAGATTCATGATATGTAATACATATGAAGCTTCGTACGATCAAAGTAGCTCTTTGAAACATATCTTGGATTTCTTGATGTGATAGAAAACCAACATTTGTTCATTTTGAAAGTTCAATGAAGGAAACTTGTCGAAAGAACCCCTAATCTGGAGGGGTTTGTTTTCTGGTATAGCTGTCACCTCAAATTATTGTTTCGTAAAGATTGGAATAAGATACATGTCGCCACACATGTCAAAGTATACACTTACCCGTCCAGCTGTCTTTATCTAGTATTGATGCCTCCCCCAATCACACAACCCAGTAAAGTAAACACTTGGTCATAGTCATACTAAAACACGAAATCATGCACTAGACCATAAAGCTATTTCCTGTTTAGTCTAGACAATTGATCAAAATAAACTTTAAAAGGAAGCAAACTAAAAGACAAAAGCATAGCATGAAACAAACAAACTTAAATAATTCCAAATTCCTTTGACAAACAATTCCTTTTTTTTTCGCAAATATCTCTCCTAATAAACAAATAAGATACGACAATGAAGTATGAACACATACTGGATGCTGGACAAGCTTTATACATAACAACCAACTTGTCATGCACAAGTCCAAGAACAAGGGTAAACTTAAACATGTATCACTTAACAAAATAGCATGTAAATTGGAAGACAACTTTTGATCAAATAGAGAAGAACTAGAGATGACACCCTCAACCAAACCTTGCACCCACAATTTTGGAGTTCACTAGCAAAACAAATAATATACTCCTAGTCCTAGCAACAATTACCAGCTAAGTCAGTGTACCACGAAAGCAAGCAACACATCAGTTTCCAGTCTAACAAGGTATCTAACCTGGGTATCCACAATATTGTGCAGCTTGATACCATATTGAAAATATAAAGCCTGCATTAAACACAATAGTCATGAGGGACACTTTCCTTTTTGGAAGTCTCATTTGAAGAGGAACACTAGCTTTTTGGGCCATCCCTCACAATTTTACCCTTCTTTTTTGCAAGGGACAATTATGAAGGCCTCGTGGCTCATATAGTGGGGCATTTAACAAAACGACATTTCTTCAACCCTTTCCTCAATTTGGATGTAAAGTCAAAGTGTCCATCTTGAAGTGGGACAGAGGAAGTAATAAAATGTGAAAAACGCAGTAACTAAAAAAATAAAGAATTGACCTCACTGTCCCGTTTGCAGTCGTGAATAACTTTGGTGATGTAACTAGACTCCAAAGCAGGCTTACATGCTGTCATTAGGCTTTCCCCACCCTGAATGGCATCAATAATATATATAGCGTCCGGAAAGGCAAACTGCCAAAACCAACAGATGAGTTGTGAGTACTATAGATCTACATTCTTCTGCCAGATCAACTACACAATTGCAAATTTAGACAAAGGCATTCAGCATAACACCGTTTTGAGATCAAGTGTTCAAGAACACAAAACTTAAAACTTCTTCTTTCTGTTCCAACATCATAAATCATTTATTGGACCATCTGGGCTATGCCGGATGTTTGAGTCTGGTGTGTATTTAACTGCTAAGCAAACCAAGCTGCTCAAGCTTGAACTCAGGACAGGACAGCTCAACATCTGATTCCAGTCGAATTGTGAAGCTTGTTTAGTGTTCCAAGTCGGGCATAATCAGCTTATATGTTCAACGAGATTTGTTTAAAAGCAGCTACTTCGAGCTCAACTCATTTGTTATATAAGAGCTAAAATATATTATGATTATTGTTTTATTATTACACGTAATGATTTATATATTACTACATGCAAGTATCGTCGAGAACTTCAAAATTGACTCGTTTAGTTTGGAACTTATCTCGTTGATGCTCGAAATTGATTTGTTCAGATTCAAAATAGAGTCCTACAAGGAAAACTTGCAAACCAACTCGGGTTGAGTTTGAACAAGGGTAGTGAAGCTTGAATTCAAATAACCCTTAAGGATCTCAAATTAGAAATTCAAAAACTCGACTTGAGTCAACTTGACTCAAATACACCCCTATTTGTATCATTTGAAAAACGAGGTTCATTCTTCAAAGTAACATAAAGAAAAGTTGCTAATAAAGACCATTAGATGAAAGAATGAGGGCAGAAAGTACCCCATATTGTTTTAATAGTAGATTACTGCAAATAAGAAAGATAACTTTTAGACACGTATATTATAATCACTTGGATTATCGACAACATTTCATGTCAAGGTATCTTAAGCAGGACGTTTCTTTTCTGAATCCTCACAGTTATTGGGGTAGCTGTTATTTTTTCTTGTTCCTTTTTTTTTTTTCAGAGAGGGGGAAGTGAATATTCTGACATACATCGTGATATCGTTGAATTTAGGAATTATTAAGGACGCACTTACATGTACTAATTAGAAAAATCTTCAGGTTCAAGAGGTGGGGGTCCAGACACCAGGATGCATGCGAGCTGGTATGCCTATATATGCACTCATTTATGAATGTTTTTTTTATGAATGGATATGCTTCAGTACAGCTCATTAATTGTCTATCCATTGTAACAAAGATGTACTGTCATGTGTCCTTGATCATGCATATGAGAATTTGCCTGGCTTACAGAACTTCAAAAAACAAATTAATGTGTACAATATAGAAAAGAATCAACACTCGCGCACACACCTGCATGATGCATAACTTTCCATAACGGCAGAGATCAACGCCCTCACAATCAAATCCAACAATCATTTGTGTCTCAGAAGATGGATAGAGAAACGCAGTTGGAAGTTGAGATTCATGGGTGACTATATGAATTGGAACCAATGATAAGAGTGCTTGATGATCTCGGTGTTTGCTACCTGTATAACATAATAAACTATGTAGCAATGAAGATAACTATGAGAACTAATATCAGACCTTCAGGATAGGGTGACAAGCAAATGAAGAGAGAAAGGGAAAGTAGGCAGTGGAAAATACAAAGGACAATTAGGAAAGACTTGGTAGAGGAAATAAGATCTAGCAGCCCAGGTACGAAAATTTATTCCATGTCATCAATAATGGTTCTATTTTGTCTAGATCATGCTAAACTTTAATAAAACTTTTTTAACCTAAGGGACAATGAGAGGAAATGAACTTGAGACCTTACCCTTTGTGATAAACATGCTTGATTAACTAATGAACCATAAGAATATGGTTGAGAATACTATTTGCAATTGAAATGCAAGATTACAACTTCTCACTATCTCAATCCTGAAATAGAAAATCAATCTAACTGGGCCACTTCAAGGCATTACCGTCCTAAGGCAGGCTCTGAGAACAAGTTAAGTAACTCGAGCATCCAATGACATAATCTAATAGTAAAATAATTGAAAAGAGCAACTATTTAAATAAATGAACGTGCATATATATGGTAATTCTTACGGCTCTACGACTAGAAATAGCAGAAACTTGAAATATAATAAGAACGAAACACGTACAATATAGATTAATGGTAGTTGCATATGCAAAACTAACATTCATGATTTAATTGATTCCATAGTCTAAGAATGAAGCCAAAAGTAAAAGAAACTGCGGTTTCAATCACATACGTTCCTTCTCAAATTTGATCTAGAACTCAATAGAGATGACATACACAAAGCTGAAGCTTCTCTGCGGCATTCCTAATCTTTTGTTTGTATCACATAGGTCATAATAAACAAGAGAGCATCATTCTTTTCAACAAATCCATAAGATAATTAGCGGACTAAAATTTGTTTGATTTATAGATTTTGTAATGAAAAGGCTGAAAGATCACTGAACTTCCATATCTTTCCGCTCACCCTCAAATACTCAACTCAACATTTGCGCAAATTAAAGCTACACAAATCCATCTATGCAAATTCTAAGGATTCACGTTCACATGGATAGCACAAAGGTTTACGTAGTCCATCAAGCTACCTAATGCAAGTCTCTTCCTCTGTTCGGGTTGGGATTGTCTGTATAAAGTTTGTGGAAAACCCCGGTGAAGTTCCATGTCACAGACAACAAAAGAAGTGACACATAAAATAAAATTGCCCATGTCGTATGCAAGAATGGTCATTTGTTTTCATACTATCTACATTAAATTTGTCCCATGGTCGCTCAAATGGCAGAAGGACTGATTCAAATGTATTATGACATAATCTGCTTCTTATTTCTTTCTTTATCCCACTTGCAATAAGAGAACTACAATGTATAGGATGCCTTCAACAACTCCTCAAACATAGAAAAATGATCCTCCCACACCCCCACCCCTCCCCCGATCCACCATAAACTCAGCGTTAGTTTTAATTACTACAGGTCAGTTACATAAGAACTTTTTAGCCATTGAAGACAATCCGATGCAAGGTCATCAAGCGGGCCACATTACTTCAAATCTTTTTGCATTATGTACTTCCATGTTAACTTTGGTCTTCCCCAACCTCTAGCATAATTGAGGATGAATCATTGCATTTCCTGATTGGGGCACTAAAAAGCCTAAGTCGTAGGTGTCCGGATAATATTAAGCGAATCTCTCTGATTTTTTCTATTATAGAAGCAACTTTCGCCATCTCTCATATTTGACTATTTTTAGCTTTTCTAGTTTTACCACGCATCTAACTTCGCACTCACATTTCGGTGTCACACACCTTGTTAACATGTTCTTTCTTAGTAGCTCAACCCTAGGTTTGATACAGTAGCGTGGGTCTATAATAGTTGTCCCATACATTTTTCCTTTCAACTTGACTATACGTCGTTCATATAAGACTCCAAATGCACTCTTTCATTCTGCATGGTGTATCTGATCTTGTTGCTTTTGGTGGTATTTATTGATATTCCTTGACCTCCTAATCTAACTTCCTCTCCATTAATACCCCCTAACCCACACCAAAAATTCAAAGATAGAAACAAATTTTTCGTGACAAAAAAAATGCAATTGCAATAGAAAAGAGAGAGTCAAAAACCCAGAAAATAGATACAACTAAGAGCAACCCAAAGCAAAGACTATCAGAACCAGGAAAATTAAAATCCAAGCATAAAACCACTTTCAAAATAAAGCCAGCTGATCACCACTAAAACAGCTGAAAACCCCCCACAAGTCTGGGAATCAACCGCGACAAATATAAAACACCAAATGTGCAGTAGAAGTTTTTAAAAAAAAAATGTAAAGTGAAATTTGAAGAAAATGGGGAGAGTGTCAGTGAGTGAGTAACTAACCGGCACCGGAGTCGCAAGGGAGGGGAAGGCATGTCTGACGGGCTGAAGTGGCAAACGCCGCCATGTCTGATCGTCCTTCCTAATAAAAGACAGCAAAAAACAAAAATGAATCACTCCCTCCCTCCCTCCATGGAAGGAAAAGAACCAAATAAAAGCATCACAAAATATGAATCACTCCCTCCCTCACTCCAAGACAGATTTTTCAAATCGAAAAAAAATGAAATAGAGGAATTCACGAAAATTACAATTACAGTTCGAGAACTGGGTTTAGCATGGTACGGTAGCTCAGGAAGCCCTGCGCGCGCACTCCCACTTCCTTTCCGCTCTTCTACAGCTTTGTCTCCCCCTCCCTCCCTCCCCTTTTATATGATAGAAAATGCAAATGAGAATGAGAACTTGAGAAGGAAGGTTGAAAATCACTAGTAATGTCACGTGTTTTTTTATTAAAAAAATTAATCCCCTGATTTACTAGAAAAGTTTTTAATATTGTCCTTAAAAATTATTTAATTAAAATATTCACATTTTCATTCAAATTATATAACTATAAATATTTATTTTATCTTGTATTTTTATTTTAACATTTAAAATTTGTGTAACTCATGAAGGAGGAGACTTATAGCCTCTAAGGTCAAACTTAAGCTGCATGACAATCTTATGTTCTGCGAATTCATGCACAGAATATGAAAATGTACCCACCCCCATCCAAACGTACCTTTACTACAACCCAACCCGTATTGTTTCTCTTTAATTAGCACCTGATCATTCAACAGAAATGCACATTGCAATTTAAATTCAATAATCGTGCACTAAAGATTCAACATAAAAGTTATAGCAGTTCACGTTACTTATAAAAATGCCACCGCAATTTTGAACTTCAACGTATTTATAAAAATGCCACCGATGTTTCTCCGGATCTAATCTTAGTCATTGCTTCCTTCAAATCTAAGGCTCACATTGGTTCTTATTTCTTACTTCGTATCTAGGACTGATTTGAACGAACTCCTATATGTATATATATGAGTTTGAGTCGAGTTATGAGTCTAAGTCGAGTCGAGTAGTTTCGGATGTTTGAGCTACGTTTGAAATTTCATACTACTCTGACCTATCCATCTCGAAAGTCAAGCTTCAAATGAACAGACAGCCTCGAGCACAACCATTTCTACTAAATTGCAAGCATAAAGAAACCAGGATAGTCTACAATGTTTCTTTTCAGAGTATTGGAAAAGAATAAAAGGGAAGAAAAAGGATGAATGAATTCCTCTGTCAGTTTTCCATATGTATATTTACAGTAAAAATGACATGTTACAACTCTCACTAACTATTTTATGAAGTATATCCAAAATTGTACTTTCCTGTGGGTGTTTTCACTAAATTAATTGTCCTAAATGATACATTCTAATTAATCAAAATCATACAGCCTGATTCCTTTCTTCTTGTATAGACCGGAATATCCGAGCTGCTGATTCTGATGCCAACTTAGGGTTATGCGGCACTACCTTGATAACTTTTACATTCTGATCATCACTCTTACTCTGAGAAGGTTGATCCGACGTGGCCTCAACTGTAGGCACAGTAGGGAAAAGAGGAAGTTCATCTTTGCAACTTGCAGTATTCCCCTGCGAATTAGTTTCTTTTAGCCCCTGCAGATTTGGAGCACAGCCCGTGATTGTCCCTTTCTTGTGGCTAGATATGTTGGTTTTGTAAGGCATGGTAAAGTTACAATGTGTGGCACTTGAAGGAGCTCTTGCTACAGATATTGCTGTCTCAACAGCTGAATGGGAAGATGGTTTGATCATCGGCAAGACATATGGTGGAATGTAGGTTTGACCTAGTGGACTGCCAGAAAAATTACCGAACCCTTCTGGAACACCATAAGCTGGAGTCAGGAAGTTTCCGGGAGCTGGAGTTAGGCTAATTGGCCCACAACTACCATAAGGTGCCAGGATACTTGCAGATGGAGGACATGGTCCTGTGTAGGGCTTGTAAACAAGTCCTTCCGATGGGGACCTTACGGGCACTAACCATTGATTTCCAGGTGGAAGGTGTATGGCCGAAGATAATGGTGGATAAAGTAGTGGAATAGGTTTGCAGTTTAAAATATGATTATCCCCGTCATTGCAGAGAAGAGGCGATCTTTTAACAGTATTCCCAGCAGTAAAAGAAAAAGTGGTGCGTGATTTTTGTAGATCAATTCTAGGTTTGGTTACCAAAGGTGTCCGTTCTTTTCTCCTCGAGTAGAAGGTATCTTCAAATAAAAGTTCTGGTGATGCAGCAATCGTTCTCTGTACCTGTTGCAATATCAAATGATAGCATTAATATCCCCTTCCTGGAACTGAGTTCACATAACCAGAAAAACAGAAACGTCTAGTTACAAATCATATAATTCAAAAACCAGCTTACCATGATCAGCCTATGCAACTCAAATACTTGCTGTGCGAAAACTCTTTGCTGACTGGAAATTCACATCAAATGAGTTTGATCAGGGAACAAGTTCGAGTTCAATCAGTCATGCATAAGTTAAATATTGCCAAACTGTAGAAGATTCACAATTGATTGCAAAGTTCAAGATACTTACTGGATAATAGTTCTTCTTGCTTTCCAAAATTGTTTCTGACCAAATAATTCTACGACGGCATCAGGGGACATGTGCAAACCAGGTGCAGACGTGTTTGTGGTATCACCTTTCTTCTCTGCCCCTACTGGTGTGGATCCACAATCCTGTTTTTCAGGGCACCCATCAGCTGTTTCAATTTCATTATGATTTTGATAACCGTCTCCAAGTGATGACCTAGAGACTGATAGGTCTTCCAATGTGGAAGCACTTCTCTTTCTTGTGGTCATTTTTTCTGCCAAAGGTCTACACTCTTGTTGCAAACTTGTACTGTGACACGATTGCTTTTCACAAGCATAAGAACTCGTGCTTGAGGAAGTGAGGTTTTCTTCCCCTGCTTTTTGCTGTCCTTTCACACAATTTGAAGTGCTTCCTGGTTGGAAAAGAGTTAGAACAGTATAATCATCCTCATCTACAAGCTTCTTGACATAATAGGTTCTAGAGTTCCTAGCACTTGGTGATGTAAACCCACGACTATTTAAATGCCCGCTACGGCATACCATTTGGTGATTTGTCATTTTGATTGGTTGGCTGACAGTTGTCTTGAAATTCATCCCACCAGACTGGTGATCAAGTCCGGCTGCCGCCAAATGCATGGAGTCATGTATGCTGTGGAACGAAGAAAAGAGACTCCTTCTGTAGCTATTATCCTACGGCATGACAAACACAGTCAGTAAATAAAAGAGGAGAAGCAAGATATCTTGAACCTCCAAGTCAAAATTAGCATAATTACAAGGTGTTTTGGCCTATATCAGAAGTTGTTATCAACTCAGACCCAAAGAAAGTTAGAAGACCTAATCAAAATTGGGAGAGAAACAAGTAATGGGTAGAACTGCCAAGGCTAAGATATACCTAAAACTGGGAGGCAGAGACGCTTCAAATGGCTCCTTATCTTTCAACAACCTAAAACTAGTTTAGTTGAAAGAAGAGAAACTACTCATATTGCCCTTGAGTAGCATCTACAACTACAATCAATATCCAGTAACATTAGATCCTAACTAACCATTACTATTTCCATATCAATAACATTTCGAGGAAAATAAAGGAGGCACTTAATTCATCTAATTACAGTGTAACTACTAAAGATTTAAGCAAAAAGTTATAAGCTGCATTCTCTTTAGAGCAAAAGCCACATTAATTAGATCTAATGAATTTCATTGGTTAGAGCTATACATCAATTAGTGGCAAAACCAAGCGATGGCTTTTGGATTAGTACAACCAGCAAAAAGTAAATGTGTAAAACTAAGAAAAATACTCACACGACTTGAAGATGAAGAAGGACCCAAGTTACTGCTACTGCTAGGAAGAGACAACATTGAAGGTGAGCCACCAGGGTTAAACTTTGGAGAAGGGACACTGAGCTGTTCACAAAGAGCCATCTTATTCCTTGGAGGACCCCTTGGCCCTCCTCTCTCTGCGCTACCGAGGTGAAGCCTTGGGAACAGAGGATCCATTTGCTTCCCTTCATTGTTTCCACTTTTCATTCTCTCACTTAATTTTTCAATACTTAGGAACAAGCATTTCCATATGACACAACGGCTGCCACTAGGAAAAACTTGTCAAATTTTTCCCACATAAAGCAAACCAAGATTTGGCGAAAACTGACAACGAGGCGCAGTTGGGTTGGTAAGACGTCTCACCTATCGCCGACAGGTCATGGGCACTGTTGATCCTCGCAAGGGGGGGAAAAAAAAAAAAAAAAGATTTGGCGAAAACCCAAATCAGCCCACCTCAAAAGAGCATATATTTTGGTTGGTTATCAAAAGCAAATGACCAAAACATGTGAAATTAGCGATTGAAATACAGCTCTAAACAACGATCTAGGAACAACCCAAATCAAAAGATTCAATCTTTTTGAAAATAGAATTGAAATTTAACAACAACAAACACAAAACTATTGAAAATTGAAGTACCCAAGTTGCAGCCAGTTGCAATGAAATGATTAATCAATCCTTAAGCTATAATTCAGAAGGCAGCCAATAAACACATAAACATTTGAGAAGAACACATTTGAAGCATTACCCAAAATCAAGAATCTTGTAAAGAAGGATTCAATGCAATCAAGAAACAAGCATGCATCACTAAAACAGCACACAATAATGATTTGGAGAGAGAGAGAGAGAGAGAGAGAGAGAGAGAGAGAGAGATAACACGCACGCAGACAGACACACAGAGGAGGGGGGGGAGGAAGGAGGAGGAAGAGTGGAATAGATTGAGGGAGGAAGAGAGGATCACATCACATCACATCAATAGGAGAAGAGAGAATGAAAACAGGCAAAAATGGCGGGGGATGTTGGGTCCATAAAAATTGGGATAAAACTAAAAGCCTTCCCCTTGAGAAATGGATTTGTTTTAGGCCTTGAACCGTAGTGACTCAGTCCCTCTCTCTCTCTCTCTCTCTCTCTCTCTCTCTCTCTCTCTCTCTCTCCTCCCACATGCCACAACATCTGCCGAACCAAGTGTTCGATCTTTTTTCCTTCCAAAAACCACCATTTTCCTTCTTAGCCAATATTTTCTCGGAAAATCGGCTCAACATTAAATATCTTGTTCTGGATCAGGTAGTTATGTCACCCGCTGAGACACAACAAAAAAAAACCTTCTTCACATGCAGTAGGTGTAGTCACACTGTTCCTAAAGATTTGGCAACGAGAGGTTTAAACTGCTTGAAACCGGAATATGGGTCGTCAAGAATTTAGTTTGCTCCTTGGAATTCGCATGGATCTTTAAAGATAAATGGATAGCTGGCTGGCTGGCTGCAGGCTGCCTACCTGGCTACCGTATGACTCGTGTTACATTACAATCTACATGTACATTACAATCCACCTGTATCATTTTTTTACGCATGAATTTTTCTGACTAATAGTGCTATTTTCTTGAGAAATTTGCGACATTCCATTGAAGTCTTACCGAATGCCTTTGAAGTTCAAGCACTCGGGCTTATTTTATAATTTTATTAACTAGTTTCGTTAAGCCGCAAAAAGGAGTGTCCATTTTTTCAAAAATGTACATAAAAATTATAAATTATGTAATAATATTGATATAAAATGTACATATGTTACATGATTATTGTGTTCATAATTATTATGTACATTTCATATTTATGTTATGTACATAATTTATGATCTTCATGTGCATTTTTTAATAAAATAAGTACTCTTAAGAAAATTGGTACTCCTAACAGTGCCTAGGCGCTCAGTATACCAACTTCCATTGAGCTGCCATATATATTTGTTTTGCATGTTTTGTCGTTCGTAAGATAACACAATCCCAGGCTCCCTGCTAGCAAAAGCATGTTCGCATATACACATAGAAAGAAAGAATTTTCTTTTACAAAGAATGCTGCTGATGCCTGTGAACTTCTTTACAATCAAGTCTTCTACGTCTACCTTAAACTAGGAGAACTCAAAAGGTAATTTACACGACCTTTTTTTCGGCCATTGAAGATATAATTCTAAACAAACACTACCATTGCATATTACATTCGAACATTGTTATGGACTACTTGAATTGTCACCAAAATTGGGAATGGACCAACCTCAAACCTTCAAAATAATGGACCGGTGAAAGTGTACTTGCATAACAGTTGCATCTCAACATTCTGTGTACGAGAAAGAGAACTTTGGGGGTCAGAAGATGAAACGAGATGGAATCAACAAAGCTCGAGCAGGCAAACACATTCAATATGTGGAGTGTGAGGAAACATGTCCACCGGCTGCAAGCTTCTCAATTTGTAACATCCTGGTATATTTTTCTCCGGCTGCAGAAAGACAGTAATAACTCAAATGACTGAGAATGAGAGAAGAAAGACTGGTTAAAAGGTCTGATATGTACCACCCCATGACAGAGATAATCAAGGTCACGTGCACACGTTGCCGGATTACATGATACGTAGACTATGCGTGAAGCCTTTAGATTTAGCAGATATTTAATCAGTTTCATGTGCATGCCTGGGCGGTTGGGATCTGAAATGTTTGGCAATGAAAACAATCATGAGCAAATTCATTGCCTAGAGTTCTCATTCAGCAATAAAGCAAATGAAGCTTGAATTGGTGTACCTGATATGACGATATCTGGTTTAGGAAAATTATTCCCAAAATTCTCACTGATTTTATTAAGATCCCCCTTGACAAATGTTGCATTATGAATACAGTTCAGCTGGGCATTCCGACGCGCATCTGAGATGGCTTCAGGAACTACTTCATAACCATAAACATGTTTCACCCTGATACAGGAAAAAAACAGGGGAGGGAAGGGGAAACATTAGTTGGATTTCGGCAAAAACATTAGTCTAGCTATCAAGACAAGTGATTACCTCCTGGCAAGTGTCAGGCCAATGGTTCCGGTCCCACAGAAGAGGTCCAGTACTATTTCTGAGCCATCTCCATTAAGACCAGCAGCATCTTCAACTAGTTTGTATAGAATCTCCGCCTATAAATATTAAGTTGCGGAATTTACCACAAGAGCATAATCAAGTAATAAAAGCCCAAGTAAAACAAATAATATGAAAAGAGTTGAGAGTACATAAAGTTTTCTTTTTTATTTGATACCTGGTGAGTGTTTGTCTGGAAGAAAGAATTTGCTGAAATTTGAAATGTTAGCCCTCGTAAGACTTCTGTGATAATAGCTTTCCCATAGAGAGTGTACTCTTGCTCCCCAACAGATGTGTTACCCACAGAAGAATTAACATTGTTCATGATACTTACCTACCCATTGTCATGAAATAATAAGAAAATTAACTAAAAGGAAATACTGACGAAAAGAGTTAACATTGTTCATAATACTCGACTATCTGTCATCATCAAAATAAGAAGTGGAACTGTACCGAGGAAGGAGATTATTAAACAGAAATAGCATTTAAAACGACCAAGTAAAGCTGGTGTATGTTAAGGTGATAAAAATAAAATTTTAACCTTAAATTTCAATTACCACTTCAGGAATTTCGATAATTTTTCTGACAAGGGGCTCCAACAATTTTGGCTTGTAGGACGATGTCACAAAATTAACCATGAGCTCTGGGCGACCATTCTCAACATCCCTAAAACAAATTTAAGCACAGTTGAGCTTTGATGAATATGATCATATTCAACTTCAAAAATAGCGGAAAAGAATATGAATGGCAGGGATGGCAGTTTTGTACCAAACTGTGGGGAACCGAACTGTTCCGACCGAAGTTGACAGGGAAAAACTGGTTTGACTAGATATGGGGTGGAGGTTGGGAAATCCCCGAATTCAGATTGTGGGGAACGAAGGGTGTATGAAATTTGTATCCCCCGACCCATTCTCATCCCATACCCCACCCCCTCCCCACTCCAATATACTAGTATAACTGTTTACCTCTTAACATATTGATTAAATCTTGAGTGACGTAGTTTTGAACAATAGCATAGTAACACTCTGATAGATCACGTAGAAACTAAAACGTACTTAGCAAACACGAGTAATGAGCCAAACTCATAAGATATTTAAGTAAAATAGTGAACGCTATTTCTATAAGTAATGACGTGAATCATATAATTGCTTAGTATAGTTCCTTAAATTATGAAGTAATTGTCTAATCCTTATGCTAAAAGAACAATTTGATTCAAATTTTGAAGTAGTTGTTTAATATTTATGCTAGCTCCTTTGGTTTATGTCTCCTTGTAGAGATGATCAAAAAAATCAAAATTGAATTAATAATACTCATTTCAATTTCTATTTTTCATGATTTAAAATTCAAAATAACGCATTCCTAAAATCTGTTTAATCTATATTTGTTAGTGTAATTTATATTCTAAAATAACAATCACTCTAAGCATATTAAGTTAACTAGAATAACTTTTATAAGTTTGGAAAAAGTAGTATATTTTCATAAATATTTGATAAAAAAAATTAATCTACTTGATCAAAGTACCAAGAAATGGAAACATATTTTGGATGGATGAAGTAGTACAAATCCCGTGGGGTCCTGTTACCCGCGGGGAATGGATATGGGGCTACAAAGTGATTCCCTGTCGGGGGATGGGGCAAATATGGGGAATGAAAAATAATTTTGGGTATCGAGATGGTATATGTACCATGGCACACCCGCTCCCAAATTGCCCGATTGTCATCTCTTTAATCATGATAGAAACAACTTATGGTGATGATCAACGACAGTTATACTGCCATAACAAACTAGAGAAAGTCTTAGGAATGTCGGAAACAAACACTCCATTCATAAGAAACATTTAACAAAACAGATACTCCGAAAGAGAAGAAAAGATATAATATACAGCTTAAAAGAGCAGAAATAATCAGTTTCATCTAGTTTAAGATTGAAATAACTTCTGCACATGAGCACATTTGAAAAGAAGAATCCAGAACCCCGTAATCATGTTTCAAAGATAAGTGAACGAAAAACGTCAAACTGTTCAATTTAGCTCATCAAGGAGAAGGGAAATTCTCTGGAAAGATGATGAATAATGCTCAATACTTCTTCAGGTCAACTGAATGTAGTTCTCCTAGTACATGTTTTACTGAGAAGATAGTATTGGGTTAAACAAAGCTTACCATACTGATGCAGCACATATTAAGTCGATACAATAAATATCACATTCCGGAAGTTCATCGGTCATGTGCAATCCAAAAAGTTCTTTGGGTCCATGGGTAAACATTTTTGGTAGTTTAAGTTAGTATAATATGTCTCATCTAATTGTTAAATATTTTCTTTAGTTTTTAGATAAAACTTTAAATTGGTAGTCAGAATCCTAGAAGTATTAGGAGAAGTAGTGTAGACTATAAAAAAGGCTGTAATACCAATCAAAGTTGTGTTATAGACTAAAGTTTACCGGCTTGTTTGTTGTGCTTCTACTGATCTCTTAGCCCTCGCAATTTAGGCTTCCATGTGATCCGCATGGG
>JAOWAN010000005.1:1825049-1843636 GCA_028566635.1 Lobelia cardinalis | reverse complement strand
GGATATAAAGGTGATATAGGGGTATGTAAAAATAATAGGTAGAGAGAGAAAACTTGTGTTTAAAAAACTTGTGTTTTAAAAATGAGCGTGGTGATGCCGTGATCTTGTACTTTTTGCTTTCTAAGAAGTTTTAGAGATTCAGTTTTCAACGGGATCGTATTTTGCATGAGAAGTTGTTTTAGGTAGGTGGAAAAGTTGAGTGAACTCGGAAAACTAAGGACATACTTGCGGGACCTTGGGAGGAAATGGTGGGTACAGTTTTTGGTACAGCTAACTAAGATGGTTGATTGATTTTGTTGTTGAGGTCTTGGTACATAAGTCATGAAGAATGAGTTCCTTGCTACTGTAACATTATTCCATTAATTCCGGGAACTGCCTGACAACTGCTGTTTGCTGTGCAGCTTTTGGTTGTAACAAACTAGATGTTGCATTTCAGTTCAACTTTCCAGTTTATTACCATTACGTATGAACTGTTGCCTAGGGTAGAAAAGTATTTCAGTTTGAATGAGCATTAATCATTTAGAGTGCATGACCCTTATCATGCTAATGGTACTCAACTAGTTCTTCGGGTGATAATAAGCCCCATTTCTGGAGGAAGATTGAACCAAAATATAGTGTGAAGTAGGAGAGAAGATATCGGGAATTAGCATGGAGACAAAAGGTGTCTGGGCAATCTCTGCGGCGATTCTGCTGGTTTTGGTACTAAGTTCAGAACAAGCAACTTCTTCCTTTGATGTTACTTGCTTTTATTCTTGTAATTCTAACTGCCTTCAAAGGCAGCCAAAACAAAAGCATGAGTGTAGGAAGGAATGCTGGCGAGAGTGTGGTGGAATTGGTAACTCCAACTCCCAAATGCACCATTGCAACCTTAGCTGTTCAATCAACCAATGTGCACAATTTGGCCAAGGTACTACTCCCCTTCTCTTTCTTCCTCCTCCCTCCTTCCATATAACTAGTGTTGTTTGTACATATACTAAGAGTACCTCAATGTCACAGATGCTGAAGCAGTGGAAAACTGTTTGGACAACTGCAAGAAGCACAAGTGCGACGACGCAGAACGATAGATTGATATTACGCGTTAACTCTATCAGTAAGACGCGTTTTATATATACTAAGTTTGAATAAATGTGGGATAGCAGGCATGTTGAGTGGCATCCATAAGAAAATTAAACACACCATGAAATAGCTTTGTATTGATTGAGAATGAATGTCACTTGTCATCCACAAATACGAAATAAAATGACATTTACAGGTTGATTTATTATGGTATGGTCCGAGTTGAACCTTTATTAAACTGTAACATGATCAATGTATAACAGTCCACAATGTTCATGAGACAAAATACAGAGTTCACGAGCGAACTCTTTCAGTATAATATGCAAGGCCATCAGGATATCCAGAGACAAAATACAGAGTCCAATCTGCCCGTTTAAGACCAAAAATGATGTCCAACCTCAACCACCATGAATCTTTGGAATATTAATTGATCTGAACTCTTGAAGAACATCAATCTGAATCTAAAATTCTCAATACGTACGTTTCTCATAAATCCAAACGATGGCAAACTGGGGGCGACTAGACATAGACAAGAACTCTTGACACATAAGCTGAACCAAAGGAACCCAAAACCTTGGCAAATGTCATCTGAAACTCCTTCATCGCGCCTAAGCTCTCTTTTGTGTTTTGGTTGGGGGCTAAAAAACAGATTCCGAACAAAAGCAAGGCTGCATTATTTAGATATGGAACCAACCTACGAGGTGTGTAATATTGATAGTCAAACCGTCAATCATGTCATCTTCTGCTTCCCCCCTGTTTTTGCTACGGTATAGAGAAACATTCGCAGACGGGTTGGGATTAATCGGATCAGCACGCCCAAGTGGGTTAAAAAGGAAGCAAAAGGAAAGGATTGGCAATCTAGAGCCAAGAAAATTGCTTGTGCTAATTTATTGGTCTATAGGATTAATACTTTTGATATTCCTCAATGTTTTTCAGGAAGCCCAAGTTTTTTTACATCTTTTCGAGAGTACCTCCATCCATGTAGCCTAGTTTGAGTTGGTAGCGTACGTGGGGCTCGTTTTCTCCGGCCATTTTAGTGCCCGCATATTTTTTTGTTTCGTGGATATGCCTAGAAGAGTTGTATATTTTTTTTAATCAATATATCCCATTTTTTACCGAGAAAAAAAAGAAGAATGCCATTGGAATATCATGCGAGTATAGACGTATAGATGAAACAAATAGGCTTAACTGTAAGGGCACAAGGGTCTCCTAACCCCTTGTGTATAGGCTTGTACACAGTTAAGTTCAAATAGGGTTAAATGTAACCATCGATTCTAATGTTACTTTGGCTGCTTCCCATGGTTCCGTTTTCTCTCAAATCCTTCAAATTTCTCACTTAAATAGAGAAAATGAAAAATGCTAACGCGACCCCTTGTCACGAACTTGACAAAGGCTCGAGTTATGAGAATGAAAACCTAACCAGAGTTCGGACCAACATCCCAAGGCAGTTCATTTGCAAAAGCTCACTTTTAATTTGGCTGAGGCGCCAGTATATATTGAGGAGTTCAAGGTCAATAACTCTGAAGGACAAGCCCAAAAAAAAAAATCATAAAGGTGACAGTTGCCTGCAGAAGATTGAAAGCACTACCAAAAAAACTGTACTTCCAAATCAAAATCAACTGCATGTTTGCTGCAGATTCTTAGGGTGTAACAGAAAGGAAGGCTTATCAGGCATGAACTCCAACTTCCAGTTTATTACCATTACGCATTAACTACTTCCTATGGGTGGAAAATATTTTTGGTTAGAAATTAGAATGATCGCTTATCATTTCGTGTGCATGACCCTAAGCATATGAGTGGGTACGTATCTAATCCTTTCGGGTAATAAGTAGCTCATTTCCTAAGGACAGAGTGAAGCAGAAGTGTGAAGTAGCTAGGAGGGTAGATATATCTGAGATATACCTGAGGCATGGAGAGGAAAGGTGTTTGTGCAATCGCCTGCAGGGTGATGCTTCTGTTCTTTCTATTAAGTTCAGAGCAAGCAACAGCAACCTTCACGCATTTCTTGTTAAAATGTACCAATGAGTGCACGGGACCAAAGTGGAGCGATTGGTACAAATCCTACGGATGTGCGGTGAAATGTCTGGTTAAGTGTAACAAAGATGACCCGGATTCCCTGATACAAAACTGTAACATTCGCTGTTTAATCGATCATTGTCTTCAGCTCGACAAAGGTTCTCTCTCTCTCTCTCTCTCTCTCTCTCTCTCTCTCTCTCTCTCACACACACACACACACACACACACACACACACAAACACCTTCACCCATCCGCTCTTTCTCCCTTCCTCTAATTCATAATGTTGCACTGTGCTGAGAAAATGTCTCAATGTCGCAGATGTTGAAGAGGCTGAAATCTGTGCGGATGACTGCATGATAAGCAACTGCAACAAAGAAGGCTTACCATAGATTCCCATTAGTGTTACATGTCAACGTTATGCCGGTGAAATATATATATGTAACTATATGTACTAGTTTGAGAAAGTGGATATCAAGCATGGCACTCAGAGGAAAAAGTCCTGTTTGTTCAGGTTTACCAATGTTCATCTCATCTTTGCCTTTTCTTTTTTTGACTTTTTTTTAATCTGAACCTTCGGATATCCAATCAATAGGTGCTAACTTTCACAAATATGAACCTAGAGTTCTTGGGCTAAATTAGATTTATGAACGATCTATGTTTTCCTGAAACAAATAACCATTGAAACTATCCTACCAATTTGCAATTCCCACAGCACCCTCATTATCCAGTTGGCAATAACAGGCTTCGCCCACTCTTTTTGTAGAAAAATATTACACAAATCAATCGGTCCGAAAGTTTTAAGGGGCTTTCATTCCCTGGTTTAAGAACCAGGAAAATTGTGATCGGACTTTAGTAATCTGCCAATGGCCAAAATTGAGAAAAGAACGTTCAGGAATTTCATTTTCTGAACTGAGTACAAAGGAAAGTTTGAACGACTTCTCGTCAAATTGTCAGCCACATTCATCAGAAAATAATGCCCAGTAGAGCAACATCATTCTCCATGAAACTAATAAGACAGTTATTGGAACATACATCTTGACAATCATATCAATCCGTCATCCTAACTTTATCTCTTGAAGGAAAGGAAGCACCGCAATTGCAACTAAATGACAATTTCTAAAAACAAAACCACAGGTTCATGTCGACTGAGTTTCAGATTTCGTAAAAAATCACCAAACACACACCAGGAGTATACTCTACAAATCTTGGTAACATTTCAGAATGGCAGCAGTAGCATACATATGTAACATGTTCATGCAGAGGGCTCACACTTCAGCTATCCAGTTCATACCCAATAATTTACCTATGATCATGCTTGATCAAAAAGGAAATGGATAAGAAACTGATAGCAGTACATGTTCTGCTATGGATGCAAAAATGAATTTGGAACCACACAATTCATGAGTAGAATTAATTAATATAACATGCAAGAGTTATGATATCAATATACACAAAGGTCTAACTATTTGAGCCACCAAACAAATGGTACATAATCTTAACAAAATTTCTATCAAATTTACATGTTCTATAAACTCACACTCTAGGGGCCTCGTTCCACACGTGAACATCACAAGTGAGCAGCACAAAACTCTCCCAGGATTCATACAATCTTTCTAGCAGCAAATCCTCACTTAAAACAACATCTAGCATATGATAGTCAACGCAAAATGTCAGACCAGCAGAAGCATCTGTTCTTCCTCTATAATTTGCCTTGATTTGACTAGATATTCTGAAAACTGGCATCATTCACACCCCAAGTTTCCACCTCATTCACAAGAATCAAACATCAAAGTATCCTCCTACTCGTTCCTGACCATAGTAGTGTGCTAAAGCATGAAAAGTTTGCATTCAGCACAACATACAAAGATGCCCAAAAATACCTCTGCTAATTTTCTTTCTGGCCACATGGACTACGATAAATGCACAATGCAATCCTGAACAATGTGTAACATAAAAATAAGGAAGCAGGAAACAATAGTTTACTCTACACTAGCAAAAGCAAAGTTTTCAACAGATCACAGGAGAAAAGAACCTAACCAACCATTTATAAAGCTGAAATCTCAATTCCACGTTGTATACACACTGATCACATTGGAGAAATAAGAACTCAATATGAACTAGGAATAAGCCCTAAACCAACATCTTGTGAATCTAAATTTTTAACAAAAACAAAAGACTTTACTATACAACAGCATTATAAGTTCATGTAAATATGCTCATGGTAATGAGCAATCATGCCAAGCAACATTCAGGACTAAAGAATATATGCAGCAGAACATCAGAGTTAAGCATTAAGCCAAATTAGGAATTCATCAATTTACAGAAATAGTTCTCTTCAATTTCAAATATAATTATATCACATATACCGATACTAGCTCCGGTACTCTATCCAATGGAAAGCCCACCAATTCTTAGCCACGAGCCTTAAGCTCAGCAAGGCGCCTGGACAGGTCATCCTCATCCACCTTCTCCGTCTGCCTAACAGGCACCGCATGTGCAGCGGGCTGCGGTAGCCCAACAGACACCTCCAATCCGTAATCATCCGCCACCTGCTGCATCAAACTGTTAACATCGCCCTCGGGAGTCGAAAGCGAGGTGCTGCCAGCCATAGAGCTCTCCATAAACTCCGCCTGCACCTCCATGTTCACGAACTGCCGCTCGAAGCTGTCCATCGTCTCCGACATCTTCTGCAAATTCCCCGTGGCGAGCGTTGACTCGAGCGATTTCACGATCGAGGACATGGACTTGCTGATGTTGGTCATCTTGGCCTGGGTGTCGAGGCGTGCGACGACGGCGTCCAGGCGGGAAGCGAGGCGGAGGTAGTTCATCTGCTCGCTGCGCTTTCGGATGGCGTTTTCGGCGTAGATTCGGGCGCCGTCCATGTTGCCTTTCTCGATGGCTTTCTTCACCTTGAGCTTCTCGGATTTCTCGTCCTTCTCGCACTTTCGGGCTTGGCGTTGGAGGCTCTTGGCGGTGAATTTGAGCTCCATGATCTGGTTCATTAGCTTCTCGGCGTTTCGTGATCCCATTGCTAGGGTTTTATGAGGGATTGGGGGAGAGAGGATTGGGATATCTAGGGATTTCTGAGGAAATCGATCGCGAGGGAATTTAATCTCGGGAGGGTTAGGGTTCGTCTGGAGTTTTTAGGGTTTGGGGAGGGAAGGGGGGCGATTGCTTCCTTGGAATGGTCTCCAATGGGAAAAATGTACGCTTAGAACGGGTGGGGAGCGCGTTGTAGTTCAATCAGTGACCGTTACACGCGTGGTGTGGGTCCTATCGGCACTTACTCCACTCTACATTAAAATATATACAGAGAGCTAATATCCCCACTAGTTGTAGGAGGTTAGTAATATCCCTATTTTTTCTTTCCCAAAATGCCCTCAATTTTTAATTTTTAATATTTTTTAGAGGGGTAAAAATGTCAAAACCGTGTATAGAAAAATGTGCTTGGTAAATAATTATCATTTCAATTATTGTCTTAATCAATGTTCCAATCATTGCATATGTACTTTTCACATGCATTAAATACAAACACATTTTTCTATACACGTTTTTGACATTAATACCCCTCCAAGTAAATATTAAAAATTAAAAAGTGAGGGCATTTTGGGAAAGAAAAAATGGGGACATTGCTAACCTCCTACAACTAGTGGGAATATTAGCTAATCCCTTTAACTAAACAATATCCCTATTTTTACTTTTTCAAAATATTCACTTTTTAATTTTTTATATTTATTTGGAGGTGTAAAAATATCAAAACCGTGTATAGAAAATATAATTTTTATATGGAGTGTCTAAGTACTCCCAACAAGGAGTGCCCATAATGTATATAAAAATTATAAATTATCCACAAAACATAATTTATATGCATTATGTATATATTATGTGCATAATTTATATTCTTATGTGCATAATTATTCACAAAATATAATTTATAATATTCAATTTAAATTCACTCAGAATTAATATTAAATTAGTGACCATAATACAATTATTTTCTAATTTTTGAATAACATAACACAAACAATAAAAATTATTTTGAATAAATAAATCAATATAGTGAAATTACAACTCTAAATAAAGTATTCAACAACCAAAAAAAAAAAAAAAAAATCCTAAGAACATTTTATTTTTTTTGGGTGGGGGAGGAAGTGAGATATGTAATAACTATATTTACAGAAGTAATAAGAGTATAAAAAATCTTCAAAGTTTTTATTTTAAGGACATTTTTTTTTTTTTAATATCTCAAGCACCATTCATTTTCTCTAATAGTTGGTGATTGCAGACAAATTATCAATTGAACACTGTGTTGTGTACTAAAGGTCAATAGATTAATTTCCACCAAGTCCTCCTTCGGATACTGGCATTCGACCCTATAAGAAAAAATGCTTCTTTTTTTGATATTTTTCAGCTGTTAAGTGATTTACCATTCAAACTAATATCGCCCTCCATATAATTATATTTATTGGACACATTTTTATGAGCTCAAATTTTCTGTCACAAATAATAATATTTTACTTCTTTTTATATGAGTTTTTAAAATAACATGTAATTTAATTTAATAATAATTTTAAATTCATCATTTAAATAATTTGAATATTTTTTTTTTAAATAAGATAAAAAAAATAAAACGCATTGTTGGATCCGAACTCGATTTTTAGAATCCATATTTTTTACTTTTGGTTGAATCTTGGGCTCGCACTAATTATGAATTCGGATTGATAAGTGGGCCCATATTCTTCATTTTCAATTTGCAGTTCGAAATTTCCCTCTCCCACATTCTTACCGCATTTTATTCTACTTTCCTTTTGTAAGAGGAATTTCGTCGATCACTTGGTGCCTTGTTCCCCTTTGCCATATGATATTACAAGTCCACCGGAGCAGCATACCCCGATCCGACCGGACGTCGCTCAGCATTATCTTCCTCCGACCTGAAAATAGATTCCCGCCAAAACAGAAAAAAGGGAATAAAATTTAATGCGACATCAAACGACACACCAGAAAGCTGCTGCTGCTGCTGCCAATACTGCTAATTGCATGCACCTCTCTTTCTCTCCGGCCCCCATCTCCAACTTGCAAAATTCCCCTGCTGCTATGAAGAGAGAGATAGTGGGGGCGGTCAGGTCACGAGAGACCATCCAATCCCGTTCTTACAGACAGCATCACATTGGCACTCGTGCAATGCAATTCGATAGTCAAATGTCATCGGCGAGAAAACCATTTCCTCAAAGTCCCCATACAAAATGGCAAAAATACGACGAAACAAACACACGTGTCTCTCACCCCCTCCTTGTGTGTCATCTCTTCCCCAATTCCCGATTCTTCCGACACCTGTCACTCTGCTTCTGTTTCTGTTTCTGTTTCTGTTTCTCTCTCTATATCTTGTTTTTTCCACCCACACCCCCCTCTCACTGTCAAACACCCAGCAAAGCACCCCTTGTAGTAAACGAGATTTTCATTTTCATCTCCTCTTTCTTTCCCTTTCCAACTTTCAACACCCAAAATTAAAACTACTTTCTTTCTCTTTCTTGATACATTGTAGGATTGAAAATTCGAAAGCTTCTCTTTCTTTGTTCTTGCTTAGATTTTGGCAAAATTCATGTGCGGAGCGGAGGGAGGGGTAATCTTACTTGTTTCAAGAAACTAGAAATTAGGGAATTGGGTCGATTCTAGTTCCAATTTTTTTTCTCGGTATTCTCTCATTTATTAAGAAGACCCCTTTTTAGGGGTCTGGTGTGTTTGAGCTGGTTTGGCTTCCATTCTCTCCTTTTTCCCTTTCTTTGTGAAATTGGTGTTATTGGGTGTGTGGGGACAGTGGGTGGCAAATTTGGAAATGAAAGGTGATATTCATGAAGATAGTGGTGGAGGAGATGGTGCCCACCAAGCTGCTTTTGAGATAGGGGTGGTTGTTCCAAAGAGGGTTGTGGACCAAACTGATGATGACACTCTTGATTGTGTTGAAGTTCTCGTCAGTGAGTTCTCCAAGATTGGTTTTGTTGTTGACAGAGTTCTTGGCCTACATGATGAATTCATTAAGGTTTCATCTTTTTGCCTTTCCTTTTGGCTCTCTTTCTTCATCAAGATTGTTTGTTTCTATCGTGACTGTTTTAGTTTCTGTGATTCACTATGCTGATAAACTTTATTACTTGTGCGTGCAATTGATTTCTCAATACAAAAATAAATGCTCTTTATTTCACTGGTAATGGTAAGTAACACCAAAAGTTGTGTTCTTGTTTAAGAATGGCAGTGGACTATTTCTCTGGATCAAACTAACAAGGAGAGTGAGAATATTTTCCTTACTGAGTGCGTATATTAATACTTTTATGCTTGTTATAATACTCTCTTACTCTTGCCCTCCCTCCCCTCCCCACACACACAACAGAGAAAGCACCTTTCTTCTCAATTTGTTCGAAAAAGTAGTCGTAACTTGAGCTATTAATTCAGTGCAAATAGAGGAAATAGAGATGGAAGAGTACTTTTTTACTTGCCGAATACAATTTCTTAAATCTTTTTTTCTTTGGGGTGAGGAGGGGCATGAGCGGGGGATGCTTGTTGTAAGTTGCAATTCATTGCCTATGAATGAAAAAGCCACGACTGATTCTCAACAATTATTGGTGAAGGTGATGTGATGTGTTTGAAATATATATCTATAAGAAAATGATCAGTTACAAACCACAAATATCGTACAAACCTGCGAACTAGTTGTATCTTAGTATATTTTTGTTATATCTTCGTTAATTTTGTTGTATCTTAATTTTTTTTGTTGTATCTTAGTAAGACCATGCTGTATCTTATTGCATTTTTGTTGTATCTTCGTATCTTAGTTATTTTGTACGATACAACAAAAAAATAACTAAGATACAACAAAAATATACTAAGATACAACTGATTTGCACGTTTGTACGATATTTGTGGTTTGTAACGGAATATACCCCTATATATATGTATAGAGAGAGAGGTAGGTGTTCAAATAAAGACCTAAAAATCTGCGAACCGCTAGGTTTCAAGAATTTGATATTTGTGGATATTTGTGTTATTTTGACTAAGATCCACATATATCAACTAAGATCCACAAATATCAGATTCTTGTATCCTAGTGGTTCTCATGGTTTGTAAGTTATGTAGGTTTTTATTTGAATAGGCTCCATAAATATATATATATATATATATTGTGTGTGTGTTATTAGCGTGTGTGTGTGGTTGTGGGTTGAGGGGAGTGGCGGCTTTTCACACCCATCCGGAACAGAGAAGGGTCATACGGCTTTAATGATCCCTCTTTCAGTGATTCTTACTTTCCAGAAGACGATTGAAAGGGTGGGATGGCTTCTGCAAGTTCCAGGATAAGAGTTTGTAGTTTTTCTTGTCAAGGCTTGCAACTTCTTTTCTTCTCCTTTTTCCTTAAAAATTTATTAAACTGCATTCATGCTCTACCTTGGCACTCAAGTTTGGTAATCTTTTGCTGTATAGTCATTCTTGTATTAGTAGTTCACATCGCAACTTAGTGCAAGTGGGCTAAGAATTAAGTTTGTATATGTCCTTGTTTTCAGTTGGCTGCTCCTTTGGAACTCTTGGGAAAGGCTGCAGCAGAGTTGCAATTAAAGAAACGTACCCATATTGGTGAACAAATCTCTCTCTCTCTGTTTCTCTCTCTATATCTATCTATCTATCCATCTATCTATCTATCTCACTCTCTCTCCTCCTGCCATTTCCTTTCTTTTGAGTACCTTGTCACATATGTGGAGTTCGGTAATTCCTGTCTGGAAAATTGATGAGTCTTACATCTTGATGCAGGAGTGGATTTACAGTTTGAGTGGGATGAGGCTGAAGCTTTTATCAAGCAACCTGATGGTTCGTTGTTCAGTTGGTGCGAGCGTTTCCGATGCTATAATCATATAATACATGGAATTGTGAGCTATTTCCCTCATACATTTCGCATTGCTGTACCTACATTTGCTAGTTCCTCTTGAGTATACATTTAGGGTTTATATGCAGGCAATATATGATTAGAGATACTGCAACTTCAATGATATGCTGCTCAATTCAGTGAGCTTGGTGTCATCTTTTTTTTAGCCACATATTTTAGACATTTTTGTGCTATTCACTTGCAATAAATGTTTTTCACTGTTAAATTCACAGCTTTCTTTATGCTGCGGAAATTTAATCTAAATCATGTTCTCGACGGAAAAAAGAAAGAAATTTACTATGCATAACTGGATATACAGTACAAGCTCGAAGCAAGCCCAAAATGCTTCCAGGACACAACTAAATGGTCAATCTCTCAACTCAACTAAGCTTTCATCAATAATAAATAAAATCTAGCATCTCATTGGCCGAGGAGCAAGAATAAGCATCATTCTTCATGGGAAGCTAAGGACGACTAATAGCAACAGCTTAAACAAACCATTACTCATAACCCATGTACCCCCTGAACTACACAGGCTATTTCTGTTCTTTGATCTTCTTTAGAACCATTTCTCTGAGATGCACTGCAAATCTTTGATTTAAAACAATTAATTTCAGTGTCACTTGGAATGTTTAGGACCTCTCAAGTTATTTCTTCATGTCTCCGTCAAGTTTTTATGAGGATCGTGTCCCTTGCCTCATAGTAGGATGGTTTTCTCCTTTATCAGGGTGCTTTGGCATCTGTGATGGAGATGACAAAGAGCATTTGACACATTTGAGCTTAGATTTCGATGAGGAGTCCTTAGCATAGTGTGAGAGTCAATATTCTCCTACTGTTTGATTCATAGCTACATTCCAATTGAACCCATTGGTTTTGGTTTTATCTAACACCTTTTCCAACAAGTTTAAAAAAGAGTTCGGATTTGTATTTATAATTCATCGAATCGGTGAAGTTAGAATGCTATTGAAGTACAGTTTTTAGGTCTCCAGGGATTTTTACCTCAATTACTTGGACAGTGTATATAAGTTGATTTGAAATAGTATGGAGTAGTGAATTAAATCCGAACCTTGGCTAGCTGGGCAACTATGTTCTTTCATGGCTGCAGTTTGTACTCTGGATTCTGAACAATGAAATGCGTGTTGCTATATAAAGTATCTACCTGTGCTGCCCGTTTTTTGCTGTGACGAATGAAGGATTTGACTGATTGATCACCAAGAGTCTGATCATCCTACGGGAATTACCAAAAGCCTTTAACACTTTCAAATTCTCTTTTCATGTAATTTAGATGTTAGCTTGTAGATGTTCATTTCCCTTCTTGCTAACGTACCCTATTACAGATCCACGGTATCTGGATCATGCATTGCGCTCGAACAGTTGAGCGGAGATATTTCATAGAAGAACATATTGGATTTTCATCGATGCTTATTGGCTAGAACGAGCATCCGATCAAAAAGGAAAGAGTATGAAAGCTTAAATACTTCATTGCAAATAGTGATATGGGCCCAATCAAGTACTTAATAATTATGATGATAATGATAATAGTAATAATAATAATAGCATGTCAGAATATTTCCACGCTCGTCTTCCCAAATACTATAAGCCTAAGTTATTACATAGAATTGAAATCACGAACTACACTTGAACAATGAATCAGAGCCGTGGTACCATATAGTTGATAGTTTGCTGGACGTCTCGTGATTCAATTGCTCTTGCATATACCACTGAATTGATACTCAGATTTAAACTGAAGGTAAACAAGGGAGATTCAGCTCTAGTTCTAACATCTAACTGCCAAGCTGTCCGCTGGGATCTCGGGGAGCCTCTACTTCAGAAGTTGGAAAAGGAGGCCATTGTTAAGGAAGTCTTCCCTCTGCACGGTAAGCTCTTTCTGATAGTTGAATTACACACGATCGAATGAACATTTATATGTTATGATTAACTTCTATAGACGAAACAAAGAGGAAACAGCTTCTGAAACGTTGGGCATTCAACTGGTGGGACTTCACCAATCAGCCAATTGATGAGATCTATGTCTACTTTGGGACTAAGGTATGCTTATCGGTGCAGTTTAGAGATTGAAGCGAGGAATCATTGTTTGTTTGTTTCGTTAATTTTTGATGGTATGATGTGTGCTGTAGATTGCAACATATTTTGCTTTCCTTGGAATGTTAACAAGGTGGATGTTATTTCCTGCTGCATTCGGGCTTCTTCTACAGATCATTGATTTTGGGTAGGTCATTTTGCTGCATGTACTTGTTTTTACTTCAGTTATTTATTTAGTTGTCCTTTTCTTATGCATGTCTTCTGCACTTGCTTATTCTCTTTATCAGATTGTTGCAGTTATTGGTGCTCCCTGTTTTCTTTATTTGCGTACTTTCATGGGCTGTGTTATTTTTTCAATTCTGGAAGAGAAAGAATGCTGCTCTTCTAGCGAGGTAAATCTGTGAGTCTGACTGTCAAAAGATTGCATAATTGACCTTGTATATTTTCATATCCTAAATTCAGTTATTGAGATCCAGGTGGTGGTTTCCTTTTTCCGTCTGAATTACTGTAGGTGGCAACTTAGTTATTCAGTTGCTGATGCTACCAGTTATAAATTTATGGAATTGGAGTGGAGTTCCTTCCAGTCACCGGTGGGGCTAGTAAAGAAATCTATCAATAAAAGAAAAGAGAAAGAAGTCTTTCAGAGAGAAGAATGGTTTGGACGAATGATGAGATTCAGAAATGATGCCTTCATCATCTTGTGTATCATCTGCCTCCAACTTCCTTTTGAATTGGCTTATGCACATCTATACGAGGTTATCGGATCTGACTTTATAAAGTAAGCATTTGATTCTGATTTACTTTGTTCCTCTTCCCCCCTTTTATCCTGCAACTACAAGGATCTGAAGTTTCTTTTCAGGTTTGGGCTGACAACAGTTTACCTGCTTGCAATACAATATTTCACAAAGTTCGGGGGCAAGATCTCAGTGAAGCTAATTAAGCATGAGAGCAATGAGAACGCAGAGTATAGAGCCAACAGCTTGATTTACAAGGTGAAATTTGGAATTCTTCTGTTTTTTTTTTCTATGTGGATCTGGTATAGGGTTTATTTTTTACCACTGATATGTATTTCCTGTTTACAGGTCTTTGGTCTTTACTTTATGCAGACATATATTGGAATTCTGTATCACGCGCTTTTGCACCGCAACTTTATGACTCTTCGCCAAGTCCTCGTTCAGCGTCTGATTATATCAGAGGTAGTTCTTTTTTCCCTGTCAAATAATGGCCACTCGCAGAGAAAAATAATAACAATAAAAGGAAAATAAAAGAAGAAAGAAAAATAGTGGTTTGGCCAATTGTGCTCATAATGCTTTACAGGTGCTGGATAATCTCTTGGAAAATTCCTTACCCTATCTCAAATACAGCTATAAAAAATATAGATCTATAAGGTGAGTTTCTTTTCTCGTCATCCTTGTTGTCTTTAGCACTATTTACTGTTTGCTAAATGGAGTAACACTGCCTCGTCGTGTGTGAAGAAACAAGAAAAAACGTGAAAAAGGAACTTCAATGGAAAAGATCCGTTTCAATTCAAGGGTAGAGAAAGAGTACCTTAAACCTGTTTATTCCGCAAGTATTAGCGAGGAACTTGAAGATGGGCTCTTTGATGGTAATATACAGTTTATTGCAAAATTATCTCGAAGCATACTTGTACTGGCCCTATGGGATCTAATCATATTCAAATGGCCAGGAATAAGGATTGAATTTTTATTATTATTTTAAGCTGATTAAATATGGCCTTTTTGCAGATTTTCTGGAATTGACTCTGCAGTTTGGAATGATCATGATGTTTGCTTGTGCTTTCCCACTTGCATTTGCCTTTGCTGCACTGGTAATACAGAAAGCAAACCTAGTTTTATCGTTATAATTATAAATGCTTATGTGACTAACTACAAGTTTCGGAAGTTAAATGAAAGTTAGTGTTATATGGTTTTGTGGCAAAGAACAATGTAACAGAAATCAGAGCAGATGCACTTAAGCTTCTTGTCATGTATAGAAGGCCTGTCCCTCGTGCTGCAGCAACGATAGGTGCTTGGCTCAACATATTTCAGGTAATGAACCCGTCTTGATTTTATCAAGTCACTATCATCAACTCTTTTAGTAAAGAATTCACTTTTATACACACGTTCATTGAACGCGATGGATTGGAATTTCACACATGCATAGTAGTTTTTTTTTTCCTATGAAAACAGAGAAGAAGATATAATAAAAGTTCCTAAGTTTTGGACGCATTAAAAATCGCTTTATTGGCGTTCATCGTGTATTTGTGTTTCCATATATTTGTTGCGGTCATTGTTTTAGTTGGTTCTTTTTTCTTTTTTTTTTTTCCTTTTTTTGGGTTTCTGAGGTTCAGTAACTTCTCAACTTTTACTTTTTCATTAACAGCTTAATTACTGAGACTCTGTTATGATCTGATTTCAGTTTCTCATAGTGATATCTATTTGCACCAACTGCGCACTTTTAGCATGCTTGTATGATGAGGAAAGGAATTGGAATATTTCACCTGGGCTTGCTGCAATTCTCATCATGGAACATGCCCTACTTTTGATCAAATTTGGGTTCTCTCGCATTGTTCCAGAGGTAGTTTTCTAAAGTGCTTTTTGATGGATTCCTTTCCCTGAAAAACTGAATATGTAAGATGACTGGCGAAGCTTAGTCAATTTGCTATGTTAATTTTCTTAGGAGCCGGATTGGGTAAGAGCAAACCGCATGAAAAATGCAACTCAAGCACAAGCAATGTGCTCCAAGCAACTTTTGAGGAGCATTTCTGGTGAGCTGATGTTGAATACGGCAACGGTAAAGAAAGACTGACTCTGTCTGGTTATCATGGCTGTTCAGTCATATAGAAACCTAGCCCAGATGTGACATCAAGTCGAATCAGTCCGTTTCCTTGTGTATAGAGATCTTGTTGTTTTGAGATCGTGAGTTTTATTTCGGGAATTAGTTGAAATAGATTTAGTGTATGATTGAGGGTTATTGAGTAATTCTTCAGTTCATTGTCACCTAATCTTCTTGCGGGCTTGGAATTGTAAATCTTGGTAGACGATGCACGAGTGAGTTTGAGCAGTTCAAGTAAAATGCGCCTTTTTTGTTGTAGTATTTTGTATAGCTTCAAGTTTTGGAAGCTAAATGAAGCAAGCTTTATATATATGGTTGTGTACAAAATTTTGGAGCAGATGCACTAAACATTCGTCCAATGCTGTTTACAGCCTCGTCTTGAAGGTCCTATTTCACAACTGTTGCATGTACCTGCTCAAAATATAAACTTGTGGCAGGTGTGAACTTGGTAAACGTACTGATGGAAATAGGAACTTGCTTACTGGTCAATCTCAGCAAAAAAAAAAAAAAAAGAGATGAAAAAAAAAGTTTGGTTTAACTCCAGTAAGCAGTTCCTGGGCCTTAATTACACATGCCAAGTATGTAGGCAGTTTTCAAAGAAGTCATTGGTGGTAATTTGAAGATTTCATCAAGAAATTTCAGAGTATAATTCTGAATTGGGTTGGGAGATATGTAAAACACTACTGTATTGACTTTATTCATTGCAATAGTTGAAACTAAGGATTGGTGGGGGTGCGCCAGGCCATGGCAGCACGCGTGAAGACCCCAGCAGCAAGCGCCTGTATAGGCCTTCCCCCTCAAAAAATAAGATTAATATCGTGTGAGCCAATGGCCAGCATATCAGATATTAAATTGATAAGAACAGATACTACACTTGATCTTAGCCAAAAGGCCGAGAAAGGTATGATTTTCAACTTTTTGGGCTTCTCCTCTTATACCAAGTTGACCTTTCCTGGTTTTCATTCGTTCCCAAGGTGGGATACTCCGTCTGTACATCCCCTTCAACGCCATGCCTTCATGAATGGATGCCAAGTCTTAAAAGTTCCCAAGTTTTCTATCTTCACTCGGTGGGCATACCTCGCAGTACAATGATCTAAAGTTTTCTTTCAGGTCTAAGGCTGATAACAGTTTACCTGCTATCTGTCCGATACTTCACAAGGTTTGGGACAGTGAAATTAGTTAGGCATGAAAATTGAAAGCGATGAGAACACAGGATATAGAGCCAAAAGCTTGGTTCTAAGTTTAAGTGCCGAATCCTCTAGTTTCAAATGGATCTTAGAATTTTACTTGATTCTGGATTTTTACACTGCAGCCTTACAGATATTTGGTCGTAATGTGATTGTATATATTATTGGAGTCTTTAATCATGTGCGTTTTGCAACAGAACCTCGTGACTCTTTACTGTAGGATATGACCAGTCCGAATAGAAACAAGAAGATGATTTTGGCCAACACCAGTTAGCAGTGACCTTTATCATATTTATCTGCAAATATCTTGAAGAAGAAATCTTTGATGGTTGTTTCAAGGTTTTTGCACTATATTTCCAAGGTATATGTTCGTTCATATTGTTCTGAATTGAGTTGAAACTTTGTATGTCACTTCCATATTCAACTGATTGAGATATCCAGATTTCTGGAGCTGATGCTGTACTGGGATGATAATGATGTTAATTTTCTTATTGTTCCCTTCCCCCCTCCCCCCTTGCACTTCTATAGCTTAGACTTTTGGAAGGAAAATAAAACTAGATATTCAGATATGGTTGTGTACAGAAATGAGAGCAGATGCACTAGTTTCTTCCCAAGCAATCAGTCTTTCTTTCTTGTCATACCAGTATTTTTGGATACAAATGCACTTCCCTAACTATCAATCAGTTTGAAGTTTGATTGGATGGTTCTTTCATATTCTTCTTCCTCTTTATATTCTTATGCAAAATATCAGGATGTATAACTGTGGAAACTATGAACTTGCTGTGCTTCTTTTGGACTTGGGTAGGTCCAATTCCAACCCAGTTTACTCTCATAGATTTTGAGCAGTAAGAAACTTTTAACTTTAGTTGGTGGGGTTCACCAAGCCAAGGCAGCAGTGTAAGGCCAAAGGCAACGCTTGAAGACCCCAATAGCAAGCTATAGTGATGGGCCATCCCCCTCAAAAAATAAGAATAATATCATGTGAACTGATGGCCCACATATTAGATATTAAACTGATAAGAACATATACTACACTTGATCTTAGCCAAAAGGCCAAGAAAGGTATGCTTTTTCTTATCATGGGCCTTCTGTTTTATACTTGAGTTTTCCTTCTTGCTCTCTTCTCGTCTGTGATATGGGATGTTTCGTACTTCCCATTTATTCACCACTATCCCTACAATGTCTTTATGCTCACAGTCCAAGTGATCTCACGAATTGTACAAACAGTTTCCTGGATTTTTTTCTTCCCGCGAAAGTTTTAAGCTGTCTGAATCTTTATATACCTTCCAATTTAACACAACTCACAAGATTTGTTTTACTTAGGAAACAAAGGAGAGCGGAACTATACTGATCTCAAAGAATTTGGGAGAGGGGGGGGGGTGCTCTATTTTCACAATGATGTAGTGTTTTGAATATTATTATTATGACAGTTTCATGGTTTTTTTTCACTGAGAAAGTTTGATGTTTTTTTTTTTTTTTTTTTTTTTTTTGGGGGGGGGGTGTTATTATTAATTATAATTTATAATTAATATTTTTTATTTTTAAA
>JAOWAN010000005.1:1775045-1786591 GCA_028566635.1 Lobelia cardinalis | reverse complement strand
TTACCCATTAATGGTTTCCCTTTAAAACCTTACCTTTTACTATTTCTTTTGCCAAGTTCCCCACAAGTTCCATCTCCATTAATTTATATAATGCATAAGGAATATTTATACATATAATCATAGCATATGTTCAAGTGAAATGCATGCATGTACACACCCACTCCCTAGGCTCACGTCACTCGACACTTCCGGGCGTTACAATACCTGCCGGACAAATTAATGGCCTGCATTTCCTCTCTCGAAAAGTATTGCCCAGCATATACTCTCCCCCTGTTCGGAATCCTTACTAACTGCAGCGAATTACAAAATGAGAATTCTTGGCAGGAATGAGAGGGCTTTCCTCGTTAGAAACACGACGAATAGGCAACAAATTCTTTCACTTCAAAGGCGGCATGCCTGTAGCAGAAGCGAGAGTGTGCTTGTTTTTTTGTTAAACAAAGGAGTATGTATTCGGCACGCCCTAAATGTTGTACATCATGGTCCTATGTCCATGTGCGTCCTAAGAGTATATGTGAGTGACACAGTATGTCAAAGGGTCAAGAAAAAGTAGGTACAAGAGCATAACAAACTTCTTAGTTTGTTGAAGTTCATGGCAGAGCCTATTCATGACAATTGACAAGCCAAGTTACATTATGAATGAAGTCTATTGGTTATTGTTTGGTTTTATTGATTTAAGGAGTGAAGGGTAAGAGCAACTCCAATAGGAATGAGGAGGTATTTTCTTTATTTGCCTTCTTAAAAAGTGATTTTGCCTTTACAAAAAGTGATCAACTCCAATGAGGAAAAGTAAAATTGAAAAGGTAAATTTGAGAGGGTATTTATACCTCTTCAAATTGGAAGGCCTTTTGCCTCTCCATTTGCCTTCATTACCTTCTCAAATTTGGAAGGGTATTGATACCTCTCCAAAAAATTGGAAGAAGGCATTTTGCCTCTCCATTTACCTTCACCATTGGAATACAAAATATAGGAAAATAGAAGGCAAATTTGGAAGTTAGGAGGTATGCCTTCTCATTTGCCTTCCCGATTGGAGTTGCTCTTAGAGCATCTCCAAGGGGAAAGGCAAACAAAGAGGCAAAGCCACCCAACCTCCATTTTTGCCTTTTCTTCCATAAAAATTCTTCTCCAATGGTGAGGGCAAATGATAAGGCAAAATACCTTTGGTCACTTTGTGGAGGCATCACAACCTTCCCAAACTTGAGGAGGCAAATAGAAAATGGAGGGAAAATGAACAATTAACTGCCATTTTTGCCTTTTCTTCTTCAAAAAACCTTCTCCAATGGTAAGTTTAATACTCAAAAAATGCCTCCTCAATTTTACCTTCTCAATTTGCCTTCTCACCATTGGAGTTGAGTATATATTGAAGGGGCAAATTACAATTTTTGGGGAGTCAAATGAAAGAAATGCCTTTTCATTTTGCCTCTCTCCTTTGGAGATGCTCTTATGAATTTACTAGTTTGATGGAATTAGCTTTTGTGGGAGTTTTATTTAATCATTCTAGTATTTATTTGACTTTGAATCCTTATAATATTGATGTTTTAGTTGAGGTGCGTGAATGAGAACCTAAATATTGTGAGAACCGTGAGAACTAACTAAGATCCGGTAGCGTTTCTCTTAGATTCAGTCAGGTTCCTAGCGGAGTAAGACCCTGCATATAATAATAATAATAATATATATATCTTGTAATCTTCCCGTTATTCTTAGAGTTTCTTAATAAGAACTTTCAGCGGCAATTAAGCTTTGCGTTGTTTAATTGTGTGATGTCTCTGTATGAAGCGAGGTTTTTCCTTCTCATTTGTTACTGTTTTCCCTTTTTTCACTCATCCTTATGCTTCCCAAATCCCAACTCCTTTCTGAAAATCCTGATCCGTTATTCTACCATAAGCACAGCCTCTTAAACAGCCTCATTTCCGCTGTGTTCTGCACAATTTGGCCCAGACCTTGTAGGCTTAGTGTGATTATATTTGTCACTTTCTGCATCAATATGAGAAGGCTTGAGTGGTAGAACCTTGCTGATTGCACATTACTGATTCAGTAAACTTGCCCACGGCAAAATTACTATATACTGCTTGTTCACCCGTAGCTTTGAATTATTAAACAAAGTACTATTGAAGGCATGGGGTATGGACTGTGCTGTTGAACTACCTGTATCAATAACCACAGAGCACTGACCTTTACAAGTTAATCTTGTTTGGAAGGTGTTTTTGCCCTTTGTTGGAGTGTATCATTCTTTGACTTGCTGTTGACAACAACCTGGCGAATAACTTCCATATAATTATGTTGGAAGGTTGTCATTAGGAGCACAAACATGTTCCTCTTTAGATACATCCTCTTGTGGCTCCTTGGGAGTGTCCTTTTCTACAAGTTCTTCTGATTATTTTGAAGTAACTTTAGTGAGAGGGTGACAATTAAAGGACTGATGGTCAGAGCCATGACAGTTGAAGCATCAATACACATATGATTTTACTTGAGAAGCAGTTAATGGAATTGGCAATTGCTGCTAGACAAGTTAACTCGAGGCTTATCAAAAGATTTACCTTGCTTGGCATCAACAAAAGCCCTCTCATTCCTAGAGAGGGTTGTAACATAGAATGATACCTTTATCTTGCTGAATTTGCCTTTTCGAACTCCTCAAATTGATAGACCACTTGAACCCCTATGGAGAAGGGGTGGAACCAGAATTGCTGCTAATGTATAAGAGACTGCGGAATCAAATCCACAACGACACAGACACATTCTCAACCTGTAGAAAATGTGCTCTAGTAGCAGCAGATTAGAATAATGAGGTGTCTTCTTCAACGCACCGGGAACCTTGTGCTAAAATAATGAACTGAAAAATAAACTTGTTATTGGTAATATGGAGGAACAAAGTGGTGTTCCGTAGTTGCTTTCATGTCTTTCAGTCTTTCCTTACCATTATGAGTTCGTTTTCACTGCGTCCAAATACGAGCATCTCTCCGTAATTTGGCTTTGGCAAAGAACAACGTTCTTTCATTAGTCAAGTTATACCAATGCAAGAACATTTCCAACTATGCATCCAATCATGATACTACCCCTTGATTATAAAACACCATGAAGATCAACAACTTATGGTTTAGTACCTCTATCCAAATCAGTCAATCAAGGATAAACTTGAGCTTGCAGGTCCACTTTCTGCTTGCACAGTAGTAAGCTCTAGATAAAGATAAAGGTTGCCATACACTTCACTGAAATTAGTTACGGATTTAATTTGTCGTACACGCTTTTGTTTATAGCTTTTTGTTCTTCTATGACTCTTTACGCCTTTTGTCAACATCTGCAGCATTCACACATATAACAGGATAAATATTTATTTATTCATTTATTTGCTTTTTAGGTTTTCTGAATCGAACCCTATTGAGTAAAACAACAAGGTCAAATTTAATTTTAAATCAAATCTGGAGGAGAGGGGGTATTTGAGGGTTTAAAGAAAAACAAACTGGATTAGGATACTTGAAACTGTTGGGGTTTTGATTTAGGGTTTCATGGAGACAAAGACGAGATTACGGCAGTCATTGTAGAGCCCAAGTTGCTGGCAAGGGAAGTAGGGTTGTTGTGGCAGGATATGGTTTATAAATTCAGCTTGATTTGACAGCAGAAGGTACAGGTTGTCACACAATCTGGCAAAAGGATTGCAGTCGGGCTGTTGTTACAGGATATGGTTTATAAATCCAGGAGCTGTCGCATTACATCCACAAAATTGGGGCTGCTTGGCAAAGAACAAGATGGAAACATAGTTAAGAAGGATGACTTGATGACAGCCCCGAAGGGATCTTCGGCTCCGATAGATAATATGGTCATAAGCATATAGAAAAATGAGACTTTGTTGAAGATGAGAAAAACACCAGAAGGAGAAATACACGGATAGCTTTAAAAGCTCAACTCAAATCAATAATCAGCTCTGCATGAATTTCAGCACTACAACTACATTACTCCATCCGTTCCTTTACAAGTGTCCCATTTTGACTTTTTTCCCCTCCCTATATAAGTGTTCCTTTTCTCTTACCAAGATGCAATTAATATTTTTTTCCAACCCTGCCCTTATTAATTGTTAAACAAGACATTTACACTTCAACAAATTTCAAAACTTTCATTATTACTTCATTATGCAGAAGGACAATCTGATAAAATAATTTATACTTTTGTTAATTTCAAAATATTCCAATCATTTCCTTAATGCTTTTGCATAGTCAAATGGACATTTATAAAGGAATGGTGGGAGTAATAGGCTAGAAATTGTTCGCCTGATATTATAGTACTAGGCTAGATTCTAGAACTGAACTACTAGGTCTAGAACTAGCAAACAGCTAATTAATCAAACTTTCCCGATTTAAAAAATAACTTGGTAAATATTAATGCAAATCCTAATCTACAAAGGACACTTATTAATAGACCAAAAGGCCTTGTTTGATGGTGCATGACTCTTGGTCCTTGGATTGGGCTTCTCATGCACATGAACCTAGCGTTCTTGCATTACTGAATCTACATCATAATAGCTGCGGTTGAAGATCTGGAAGCAAACCTATGCTTGAGCATTCTAGTGTGTATATAATATACATATTTCATACCTTGAGCATCTTGTTAATCAATTACATGCTACAGGCTTCCGAGAATCTTGGTATGGCTATGGTCTACACACTAGTTTCGTCGGCTAAGGATTGGCTTTCTGAAAGATTTGCTCAAGAAGATGAAGACGACCAAGAAGAAGAAGTGGCGGCAAAAGATGAAGTATGTTACTCCTCTTACTTTTGGGTTTATACTCTCAAATGGCGCTGAAACATAAAATTCTTATTTCCTGCTAAGTTTTTCTGATTTATGAGATGAGAAATTTCCCAAATGCTACAGTAGAGGTGTGCATTTGTTAGACTCGGGCACATTTTCCAACTTCCCAACATATAATGATCGAAACTTCGAAGAGGTTGTTTGTTTAAGTACGAGCTCATATATGGATTGCACCCCATTTGGCGTGTTGTTTTACATTGATAGAGTATTTTAGAAGGTACTAGTTAGCTTCTTTCGTGGCAAGTATGGATGTGGTACACATCTGACCTCTATCAGAGTTCTTCCACTTACTCATTATGCTTGAACTTTAGCAAACATTAATCATTTATCCTCTACTTTTTTTTGTCTGTCTGGTATTACGTTGAAGATAGTCATCTCCATGTTATATGCTTATTAAATCCCTTTCTCTCTTTAGGTTGCTACTTCATTGAAATGATTTCACACTCTTCTTCCAATAATCCTGATGTACAATAAACAAACAATTCTGTGAGTTTGCTTAACACTGACCTTTCCGGGATATCTCAATGTTATGGAGGAATAACAAAGTTATTTACTACCATTACCATATATAAGGTTTCATCCAAGAGGCAGATTACTTTTATGTTAGTGGTGCACTTTCTTCGTAGGCAGTGGCATATCCAGGATTTGAATTCAGGGTGTGCAAAATTTTAAGTACTCCATAGGTTCCATTTTATGTTTCCCATTTTGACTATTTTTGATTAACTTAATCAAATAGTAATGAGGCATTTATACAAATTTGCTTATTCTTATGAATGTATTAAAGTTGTTATTGATAGGTTTACTTAATACTCTAATAGTAATTAAAATTTTAGAATCTAAACATGGTAACACATATGTGCCAAATAGTAATTTGATAATGTTTTAGATTATTTTTTTATGTTAAAACAGAGAGATTTCCTCGGATAGTAGAAGTATTTAATAAATATAAAATTATAAATAAATACAATGCTAGAGAGTTGAGATTTGAGAAACTTTCATGCATAAGTTTAGTGGAGGGATTCTTTGAATATTACATTTTGATAAAATATATTTTTCTGTTCAAATGTATGTAGTGAATTTTTGGCAAAGTCAGGTGGTGCATCTGCTCATTCTGGACCCCTACCTCCGCTTCTGTTCGTAGGGTCTTCTAAACTGTTGAAGTTGTAACATTTGGCATCAATGAAAATGTCCAGTTAAAGGTGTTCAAGTAGTGTATTTTCGTTCTATGCATTTCCTTCATCTTCCTTATATCCAATTGATTATCTTTACATCCAGAAAGCTGCATACTCTTTAGTCTTTCGTACATTTCTCAGCGGTTGGCGAGCCCTTTCTTTTATGATCTATTGACCTTTTCCAACTCATGGTGAACTTTTGTCTCCTCCAGCATCTATGGAAATGCCTGGTTGAAGGCGTTGAAGTAATATTGGCACCTCTGTTCCTTTCCTAGCATCAATTCAATTTAACATGATAATAATGTTAACATCCAGCTAGCTTCATTTACTGTGCCTAAAAGATTCATTAACCTTTTCATACCTTCCTGGTGGCTGTATCATCACTTTAACCTAAATGATTCATTTAGTTGTACTTTTCTGGTGACAATATCATCATTTGACCTGAATGGATTCATTTATCTGATGGGCAGATAATTGTGCCACACGGAGAACCAGTCACTGTTGATACGTTTTTGGCATGGAGAGAGAGATTTGAAGCAGAATTAGCCCTTGAAAGAGCCAAGTAAGTTTCATGCTTAGCAGCATTTAATATTTACTTTCGAGAAAGGTTCACTTTCTGCATTATGGCATCTGCTGGAAATTCATCTAATAATAATGGATGTCGACCTATTGACCTTTTGAATTAGAAGTTGGAACTCAAATAATCATGAAAATGTTCCTTTTAAACAGAGGAGAGAAGCCTAGAGGACTTTTTCTCCCAAAGCAGGAAGGTTTCACTTTTCTATTGTCTGACCTGGCCTATTTGAACTATTAGGCACACATAGTATATAAATACGTGGAATGCTATGTCCCCCCATCAAGAATCATTCTTTTTTTGTGTGTGTGTTTGTGTGTGTGAAAGCAGGCCAACCATATCTATATTCGTAGAAACTGTACTTCCATGAGTAATTAACCATGTGCTAAACAGGTTGATGCCAGAAGCAGTCCTTTCAGTGACCAAGGAAAAGAAACTCACTGGCAGGCAGTGGTTTGAGAGTGGAAGAGCTTCTTCGGTAACATTATTCATCTCTCATTCTTTCTGTTTTTGTATCTTAATATAATTCTGTTAAAGTATCTGGTGCTAAAATTCCCTGAGATTAAGTTGGAGCAAGTTTTTTGCTTCAGTGCAGTGTGTTTGTGGAAGTTGGGATGTGGGTTTGAAGTAGAGACGGTGGAGGCAGTGTAGTTTTTATGCTCCCTCGGATCGTAAATGAGTGTCCACTATTATTCCACTTCAGGGTGATCTAAAGAAAGTGTCCATTTTCGTTTCTAGAAAAAAAAGGTTTTTTGATCACAAGTTCCTTGTGGGTCCTATAGACAAGTTAATTAATTACCTTCACAAATTTTTGATTCTTTAATAATGTCTAATGTAGCTTATTAAACTTTGTGCAAAGCCAAAATGGAGATTTATTTATGATTGTGGGGAGTAGAATTTGATCAATTCGTGGTAGAATTTTAGTCAAATTCAGTCAGATATGAGTATCGGATTTGGTTGTGATCGAGTTTTGTAGTAAAGAGACCCCCCCCCCCCCCCCAATTGAAAAGATTGGATTGTGCACATAACTGACCGGTTTACCAGAGCACATGATCAAAACTATGGTGTATTTGGTTAAGAGAGTGCGAAGCCATTGGACTTATTCCAACAGTAAGGATCTGACTTTGACGTGGTTGTAGCAAAGGTGTTTCTCTAGGGGGTCTTACCATTCTAGGGTTGATAGCTTCCTTAGTCAGGTGTGGGCCAAAAGGAGAAGAGTTCTCAGTGATGGGGATTGCCCAATCTGATCTTTAGATACATTAACTATCTGAAGTTAGACTTTTCATTAGATAATTGTGTATTTGAAAGTACAAATACAAGAGAAATGTGATTAGTAAATGTTTCTTCAGACATGTTAAAGAACTGAAGCTAAACTTTAACAACATAAATGGGATTACTAAAAATTTGATACAAGATGATTGCATCATTCGATGGTGAACCTAGAGAGAGTTGAAGGTGTATTTTAGTGCAAAATGCTGCACACCATTGAAATCAGGTTTACATGATATCCAACTGTCATCTTAGTGCATTGCATTTCTCTACAGAAAGGAGCAGCAGCAATATTGGACGGGTCCGACGAAGAAGAAGAGGAAGACATTGACTTTGATGATGATGACTTCGAAGGTTATTGCTGCTCCCAGGGCTCTTCCCCTCCCCCTACCCCATTTTCTCCCTTTCAGAAGCTTGTTATTGGCTGCCTGTTTTAAAATCTAATAATGCAAAAATGATAGTACCGTTTCTCTTTGCTGGCAGATGATGAAGAAGACATGCTTGAGCACTATTTGGCTGACAAATGATTGAGGAAGCAGACTCGTTGTCTCATTCTTCAATGAGAGCCGCTTAATATGCTATATTGTGAGTGAGAAACACATATTATGGGTCGCTCTTGTGTTTGCTCACCTCAGCGGCAATGCTGAGCTCAATTTTGGTCCCAAACCAGGCTGCTGCCAGTGTACCCGAGACTTAATTTAGGAGGCCTTGTATTATTTGCAAAGCACAAGAAGCAGCTTCCTTTTTGGTAGTTAAATTAATTGACTTTGTCCTCTACATCCAAGTTAATCTTGGCCACACTGAGTATAGCCATTAAGTATACAGAGTATGGAGCCTACTTATATTTCACTTATGTAATTTTAAGAACGTGTTCTTTATTGAAATAGAAAGATTAGTAACATGTTATGCATAATTCTTGTAATTTTAACATGTTATGCATAATTCTTGTAATTTTTGCTTAGTTGAATGTCATGAAACGTAATGCATGGAGATTACTCCTTTCATTCCAAACTGATATTTTCATGACAATGAATAATTTATAACTTATTTTTTGGCAGAGACTGTATTCTTAAATGAGCATCTTGCTTTGACTTTTTTCAATCGCTTAAATTGAAATTTGACCTCTTTGTTACGAGGCTTGACTTGTTACTGGTGAGTTAATAAAAAAATGTTAATTATAGTTTATTTTATACTCTTACAAAGATGTTACTTCTCTAGTATAATTATTTTTTATATAATTTAAAGTACCCTACAATCAAGTATTTGTCAAAAGGAAATCAAGCTCAACAAATCCAGACTACAATAAAATTAAAAAAAAAAAAAAAATCCTATTTCAATTATTATTATATAAACCTTGACTTAGTTTTCACAAGACTCACTAAACATATATTGAATAATACAGGTGATACAGTAATGAACATCATATCAGCACTATATTCCTAAAACTGTAAAGGGGATCTTTGATGGATCCTCCTAACCAACTGACTCATTAGAGCCTCTCGGCTCCAATTTTACAGATATGTTACAGAGAAACTTCTGTCGAATCCCCAACCAGTCTTGATATCAATCTGGATGGCACAGCATGGGATCAACTAGCCATGATATTCAAGATTTGCCCCCAAGATAGCCTATTAGCCATGCCTTAAAAGAGCTCGCTCAATCATCGCAGCTGAAAAGCAAGCAGCGCCTGCCATCTTGTTAACCTGACAATATAATTTAACTACACACATCCTTGATCCGACATACTGCTAGCAACTGTCAGAAAAGCGGAGATGACTGCCCCATGAACCAGAGCCCTTCACACATAAAGACAACAATAGAAAGTTAAAGAGCAATGAATCTTTTGGATATGGTTTCATGTTATATCTTGGCTACAGTGAAATTAGAATAGAAACTAAATAAAACTGTAAAATCAAAGAAAACAGATAACTGAGGTTCAGATATAAGCATGTAAGGAACTCATTACACCCTGCTTTACTTTTATGGATATATATGCACACAGTTAATGCAGTTTGTTAGGATTTCAGAACGGTTTCCTGCTTTTATTTTTAATATCCAAAATTTAGATTTCACAATTTAAGACTGTAAGAATAATTCAGGTTGAGCAATCATGCTAACATTATAATGATCAGCTCACCATTTAGAAATAAAATTTTTTAAATCTGAAATTAGGACATTACTTTTCTGATTTTCGACTATATAAGACAAAGATACAGCAGCAGTGTTTTTAAACGTGCTCTTTCATGCCTACTTGGCCACTTCCCAGTTTCCATTCAAGAAAATAATCCGCACAGGACAATGATTACTGTATATGAAGAAAAATCAGCGAAGCAACAAATCATTGCCTCATGTCAGTATTCTGGTTCACTTACTCAGGACTCTCCTTCTGATAGCCGAAATCAGCCGCTGCTTTGAGAGCTCTCTGGTACGTCTGTTTCATCGCTTCCTGCAGTACAAAAATGAATATGAATGGTTGCATGAAACCTCTGACATGGGACACTTTAAAATAATTAAAAGTAGCCGTGTCAGACACTTGTCTCAGGACACTTGTGTCTACATGTACAGACACAGAAAATTAGGTTTCTAGGAAGACATTTTACAACATGGAAAGCCAGCTTATTTTCTAAACTTCCCAAGAGTTTGATCATATCAAATCAGTAAACATGTAGAAAATACATTATGGGAGTCGTTCCTGGAGGTTTGTAAGTGAGGTATGAGGCCTGCCCTGACCTTGGAATGGAGCAACCTCTCCTACTCCTGAACTTTACCTAAAAAAAAAAAGTTTGTGGAGATCTCAGATGTACCCATATTCATCTGTGTTATCTATAGTATAAAATGCATCATGATTTGACACTTAGGTAGTGTCAAATTCTCAACCACTATATTGAAACAATATGAGCCATTAATTCTTTCCAAATTCCCCCAATTCTTCAATTTTTGCACCACGGGCACCGGTATACCTAGTATACGTATATATCTATTTGGGTTAAAGGGGGAGAACCCCCTTGTGCTTTTCGTATTTTTGGGATGAGCCCCATATACTTTTTTTTTGTTGGGCTTCACCTCCCCGGCGTTAAGTGTGTTAATTGTCATCCATTGAAAAGGATCAAAATAAAAAAAAAATAATGGGATAAAAAATAAAATATATTGTTAAGACCATTATACCCTTTTCAAAATAAGAAGACAATTATACCCCCTAGTTAATAAAAACTATATCATGTGCTTCTTCTTCCTGTTTTTTTCTATCAATTGACCATTTTCGGCTTAGGGCTAAATCCTATGTTTCCATTACCGGCCAAATCCTCTATCTCAAAAACCTTGAAGATTTTATAGGCAATCCACAATAAACCAATCAAATTTGTTCGTAGAGGGTTGCTTAGGAGAGCTGCCACCAAATTAGAGAGGCTCATCAACACAGACCCAACATTATCACACAAAATGAGCTGTGGACTTACAAAATACAACTTGGTTGGACAAATATTATGCCAAAAACTGGATTACACATACATCCAAATAACCACTCATCACCGAACAACCACCCATCACCGTCACCTGCTCTTCGCTGGCCCCTGCCTTCCCCACAACCATCCATTACACTCCCACCACGGCCACCTACTTCTTCTCCAGCACTGCAGGAGAAGCTAACCAAACAACCACCCATTACACAACCCTAATTTGTGGGAGCTCGACCGATAGCCAGAAAAATAGAAAGGAAAACAAAAAACCCATTAACT
>JAOWAN010000005.1:1756937-1773593 GCA_028566635.1 Lobelia cardinalis | reverse complement strand
TTAAGTATCTTGTTTTGGGGCTTATGTTTGGTAACGCTCAAGTCCTAATTTTGCTTAAGAAATTTGGGGGCGTTACACAGATCTATGTAGCTTCAACGTTGCCAAAAATCATATTCCTTCGAGACTTGAGAAAGTGAGAGTAAAAGAAAAAAGCGGATTGAATATCTCCTATGTTCGTACTGGAGGCTCACCTTGGGACCTGCCACAATTTCTCCCCCCCCCCCCCACCAGATATAGGAGTGACCACTAGATCATAATTCAAAATTGAGTATAATCTCAATTTCTCATAGTCCTCCCAAAGTATATTTTGACTAGTATAATTATCAGAGTGGACTTGGCATATTCAAATTGTTCTGTACCATAGCAGTATATCACTATCAACAATTACCACAAGAAGATATCAAGACATGGCTTAAGCTGCATTCTATTCACATAGATTGGCTGTCTTGGTAGTAGGGCCTTTATGTCAACCAATATGAATACACCCTCCATTCCACTCAAAGGGTCTTACTTTCTACTTTGGAAAGTTCCAGTTAAGTACATCCATTGGAAAACTTTAAGCTGATTAGATTATGAGTTTCAAAACTTAACCATTGCATCATTAGACTTATAATTAGACAACATACTTTAATCATAAATTAAAAATACCTTCATTTTTTTTGCTCAGCTTAATTTAAGAATGCTTGCGACAAACTATTTCAGCCCTTGAATTGTTTGACTTTCAAATTTAAACTCTTAGAGAAGAATAGAGGAGTTTATAGGAAGGCAACGGAAACACATAGAACAAATAGCAAGAATCATTCCCATGTTTCTGCACAAGCAGGAAGCCACGTACAGGTTAAAGAAGGTATAACAAGTGACATACCCCTCCCGTACCAGCAGCTATAGAAGGAGCAATAAGAACATTAGCTTTCCTCAGAACGTCAATCGCTTCTGGTGAACAAGGCATGTTTGAACCTAAACACAATTCAAAACTTATTACCGTAGTTCGACGAAATATAAGAAAATGAAGGTGTGTAAGAAGTAGGCCAGGAATTGAACTGACCTTCTACAAGTATACGACAACCTGAATTTACCAAATTAATGGCTTCAGAGTGGTCAATTTCATTTTGTGCCGCACAAGGAAAGGCGACATCACACCTTTCACTCCACGGCTTTGCTTCATCATAATACTTGGAGCGGGCATACGTCTTCGAATAGTCTCTGCAGATCCCATCCTTTAAACGATATAGAATAAAGAAATCAAAAGGCTGAAATATTGCATACATAATAGGGCAAAAACACAAACCTCAAAGTTCTATGCTGAGCTTTTATATCTCGGAGGAAAGATAGTTTCATGAAATCAAATCCATCTTCATCCACCAAATAACCCTTTGAATCTGTGAATTTTGATTGGCAAAAGCATACGGTTTATAGACTGGTACGAATTTGCATCACTAATGTATGGACTCTATTACAAGGAGTATTCCCAGATCAAAAAGATAGTATCAACATGGAAATAAGTAATTCCGAGTTTTCTACTTTCAAAGAGATAACACCATGTACTATGGGTTTGATGACCTAAAAGAAACGGTAGAGGAGGAAGACGACTTAGTTAAACTTCTAACAGTTCAACCACATCTGATTGAGCTAAAAGGCATAAATCTCAACTTCACTGTTTGTTACGAGCACAGAGCCACAGACTTTCAATTTATTTTGAATAAGTGCTTAAGTGCATGCTACTAAGAGAACAAAGTTCTGAATCGGCATTACGAGGTAATTTGCTAATAATGAAACTGAAGCTAACAAATGTTGAAGATATCTGAACCGTATTCAACAGAGTAACTTCTTACGAATGAGACTCTACCTGATACAGTGATGGGAAGAGCACCATATGCAATAAGCTTCTCCAGGACATGCATTGCTATCTTTCCAGACCCACTAATTGCACATCTGGATAATAATAAAAAATAGAAATGAAATGCTAAAACAATTTTTTTTTGCTATACAACTTCCACTGAAGATTAAAAAAGGATCTAATTAAAAGATTTTGCAGTGGTAAATCAATAAGCAAACCAAGTTAAGTGAAATAAGGAGACCACAATTTTTCAAGGTTCATGCAGAATAAATGCATTCCTTTAGATGCATTCAGGGCAGTAAGAAGGCAAAAAGAATATGCACATATCCCCCATCCCCCAAGAGTGTTCAATGCCTGCTTGTCATTTTTGACACATATTACATTAGAGATACTATTGAAAAGTATGTAGCCTACAAATAGGAAATTGTGTACAGTTTAGCCTGAAACCTTAATCCTTTAAGCTCTTTATTCATGTCTGCGAGTATAAGCTGTGCAAAGAAAACCTGCAAAAGACAACAGGATCCATGAAAAATCTTACATAAAAGAACAACATTTCAGACCCCAATGTGTCTGTTTTTTCCCCTCCAATGCGCATACCCAACCCCACCCAACATACAGGGTACGAAACAGAGAGGAGTATATAAGAACATTAATTACCAGTCCATAACCAGTGGCTTCTGTTCGAAGGCTGTTGCCGGACCAGTTAACCCTGGGCCCTGTAAAGCTTCCCTGCATAATAAGGCTATTATGTTAACCATATCCACGATCATTTCCAACAGGAAACCAGAAAATTATAGTGGAACGAAATTCATGTGCAGGGAATCAAGACATGTCTTGAGAATTTTAGTTTTCTTCAGTGGGAGTTATTGCTCCAATTATAGAAATCAAACAAACAGAGACAAGAGCGGTTGCGATACTCATGTAATGTATTACTATCTCTGAGGGGTTCGGGGAGGTACACATAAAGGGAGAAGCAGGGAGGTAGACAGACTGAAATGGAGCAAAAGGATTGGAATACTTGGTGCCTAGAGGAAGTAACAGACCAACATATATATCAGATGGGGGTTCAGCTGTGTGTTTAAGGTAGTCAACAATGTAATAAATGATGCAGATTCACCTGAGAGTGGCCAGTCAGACGCCGATACTGACCATACAGAAAACCCATTTCACGAGTACCAACACCCATCTCCTCTGAAGGAAGATCCTATACATCACAATAATCAGACCCATGACTAAACAAGTAAGAATTGGGTTGGGATGGAGCAACAAATTATAAAAATGAAATACCTTGTCAGGGCCCACATGACGATAAAGCTCGTCCATAAAACTTTGACAAAAGTGCATAATCTACAGCCAGTCACAGGCAGAGGAAAGTGACATGTTATAAAGAGACCTACCCTGGCAATGAACATATTACAACAAAGACAATACCTCATTGTCACTTTTCCCTTTTGGATCAAAGTCACTCCCTCCCGAGGCCCCTCCAAGTCTGTATGGAGATAATGCACTCTTTAAGGTCTGCAATATGTAGATAGAAAATCCTTATAATTCATCAATTACAGACTCTAGCTTACTGTTTCTATTACAATGGCAACACTGACTCCAGATGTTTCCGTCATATAAGGAGATAAATGACGAAGTAACAGCTCCCATACTCCTCACAACATGGGTGGGAAGCATATTCTCCATATTTGCATCTAAAATGCCATTATTCCGCTATGTTTAAGAACCCCAAAAGAGAAGAAGGATCAGGGTACAACTTAGCACAATCTTTTGAGACAATTAGTGATTATGTGGGGTGACCACCAAATGGCATATTGAAAATAACAGGAGATTACTAATTATTGCTCAAACTCTTCAAGACGGTGAATAAACAACAAGCAAAAAGAAATACATCATTGACGAATCTTTTTAACATGTTCTTAAGAAAACTTGCGTGTTCAGGAGAAAAATAGAAGTTACCCGAATAGGGAACAGTAATGCTTCTGGGCTACAATACTGATGGTTACAAAAAACTGTAGAGGAAGATCAAAACCACAACAAATGAGGACCATATACAAGGACCAACATTAAGTATCAACATTGCCAAAGCACCTACAGCAGCAAAAATATGAGTCCATGGAAAGATCCAAATATGGGATGATTCTACATAAGTGTTTATTCCAAAGATCTCTGTTTATGAAATGAAAAGGAAGCATATGATCCAAGTTTCATGGGGCCCATTTATAAGTTCATTGTGACCATAAGTTTCATATGTTAATGGGGTCAAATGCCCTTTACTAAAACTATGTGCCCATTCAAAGAGGACACTTATTTTAGATGGGAGGGAATGTGATAATAATTATAATATTAGTACCATTTAAAATTTATTTAACTAAGGAAGAAAGAGGATTACACTAGAACATTAACGAGGCCACATGGACGTCTATGAAGCACAAACACTCTCCAAAGGTCCTTGCACTCAAGTTTGTGTTGCACCTTGACACTCTCCAACATGTTGGACACTTGTTAATCACTCCAAAGTTTCAAATTACCAATTTATATTCAATACAAGGATCCCGGGGGTGGTAAATAGGGATGATGGCTCTGAAATGCAGTTCTCTTCAACAACCCAAACTCATAAACTAGTAAAAATTTGGAAAAGCCTCCAGAATTCCTTCTATGAATGATGCCTTGATACATGTAGGGCATCTTTTCTATTTCAAATATTTGTTCTCTCCTCAATGTAGATGGATAAATATATGTGTGTGTGTGTGTGTGTGTGTGTGTGAGTGTATGTACATATATATGTCTGTGTGTGTATTAAAATAGATGCACATATGGTAATAAATTTTGTCCCCAATGTGGCTTGATACACTATCTTTTTTAAGTTTTGGTGCATCCAATTGTGTTAGCTTGTCAGTGTTGCTGCTTATAAGATCGCATTTTGCTTCTATGCTTGCAAAGATACACTTTAAGGACCTCATCTACATCAAGATATACTAATAATCAACCCAATAAAACGTGACAGCCGTGACTGTTTAAAAAGGAAATGGGAGATTTGATGTTCTGCTCGCTACAAGAACAAGGTGTATAGGAAGACAAATATGCACCAACGTTAAAACAATAAAGAAAATATCCATGGAAAAACTTAAGGACTCAGTTTAGGTTAGAAGTTAACTGTATATCATCCTCCCTAAGGATTCTGCGAATGATACTTGTTGGCGGGTAGGATCTATGACTCATGGTAAACGTACCCAGCATGCAGATCAGTACACCAACTTACTACCAGCTTTAACATAGGCAAAAATCTGGAAAGCATAACAGTGAAATAGCTCTATTAGTACCTGCTGGAATCCAAGAAACTTTGCAATGCTCAAGTTCATGGATGGATGAAAACGAAGGCCACCCCTACATGGACCCAAAGTCTGATTGAAATAAACTCTAAATCCTCGGTTGACATGCATTTCGCCCCTATCATCAACCCAGGGAACTCGGAACACAATCATACGCTCCGGTTCTAACAACCGCTCCATGGTGTTGGCATAACTGAAACATTATAACCCATTTTAAAAGATTTCTTATTTCATCAATATTTTAGTTTCTGAATGGGGAAACTGGTGAATAATAATCTTATCTTTTCAGAGAAACTCACCCTGAGTTTTTTGAAATTACCCTTTCTAAAGCATGAACTACTTCTTGCACAGATTGTACGAACTCCGCCTCGTGAGGATCCCTTTTCAGTGCAGCTTCAACAATCGATCCAGCAGTTTTGGACATAAGAGCTATTTTAAAAGTTACATAGTTAATGAAAAACCCAAATGTTTATCATGTAGGAACTAAAAGAACGAAATCAGGGCATCAAAGGCTGATAATCTGTCTTTGGTCCTTAGCTTTCCATCTTACATTAGGAACTCTCTCAATGAAGTCATTTACTTCACAACATGAAAACTATCCAACAAATTCATTAATTTAGAAGTATATATATGAATGAATCTGTGGTTGGAAGAAATGCATCATAGCTTGTTCTTTGCATATATATTAGACTAATACCAAAGACAATTTCAGAAGATAGGAAATGCACCAAAACCAACAAGGTGCATGACCCACCAATTTTTTTGTAGATTTCTCATTGCAAAGACCCATTTGGAGATCATTACAGTCCTTTTGAAACCCAAAGTGACATGTAATGGGAAACTCAAAATACATCCTGATTTTCTTTTCCTTCGTGCGAGTAGAATGATTAAAATGCTTCTCTACATGTGGGGTTGCTTTATAGTTTATCTTCGTTCTTTTCTCCTTTGGTTTACATGGGAAAGGGAGAGCCAAACTGCTGAATACACAGCTTGCGACAGTTGAGAGATTATCCCCAACCATGGGTGGGCACACATGTCAATTGCATGACACCAATGTGGCCTGGTCTCATCTGGAAGAGTCATACATAGCACAAGATATATCATGAAAGTAACAAGCTGATAATCAACCCATTTAAAACAATCACCTAAACAGAGTGAATTGCACCAAGAGAATGTAGTTAAAATTTCAAAAAAAATTGTTTCATAAAGCAAAAAGATCCCCGTTTCATAACCGTTCACTCTTTGATGGTAACTTTAGGTCAATGATGAGCGCCAAGAGAATGTAGTTAAAATTTCAAAAACAGATATGTTTCCGTGTTGCCCCGGAGTACTTCACATTCCATTGCTATATCTTTTTCGCCCATGGGAGAAAAAAAAACTATAAAATAAGATGATTTAATGTGTAAGGAAAGACCCCTCAGAAGATGGTAGCCCTGTAGCTGCTTAAAGATTGGCTTTTCTTCAAGCAAGAATGTCGAGGACTTGCAACTAACTAAATCTCATGGCTTGAGAGCTTCACGCAGCTATAATTATACTGTTTAGGAGGCAGACTGGAAAGGGATGAAAGGGCAACACGTAATTGGTTGAAGTCAAATGCCTCTACAGATACACGTCATTCCGTTTAGGTTAACTTATAAAATAGAAAGAGAGAGGCGGGGAACCCAAGTTTATGCAAAAAAAAAAAAAAAAAAAAAAGGAAATGGAAGATTGGTGTTGACCTTTTACATATATAGGCTTGTCAGCAATAATCTTGTCTTTGGAGGCCATCTGAAGACGAAGAGCCTCTTTGTGAAGTAAGCTGTTGTTGTGTTCTTCTAAAGCACTCATCTGCATATTTCTACTGCCTTCATTTCCATAAGGATTCCTCCGATGCTTCCTACCATACTCTCTGCAAATAGAGCAAAATATTCTTGCCGTTCCTTCCTTCACATCAACATATGCCCACTTGTACGTATCAGCCCACTCCTCTCTCCACCTCTTTACCACCTTCTTCTTCCTCTTAGCCGGCAGCATTTTTAACGATTCCTGATCATCACTGGGAATTTGAGAAACCATTACCATCGTCTTGCTGTCATCATGGTCCTCAGCGGATGACTCTCGTGGTGGAACGCCAATAAGAGGGGTGTGAGCAAAAGAAGGGTCATCATCCCCAGGCCCTATTTCCAAATCAATTTCTTCACCAATCTCCCTAACCACCAGGTGATGTCTCTGCTGAAGTAAGCTCATATCATCCATCGCAGAATTCATCCCTAAACCAACAGCTGGAAGCAACATTCAGCATGACACTTTAACTTGCACCTTTCCAAACCTTTGAAGCTCCGCAACTCGCACACTTGCAGTCACAAAGTGCATAAAATTCGCAAGAAAGTAATGCACTGCAAACTTCATGAACAACCAAAAAAAGCATATGTCATACTCCCTCCCTTCGTCCCCTGAGTGAGTGCCATTTTTCAAGCTCTTCACAACATTAAAGTAGCTAACTTTTATGAAATTTTAGCAGCATGTATACATACACACTAATAATGTACAGAAATCATATCAACGCAAACCCCATATTCGGACATTATAAGTATTCTATGCTAGCTTAGGGATAATACATTATGTTAAGAATATGAAATTCCTTTCAAACATTGTACAAATACTTCAAATAAAAGCCAAAAGCCACTAAACTAATGACTCTTACTATCCACATACTTAAACTTTTAAACTTGACACCTCATTAACCTTGCCTGCAAATTATGGCAACAAAAATGCACTTTTCAACACTGTTATATCCATTAAACCCCAATTATACTTCCCAAAATTTGCTCAATTTTCATTTCTTTTTTTTCCATTTCTGGCAAGTGATTGCTGCTCAATTATAAAACCTTTTTAGCACAAAATTGTTTGAGCGACTCGGTTACACAAGTTGTTGGGCGCAGAGATCAAATGATTGAAACTCTGGTGGACTGAGCCGAATCACCGAGTTGACACGTGGAGTGCAGAAGACGAGAGAGAAGGTAAAGCTTGAAAAGGGAGCAGAGGCGACAAACATACCTGTCAGTTGGAATCCCGTTAACCGATTTCTCCGGCGGTCCTCCGACAATCTCCCTCTCTCTCTCTCCTCCCTCTGCTAGCTGTTTCTCACTCCTTTTTTTTTTTTTAATGTTTTTCTTTCTCCCTCGCGTGTTTTTTTTTTTTTTTCCCTTTCTGTACAGAACGAGCGTTTCCCCTTTTTTGTTTAATAAGTAATAAGGTTTTTAATATTCCATGTTCTCTCTTCTTTATTACTTTGCTTCTTCTGCTTTTGCTTCTGATTAAGTTTTATTTTTTAGTAATTTTATGAAAATTTAAGGAGTGAAGTGATTATTTTCATCCCCATAATATTAACTAATGAAATAAAGAGGGTAAAAAAGCATATATTATGGAGTGTAAATAGTCATTTTTAAAAAAAAGAAAGAAGCATATAATATAACTATTATTAAGGGTACTATTATATCATTGCAAATGAATAATTAAATAAATGAGATAATCAAATGCCATAACTTCATCAAAAATCAAATGGCAGCTAATTTCAAAATTATAAAAATTAAGACTGAACTCACTTATTAATAAACCTTTTTGCAAGATGAGTTCTCATAATTGATCTTTTGTGAAATTTCCGGACGCAAATTTACTCTTTACTGCTTTATTCTTGCCACCAGAAAACTTATTACTAGAGTTGGAGTATGGAGACAAAATAATTCTCTAAGTTCTGCGATGGAGCTTCTTCAACCAAACACCTTACACTTTAAACCACCAGAAAACCAGACATTTGACCTAAATCACATTCTTTGCCGGAGAATAAGAATAGTGATTTGTCTCTGTGATCCAACACTACCAGCTTGCAGACTTTGTCTACAGTGAAAGGCGCTCAAGATGGAGATACAAGATATACTACGAAGTCGAATTAAACACATGACAACAAAGTCAACCATGTAGACCAATAATGTACTTCAACAAATGCTCAACATTCAAAACCTCTTATGAAGTTGTTACATTTATCGCAAGGAGTTGCCCTCAACAAGTCACAAATGTACAGAAGAAAAGGAACAAAAACTGCTTGGCTGAATTCCATCATACAGTCCGTACCTAGGTGATCCTATTCTATATTCAATAGAAGTACCCGAGAACCTGACCACCAACGTTTTGTCGAATTGCCTCTTCGTGGTCCAAGACCCCATTTGGGGTTGTTAACACCACGTAGCCCCACTGCACAAGAAGAAAGAAACTGCACTTAGTAATACCAACTTTGCACACACTTAATTATGACCCAGTTTTATAAACAGTTGCCCTAAAGAGTAATGGTAAAAGATACAGTTCCATAACTAGCTAGTTTATAAATCAAACAGCTCTCAAAAAGTATACTGATATCAGGACTTGCATTAGCTTCTCAAGATTTTAATTAATAGCAAGGAACGGTGACCACCATGATAGTTATTGATGATAGTGAATCAAAATACACAGGCAGACCTGCTGAAATAGATGAAAGAGGAAAGAGAAAGCAAGGTAACCAACAGTCGCATGAATTTATGAAAGCTGATATTCCTGCTGCCTTGAATGCATATCATTTCTATATTTCCTTTGCCCCTAAACAAGTGTCACTTGAAAGAATCAGGCATATTTGTGTCAGAATTTTCCCAAAAAATATGCTGTCAACTATTATGGCCTCGTGACATTTTTATGGATAAAGTAGAGAGAACCATGGAAATACAAGGCCAAAATTGACTTAATTTCTGTGAAAACTAAAAATTGGCTATTTAGTAAGGAGTGGCAAAGAGAAATAATGTTACTAGCCAAAATATAGCCCCGCCCAAGTAGTTCAGGAAATAAATGCAAAGAGCTTGTGGACTCAAACTACCAAAATTACTAGAACTCAACTCAGTAATCACCATAAGCATGCAAAACACTTTATTATGCTTACTTATCAAAAATCATCAAATCAAGGAAAAGGGAAAAAGGATTGCAAGGTTAACAGTCTTAGCTGTATTGTACAGTTTTTTAATGAGCATTTGACTACAATTATCTCCTAAATATGAAAAATAAACAGACCTGACGTGTTGGAAGTTTATGCGAAGTATAGTTCTTTATCTCGTGAGCCTTGATGTCCTGCCTATACGTGAGAGCCCGACAATCCTTAACCCTACCCTGCAGTTCCACGGTTATCTTGCCCACTCTATGTGGATCATGTACTTGAAAATCTTTGATATATCCTGCAGGCGAATAAGAACCACCCAGAAGATCCCAACCACATTTGAGAACTGGATGTGAATGCTCATACACAGTGATATTATTGGCATATTATACTCCCTCCATCCCACTTGAAGAGTTGCACAATTTTTTACAAAAATTCTATTAACTTTTAGCAAACAAAATTGTAACTTCTATAAAATATATGTAATATACTACAAGTTTCATACTCATAATTTTTGAAAAAAAATAAGTCATTCATTCTCAATTTAGATGTGAAAAGTCGTCATTCAAACCGTAACTCTTCAAATTAGACGAACGTAGTAATCAAGAAGAACTTATAGAAGTAGAAATCAGCGTCAAAACACAAGATGGCAAAGAGATGCTATACCAAAACTTTTTTAAATGCAGTCCTATAATCGAAAGCAAGAGGCCATATTCCTATAATACAGACCAAATCAACTAAACAAAGTCACATCATAGCTTCAATTACCTCTTTCTACTCAGGCCAATCATTTCTACTTCGACAATCTTCAAATGACTTCAGTCCAAGATCCTCACTTTTTGCATGACATGAAGTGCTGTTTTATATATGTCAACAAAAATTTCCTTTTGATTCCATTTTCTCCTTGTGATGGCATAATTCATGGATACATCTTCATTTATTTTAGCAATCCTTGATATTTGAACTTCTTTTGGAAGTATTTGATTAGGTATCCCTAGGATTGTTAGCGAATTTGAGCTATCCGAAGCTCAATCAATAAGGCTTGAACACGAAGGAGCTCGACATCCAACTCAAGTCAAATTCAAACTCAATATTTTAGCTCGTTCTATTTTTGAGTTGATTGTGTTCGACGAGTTTCTTACATGGTTAGCTTGAATCGGGTTCAACTCGGTTATTCGATAAAGACTAGAACTTCTTATATTCAAATTTTACTTTTAGATATTAAAATTATATATTAGTGTGTGTGTGTGTGTGTGTGTGTATAATTGTACATGCATCGAGCATCATCGACTCTTGACCGTTAAAAAAAATTATAAAGGGATAACTTATGACCTCTACACCTAATGTATGTAACTTTGAGCCCCTCACAAATCTAAGAACCTTCTAAAGAGACATCCTTATTCCTTTCCGTTCTTTATCTTTCTCATTAAAGCAAAATAATCTCTTCCAAAATTGATTGAAGGGGATATTTATTTTTGGATTACTATCAAGGGAAGTGAATGTATAGAGATGGGAAAAAGTCCATGGCCCAAAAAGTATGGGTCACAGGATAAGGAATCATTAACCATGACAGAAGGAAAAAAAAAACTATATATTTTTTTAATAAACTGTTCATCAACGTCAGAACATCTCGAGTCAACGGATTGTCCCTTGAACTTCTAAACCCACAAACCATCAATAGCTGGAGCTGTGATCAACAACTCACTGAAATATGCTCTGAGTGCACAGCATAGTGAAATTAGGAGGGTTTAATGTGAACATTCGAACCCCTAAAGCATAGGTTTGCAGACAAAATTTAAGCAAATCCACAAAAGGCACTCAGCTCTGGATGGACATAGGATAGCGGTTTCACAGGCCTGAATGCACAAGACTCGTATTTGGTCATAAAGTTCTAAAAAGATTTATGTGCTGACAGCAATTAGCTGTAATATTGGTTTCCCAAGAATCAGTTGGCTATTTTATTGAATCTACTCAATGGAGAAGGTCACAACTCACAAGTAACACGTCTTACACAACTAAAGATAAAGATTTAAGATGGCTCATGGCTAGGATAAGAACCCAATGTATTAAGGATTAAGACATGCCGATCACAAAAAAGCCCGAAATACATGAGCCCAAAAGAGATACCATTGTTTGTCTTTCAACAGTATATGAAGCGAACATGGTCTCGTAATCTTTTACCTGATCCTTTCTGTTTCCACATTTGAATTTGATGAGCAAGCAAATGCTATCTAGAAATTGATTTCATGAATTCCACTATGCAATGCCGCATCACTCATGAAGTAACTTTCTCATAAAGTCGTAAACATTATGTCTCATCGAACATTCCTATAGAAGATTGAATAAGCAAATGGATTCCTTCCGAGTTGAAGTTTTATCACTAATATTTCTTTGCAAATTTTGGACACCTGTTATATTCTAGGGTCAAACTCTTCTCCTCTTACAGCATCGATGCGTATACGAATGGAGATCTTACAAGGACCAACAATTGAATTCGGCAGCTAGGGTTAGGGTTTTGAGAATTACGATTCAGATATAAAGATGTGGGGGAGCATACCTCGATATTTCATGACTTGGAGAAATGAAGACATGACTTTGGAGATTGGTTGAAGTTGCGTCGAGGCGAATCCTCTCTTCTCGGCATTGACGATCTTACTCAGAGCTTCATTCAAAATGCGCCTCCCCATTGCTAAGCCCTCCGACGGTTTTCGCTGCTGTGAAAAACTCTTGTTGGTTACCTCCCTCTCTCTGATGCTCGATGTAAACTAAACCCCCTTCTGCTTGAAATATTTACATCTATGAGACTATGACCATGTCACCTGTGACATGTCCGAATCAGTGTGCATTATAAAATTACTTTTTCATTTTCTTTTAATACGACAGACTAGTGGTAGTCTATTTTTTAAAATTAGTTTTTATTTTGAAAAATATATTTTTTTACTTTTTTTCCTAAAAATAATAATTTTTATTTTTTCTCGTTTTAAAAATATTTTTTCATTTTTTAAATGATTAAAATTTTACTATAATACAGTAGTGGTATAAACATGTTATTTTCTTAATATTTCTTTAGAAAATAATATGAAAATATTTTTGAGATAAGGTGTATTATTTTTTAGATATCAAATTATTTTTTTATAGCCAACATAAAAATATTACTTTTCATGTTTCAAAATAAATGCTTTGATTTAAATTACACAAATGTTTAAAAAATAGTTCACTTAACAATTGTGTGGGAAAAAAAGAAAACTAGTGGTGTGTTAAAAAAATTAAATTTTAAACTATTTCTTTTTATTCCAAGGAAAAACTAATATTTCATAAAAATATAGCAATATATTTTAAACGGGAGGGAATATAGTTTTTTGAATCAATTTATCGGTGTCTTTTTTTTTTTCTTTCTATATTATGCATCCAATCAAATAAAATTTTAATAAATAATTTGATTTGGAAAAAATAGTTAGAGCTCCATAAATTTGGAGGTCATGTGCGGATGATCACTTCACACATGCTTGTGAACAGAAGAGGTCTGATTGATAATTCGAAGAAATTTTCATATCGAATATCTTCTTTCCATGCATTGAAAATACTTTCCAATTAACCTAAGGGTTAGTTTGGAATGTTATTTCCTAAAGAAAAGTGGGTGAATTTGGACAAATACTTTGAATAATAATTAATTTTCAAAGGTTATTCTTAAATTTGATTTTTTAAACTAGTTTAGATGCATTAATTTGACTATCACATGATCAAAATGGGTCATGTTAGTATTACCCATGCATATAACAAGGTTATGAATGCTGCTAAAGCAAAATAAATATAAATGAATTAGAATTACTTTAAAAAAAAATTATAAAATCACAAAATTTCATGACTGATCATGCTTTCTTAACCTAATCACGCATTGACCCTCATGCGTTTTGCATTAGAAACCCTAATCCTAAATAGCATCTCCATCTGATGTAAGCATAACTGTAAGGGGTATAATAATAATCATTAAAATAAAAGGTTAATTCAATCACTTAAAAGGCAAGAAAATTTTGATAGTTAAGATAGTAAACTCAAAATGACGATTTTATTTTGCAGGTCCAACATGCATAGTTTTTTGACAACAATAATTTACATAAAAAAAAAAAACGGTTTATAAAATCAAGTCAAACCAAACAAAGGTCGTACAACTACAGCCGGCGTATCACCACCATTCCCACCGCCACCGCGGTGGATTAATTCAGTCCTCAATCCTCGTAGATACGGCACTCATCAGTCTCAGGGTTCTCCTCACAAAACGACTCGAGAGGATCTCGATTTTGCTCCAGCTTTCGCCGGAGATCGGCCTTGGCCTGGCTGACCTCCTCAACTTCGTCCCACGCCACCTTGCACTCGTCCGACTTCTCATCTCCGTCGCAAACTTGCGTCGCTTCCTTCACCTTCCACTCGATCATCTCCGTCAGTTGTTTCTCCCGCATCAGTGTTCCTTTGTACTTTGCCGCCTTCACAATCACCTTCGGGATTAATCTCTGCCTTGGAGCCGGAACGCAGATCGGAGCTAATAGCGTATTGCCTCCTCGAAAATTATCGGATCGCGAAGACAACTGCGTCGCTAGGCTTGAAACTATTGTTCCAGCATTACAAATGCTAAAAGCCATGGAAACTCCCAGTCGATCTCAGTACTTCTTCTCCGGCGACTGTTTCTTCCCTAGCAAGAAGCGTGGAATAATTATGTTCGGGCAAAGGAGCCTAGAACTTTCTCCTGTTTAATTTTCTTGTCAATTGTTGGCGTGAGTCTATTTCACATTTATGCTAATGCCCCCAGCCAGAGAGCATTCGTGAATGTACGAAGTTCAATATTTCCATCTCCTTTCTACTTTTTCATTTTATTCATTATAAAAAAGATTTTTTACATTTTAGACTCCATAGTTTTCATAAAAAAGCAAAAAGGATCCTAAAATTTGAGTTATTACCGTTTGGGCCCTATAGTATTAATTTTATAGCCAAAAGGGCCATTTTGAACGAAAATCATCAAAAAACTAACAATAAGGACTAACATGCAATTCACGTAACTATTTAGGAAAGAATTTAACCATTAACGATTTAACTAAGCTTTAGAGGAGGAAAATGTAAATTTTAAAAAATAAATAAAACAAAAAATTAAATAAACCCCCCTTCCCCCACCCCACCCCCATTCCCCCTCCCCGCACCCCATCCCTTCCCATCTCCCTCCCAACCAATTTCCGTCCCCTTCCCTCTCCCCCATCCCCTCCCCCCAGCTACCCCAACCCTGATCATCTCCGCTAATATCCCACCACCATCTTCTTCTCTTCTCCCCCTCCCGTCTCTTCCTCTCCCACCCACCTCCATATCCATCCTTCTTCTTCTCTCTCGTCTCCATCCTTCTTCTTCTCTCTTGTCTCCAAATCTACTTCAATCATGGGAAGTCTGCGGTTGGTCAGATTGGAGTTGGGTTTCTTTGGTGGATGAAGTTCGGTCGCTTTAATGGGTGATGGGATCTGCCAGATTTAATGGTGGGTAGGGGTAGCGATTTGGTGATGCTGGTGAAGGCTTCGGTCGGTTTAGGTGGTGGAGGTTGAAGGTGGTGGCTATGGAGGGTAGTGAGGGAGAGGTTAGGCGGCTGAAAGGGAGGGTAGGTTAATTAAGGCTTTTAATTATATTAAATGTATTAATTAGGGTATGTTTAATTAGGATAGATTTAATTAAGGTATTAATTACAATTAAGGTATATTTAATTAGGAAAGGTTTAATTAAAGTAAATATTAATTAAGATATTAATTATATTTAATTAGAGTAATATTTAATTAAGGTATATTTTAATTAAATATTATTTAAATTAATGTATTAATTGTAATTAAGTTAAATTTTAATTAGAATAATATTTGATTAAAGTTAAATTCATTTAGGATAGAACTAAATTAATATATAATTTAATTATGATTGGATTTAATTAAAGTAAGATTTAATTAGAATTTTTTTAATTTTAATAAATGTTAATTGTGTAACCTTTAGTTATATTTAGCCCCTTTAGTTTACCTAGTTAGAAAAGATGAAAATATCCATGAAAAAATAAGATTTCATACATGTTAGTCCTTGTTGTTAGTTTTTTTTAGAGGTGGTATCGGTAGGGCAACCGTACCAAAACCCCATTACCATTACCATTACCGAAATGTCGGTAATGCAAAATCCATTACCATTGCCCTACCAAAATTTCGGTATTACCGAAATTCGGTATACCGAAATTTTGATAGGGTAGAGATTGGTAATGGTAATTACCGATTGTCAGTCCAATTTTTTTTTTTTAACAGAGCAGCAGCAGGAGCACCAAGCAACCAAACTACCAGGTAGTGAAGAAGCTATAAATGTCCCAATAAATCAGAAGAAGGTCTAACTTACTTTCACTCAGATACCATCCATAGTTTCCTAAATGTCATCAAACTGAAACAGCATACTAACTACTAAGCTAAGCCATGCAAACACTACAAAGAATAAAACAAATTCCAAAAATAATCATGGGTAAGCTTAAATAAACCTTTGAGACCCAGCAGGAT
>JAOWAN010000005.1:1721637-1750863 GCA_028566635.1 Lobelia cardinalis | reverse complement strand
AAGACACTATTCAGACATTTCATTCAGTTCAGTAACCAAACAAGTTCACTAATTCAACTTTCAGATTTCAGATGCTGTCTCTTAATTCTTCAGACTTGTTTTTAGACTTCAGCATCAAGCACTTAAAATAAACAAATAGCACCTAAATGTTCCTAAGATGACCCAATATGTTTGTTCTTCACAGAGAGCTTCAAATTTACAAGTAATAAACAGCAGCATTAGAAATTATTTGAAGAATCAACTTCAATCCACAATATAACGATACTAGAAGTTTACTCTAGGGAGGGGGAGAGAGAGGGTGAACCTAAAAAGGGACAATAACTTTACTAAAAGTACAAGGGTAGATGAGGAGTTAATTAGTAATAGGGATTCGGCGGAAAGACATATGGCGAGAAAATACGGAGGTGGCCCAAGATATAGATATTTGTCATTATGTTCTTCCATTCCTATTCATGCCATGTGACTCAACTGGCTCAGGCCTTGGTGATAACTCAACTCAACTTAGTAACAGATGAATAGATTAGTAAATTATATTTACAATACATAGATTAGTAAATTATATTTACAATACGTAGAATAGAAAGGAGGGAGCGAGGACAGTGAAAGGGCTGATAAAACCCGGTACAATACTAAAAACTAAACTACCTTCCACTTCCAGATGACGGTTTCCTGAAGCGTTCCGATTCCGATTCCATTCCTGGTTTTAAGATATATCTGCCCGGAGCTTGAAAAACTGCAATCTGATGCTCAAAATTAAATGAGATACAAAACAATCCAAAGGTTCTTAAATATCAGTATTCAGAATTAACACTACATACTTTCTTTAAGATAGGTTCAATCTGCTTCACGGAGTTTGGAATAGCATCTCCAATCGCTTTCTCTAAAGCCTAGAAGATTAATAAGAATAAAAAATGTACTAAGGGCAACAGATGAAAGAAAAAGGCATTAACAGAAATCCAGTTGATGTGAAGGCTTATGTAGAGCAGAAAAGGTAATACAGATATATCTGCATGCATACCTTTAGGTTCATTCCCTGGGGTTTCTCCATGAGAAGGGAAATCAGCAAGCTCTGCAAGTCAGCAGTTTTGGCGTCCAATTTGATTCTATCCCCCGGATTATCCTGTACAGCTCTGGTACCAGTCTCACTGGGAGTATCTCTCTCAGAGACTCCAGCATTCTCTTTACACATGACCTTAGTTGGTGTAACATCTTCAATGCTTGCGTGACCTTTACTTAGACTGCTAGTACCATAGGGAGACACTGGGGCACCAGATTGCTCCAGTGTAGATAATAGGGGTGAAGCTGACTGCCGGGCCTTTGAAGGAGCCACAGACGCCAATCCAGATTTATTGCCAGATTTAGGGTGGCCTCCAACTGTAGTAGATGCATAACAATGATGGAGGAAGAACGTAAGCATAATACATGTTAAACCTAATGAAAATATCAATATCAAGATGTTGAACATCAGCAAGTGAATTGGCTTGGTGCTCATAGTTCATCGGAAAAATGAAACACATCAAGAATCTTAACAAGCACCGCTTGCCTGCAATTGTTTCAGCTTTTCTCTTCTTTGAAGGAGGCTCTTTCTTTTGTTTGTACGGTGTTCTCCATGTATTAACTGAAACAAGGAAAACGAATAATATAGTTTGGAATTTGTGGTAGCTGTCACCAAAAATCATTAAGTTATTATATAAGAAAGTTGTTGATTGAGCAAAGTTAAAGGGATCAATTGATTAGATATTGGAAACAAGGAAAATAACTATTTAATCTTCGTAAATACTAAAAGGGCATCTCATGCTCAAGGCTGCCCCTTGTATGGGGTTTGATATGGATCATCTAAGACTCTAAGTTCTAACACAGTCAAAAGTACATACTTTGAACACAAGGACAATATATCAGCAGCATGAAACAAATTGCAACTATGAAATTAGCAAGTGCCTTCAAATAATAGATTCTCAATTACATTAAGCAGAACTCATACATTGAATGAAAGTTCTACTTTCTACTTCCACCAAGTTAGATTCGTCCTTAGTTGTGCCCCTCCTACTCCACTAAAAACCATAATTAATTAAGAACTTAGGAACCACTAACTACCTTTGGATCTAATGAATTGGTGGGCTGAGATTAGATTGCAATTTCATTCCGTGCGGTGGCAATTCTTTAATAAACTGCATCTTAATTTCTCTCTCCTCTAAAAAACGTGATTTACTTAAAATAAAATATCTCATGATCTAAAACTCGAAATTAAAATCCGATTGTGGATTCTTGTTCAAAATTACATTTCCTTTCAAACAAGATCAATGAAAAATATATTTCAAATATTTTTTTAGTGTAACTGTGAACCATGAAATTAATAATGCGAACCATGAAAGTGAATTTTACATCTGTGAACCATGAAATCAATTTTTCAATACAAATCAAATTTCATGGTTCACAGTATGGTTCGCAGTTGTGAAATACTTGGTTCGTGCTATTTTCACTGCAAATTGAATTTTGTGGTTCACAGTATTGATTTCATGGTTCATAGTTGTGTTTTCATGGTTCACAGATTGCTTGGTTAATTTTAAGCACAAATTGAGTTTTATGGTTCACAGTATGATTTCATGGTTCAATGTTGTAATTTCATGATTGAGTCTATTTTTCAGTACAATTTGAATTTTATGGTTCACAGTTGTGGAATACTTCTTTGAGGAAAAAATTAACCAAACACAAGCATTCACAATTGTAAGCCATGAAAACATAATTGTGAACAGTGAAATTTAATTTTTAGTGAAAAATAGATTTCATGGTTCACGATATTAATTTCATGGTTCACACTTCACAGCTGTAAAATTAAATTTTGTGGTTCACAGTTACACGAAAAAATAATCTTCAAAATATATTCTTCATTGATCTTGTTTGAAAGAGAATTTAATTTTGAATAAGAATTCGCAAGTAGATTTAAATTTCGAGCTATAAATCATGAGATATTTTATTAAATAAATCACGTTTTTTTAGAGGGGAGAGAAAATAACGTAGTAATATAAATATTCTTGTACTTCTAGTTTATTACAGAATTGCCACGTGTTATTGTTTCTCTCCAATCTAATCTTAGTCATTCAATTACTTAGATCTAAGGGCTTATAAAGGTTCCTAGATTCTCATTTTAATTGTGGTTCTCATTTGAACACCTAAATGTGAGAACCACTAGGATCCAACAAATAATACAAAGACCCAATACATATCAACTAAGATCCTCATATATCAACTAACAATGGTTCTCACAAGGTTCTCAATATTTAGGTTTTCATTTGAACAACTCCCTATACACATACACACATATATATGTGTGTGTGTGTGTTCGTTTAAGAACACCGTCATCACTTTTACGAGCTCAAGAGAAAAGATGAAGGATGATATTTTAGGTTGACCAATGTATGGGAAGTGGTGGTTGTTCGAGAGGGGATGGAAATAAAGGGAAGTTGTTACGAGTATGAGATTAAGCTTTAAAGAGGTCTGAAAAGAGATTAACCCGGTAGACCCAAATGTAAGGATTCAACTAGGGAAACATTTTGCATATTGATCAACAAAAACACTTAGGTTTGGGTCTTCAAATCAGCTTTACATGATTTTTGATTTTTGTGGGTCCCATCATTTTCTCTATCTCTCTCTCTTACTTTTTCACTTTAATAATTACAAAATATCATATCAAATCATCAAAAATTAACTACTAGACCCAACCCTTAGGGAGTGTGCTTTAGTTTCGAACGATATGGGAAGGGTCAGTACTGATATTAGCAATTAGCAATTCTTCTAGCTTGCAAATCAATAATTTGCAATGTCGAGTATACAAATAAAAACCGTACAACATAGGGCACCTGTTACACCTATATTATTATCATCTAGGATAAAGCATCGAACATTCAGTTTCCAATATGGTGATTCGTATTTCTTTCGTATATTTCACATTATCATATTCTGCTCATTTTTACTCTACTGAGGACTCAACTTATATCTTCGAATCTCGGTAAAACAATGTCCAAAGTGATTATGATAAGGAGTAAGCTCCCACTTAAATCACTAATTTATTTAAAGGAAAATCACATAAATTGACAAAAGTGATCACCCAATTGTTTCAATGATCTAAGTACAAGAGCTATTACCTTCAGCAGCAGCTAATGCCTTCATTTGGTTCTTCATGGATGGGTTCCCATGGTCTAGAACAATGGCTCTGTCATCAAGGAATATACTAAAGTTAATTCAGAACATAAAATGATAACAATGTTTTCGAACACCGTTGAGAACGACTTCCAATAATCAACGAAAGAAATTGACACCTAACTACGGACGCATCATTACAACTTCAAAACACATGGAATACATCAAAGAGAAGTCCTACACTACTTCAAGTTCAAGAACGGAAACATCTTTATGAAGCATTCTAACTTGTGCTGATAAACTTCATTGTAAATTTGTTTCATGACATTCTTAACAAATATATAGTATAAAGTACACTAAATGCATTGAGGTAATTCCGTCTTATGATATTTTCCTTTCTTATTTCTAACAAATCAGACATCCCACTAATTTAAAATTAAGTTACTTCTCCCCATTCTATCTTCATACGGATCAGATATCAGATAGGTTAGTGAAAAATACAACTTTCGAAAACTGAGAAGTCAATGTTATCAGCAGTACCAATTTAGTGCCAGCAGTGCAGTCAACTGAGGATTGGAAAACTATAGTGCACCAACATTATATGGTTATGGATAGGCTACTATAAGATATATATACAAAAGAGAACAGCTTGGAAAACCAGGAAGTGGGTACAATGGGTTACAACAGTTTAAAGTGTTAAAGAACACGTGATAGATTTAACACGCATGCATTCCATCAAACTGTAGGCTCGAAAGTACACTGTTAGCACTAATGATTCTACTTCTGCGGAAGAGTAAAAGTACGCAAGTAAGAAAAGACCCATATAGAGGCACTTTTAGTTCCTGTTATAAGGCACGTGAAACAATTTAATTAAGTTGCCTTCTTGGAGAAAGCAGGGAATAAAAGTAGTGTGCTAATATGGAACCACCTAAAACGACCTTGACTACTTTGGCCCACGAAGACAGCAGTGTAATGAACTTTGACTAATGAGTGAGGACCAATATGGTGACAACGGAACTATATAAGAATTTAACCAAGCAACTAATGCATAAGTTATGCAAACAATTTGCATAAGAATGATACTATAAATAGTAAAAACAAAAAACAATTTTGGGTTGATGAAATCTTGCTATATAATTAGAGTATGCATAATGCATTGCAAACGTAATGAGAGATGACCAAGTTAAGGTGCTTTTCTGATGCAGTAAGAGACATATAATGCAAACTATGCACCTTTTCTGCATGCATTCATTGCACTTCTTCGTACAGCGTAAACAAATATTAAAGCATCATTTAGCAGGTCGTTAACCTCCAAAACAACCAAATATCGGGGATAAAAGTGAACCGGCATGTTTGAAACCTGTAAAATACATAAGCAATATCATAATCTGAATGTCAAACATGTAACATACCTTCTTGATTTCAGTTTGCGTTCAGCCTCTTCTGACATCATTTTAACATGGTTTTTAGTTGATTCATCCAAGACACGTTGCACATTCACCTTTCGCCAAGCACCCCCCGATTCAACGAGCAAACTATTTCCATCTTCACCACTCTGGCGTTCTTCATATATGTCTAACAGATGTCCCATTTCTTTCGCCCATGTAAACCTGAAGTCCTTCCCTCCCACATCAATAACCTAAAACAACAATCAGTTGTTCAGAAGTTTTGACTGATGAAACATGACTACAACCTAATTCAGTAACAGTCCCCATATCTGATATAGATGACGACCTCGTATTCTAATTAACTCTCTAAGGGCAGTCACAAAGTATTGTTTCCAAGCAAACGCCTCCGACGTTAGGTACTCCGTACTAGCGTTCAAATTCGAGCAGGGTGGACAAGACATCAAATTCAAAGAAAACTCTGCTAGCAAATAGTATAGCAATACAATGAGTCGGTAACCAAACTCATAATGAAAGACCCTCAAGCATATAAACTTCATTAGTCTGTTTATGTGGTAATTTACTTAGCTTCGTATTCTTATCCAAACAGTGAAGCTTAAGACTTTCGTAAAATTGACCATTACCACGGGTACACCTTACAGTAGAAAATATAATAATCCTACCCATTGCTGTAGAAATAATGAAAGACAATTCAGTATACTAACTACATATTTTCCTTATTTAATTTAATTGATAAATGAAATCATATAAAAAAAATATAAAAAATTCAGCAAAGCAAACGTACATTCCCAGCTGGATTAGTAGGATTGGCATCAAATTTGATCCTAGCAGCGCCGCCCTGTGCCTCTACGCGCTTGATCTCCTCAACGAGGTCTGGCGTAAGCCTAATAATCATGGCATAGTTGAGAGGGTTACCGGTGACGAGACTGAAGGACTCTTCAGCAGCCGCAGGAGGATGAGCGGGAGGGGTGGCAGTACTGCTACGATTGCGATTGGAAGCGGCGGCGCCGCCGGTGGAGAGACGTCCGCTGGTCGGAGCAGTAGACGGGCGCTGGAGAGATGATGGTTGGAAGTTGTTGCGCTTGACGGGGCCGGCACCGCCTCGACCACCACCGCCGGAGCCGCCGCGGATAGGCTTTCCGGAGCCTCCATACATTGTAACTTGGAGACTGGGTCGGATTCCGGGGCTTAGCGGTGTCTGATAGTGGTGAAAATCATTGAGGGGGAGGAATCGGAAACTCTGGAGATACCGCTGGCACGGAACGACGAAGGAAAGGGGATTCGAATGTGAGATTTGCATTTTTCACCCCCCAATTTGCCCATATTTACTTTCTCGGACTAGTGTTCTAGACTAGATTATTTAATTTACTAGTACTACTGGAGTATTAAAATTCAAATTAGGGTTGTATGCTAACTTTGTTATATTATTCTAATTAAATAACTTTATTATGAATTTCCCTCCAGTTTTTGGTAAATATTTCATTTTTAAAATATTATTTTTCAACATTAAATTATTTACTATGAATAGAACATGTATTTATATTAATTCTTGGTAAAAATGCAATACATTTAGTTTTAAAAAATATATTATTAATAATTTTTATTATGAACATGCGCAGTTTACTTACCAATAAGGTGAATCTAATTTACTCATAAGTAAAGTATAAAAATGTTTGGATCAAATTCTTTTTTAGGATATATAGATCCAACCTTGATCATTATTATTTTTATTAATTATATTTTAATTACAAAAATAATAACAATAATTAATTAAAACCTAAAACAAGGTTGTGAGTTATTTTCAATCAAATACTGTAACTATTTTTCATTAACACTGTGACTGATGCCCGCCTCCCCCTAAACTCCCAAGTCCAATACAAAAAAGAAAAACACTAGTAAACTGTAAATCTAAGGATCAGATCACGAATCTCACATATCATTACATTTGAATATCACTATATCTTCCATATCACATATATTTCAAATATTACATCTAAATATCATCAAATATCATATATCAATATCAAACATTTTCCATATATTATCCCTACACATATACACTCTTACAAATCAACTCAAATCTTTCACATCATATTCTCTTTCCTTTCTTCTCAATTTTCTACTCACATTCAAACCTTTCGCATCACATTCTCTCTCCTCCCATTACATTCAAATCTTTCACATCAAGGGCAATTTAGTCTTTTATTTTATAAATTCATATTACTCATATTATCTTATATTCATATTGCAAACAGTACTATATCACTCAATATTACCATATATCGTATTCGTGATCGGACCCTAAAGCTCATCGATGAATTAAAAGTAACTGAAATGTCTCAATATGAATTTCGTGGCAGTAATTTACATTGCACACATATAAAACTTTATGTTATGAAGTTTTGAAACATATTTTAGTTGGCAAAAACTTGAATGTGTCGTTGCTGGCAGACTATAAGGTGTGAGTTTGAATTTTGGGAAAAATTTTAGGGTGTGTTTGGATGGGTAGTTTTTAATTTAGTTTTAGGGTTTTTGTAATGATTAAAGTAAAAAGTAAGAGAGAGATAGAGATAGACAGAAAACTGTGGGACTAATGAGAGAGAAAAATCAAAAACTCAAAAAACAGGGAAAAAAATGTTCATGAGAACATACCCTTAGTTTTTGTGTCGCTTATAGGTAAAATTAATCGATAACAGGGGTGGAGGCTTCTAATATTAGAGTTCAACATTTTTTTAAACATTTATGGATATTAATGTTACGCCTCGATATTAAAGTTTTTGTTTAATAAAATTTGTTATTATTGCGAAGATGGAATTTAATTTACATATTCAAATCAAATATACTTTAAGACGATTATTAATAAAGGAAATTAAATGGAAGTAAATATTTTATCAAGTCTTTTGAGTTTTTTGACCTTTAATCTTATAATTAATTGAGTTATATATTTCTTAATAATGACGAAATGAATATAAATCAACGGTAGAAGGTCACCTTAACGTGATGAAAGTCATCAATTCGAGTGAGCGAGAGATGATAGATTTACTTCTTCTTTTTTTACTCAATATTTTTACATAATAGTTCCACTTCATTATTAAAACTTAAGAGCATGAATGTAAAGATTATGTATATCAACTATTAAGCATGAAAGAGCACTCGGATGAACCGTAATTCCTTCCTTTCTCATTATTTTCATATATTTAGTTTAATTTAAAATTTGAGAGTTGAGATCACAACTCGTTCAAGCAGCAAAATTGACCTATCTCTAGAGAGATCAAATGATCCTTTTAATTTTACAACTACTACATCACTGAAGGCATTAAGAAAAGTAATTTATAGAACCAATAATATTTAAATTATTACATTTTGATCCTTTTCAACTCAGGACAAATTAAGCTATTTAAATTATTTGACTATTTTTAAAGATAAAGTCAATTATTTTGACTCTCTTTGATCCTTACTGATTCATATGCTTACATATTATTTCACATTTTATTTTTTCTCATTCATTTTTCTTCATTAGTTATATTTATTTTTTCTACAACTCATTTTCTTTCAATTCCTTTAAGTTATATACTTTCCGTTCCACTAAAGAATGTGTAATATTGCCCCCAGGACATAGTTTAGTTGATAAAAATTTAGGTGATGTAGTGTCTGTCGTGCTGACGACTTATAGGGTGTGATTTAAATATGGGAAAAAACTTTAGATTTAAGGCACTTGCAGTCGAGATCAGTAGGTAAGCTCAAGTTTCTGATCAGCTGATGCACATCCCACAATTTGCCTCATCCACAATTTTTTAGGGCACAAAAAATGGAGACTCCTAATGTTAAAGTTCGTCATTTATTTAAAAATGTATAATGTTAGTGCAGTAATACGACTTATCATGGTTACATTTATGCGACCATATCCTATAAAATCACACAAGTTAAGTATAGGAACAATGCTTTTACACACATATATCATTACAATAACTCTCATGGTATATAAAATAAATAAGAGATATCAATTTTCAAAGAGGACAAAGTTGTTAAAAAGTTTTAAACAATAAATGTAAATTACATATTTATATTTTTTGAAATATATTTATAAACTTATATATTATTTTGGTCCAAGCATGAAACAAATGAAATCAAAAAGCACGAAACAAACATAAATAAAAGCTTGTATTCAAATTTTGACCTGTTACTAAATTTTTGGGAAGAATATAAAAAATACAATAAAAATACTTTAAATTTTTAATTTGTTTTGGATGCTATTACTACTTCCCAAAAAGTCCCCAAATTTTTTTTTATCTAAAACTTTCAAAGTTAAACTTCCAATACCAAAAATTCATAAAGTGAATAATCTATTAACACCTTTACCAGAAAAAATTTGTTTATTTCAAAATGACCACGAATACAAAGAAATATTAATAAATCTAAGTAGCAACAATGATGATAACAATAATAATGAGTATTGCTGTATTAATATTAGCATGTAAACATATTTAATGCATAATTAAATAAAAAAATAAAAAATTTATTTTTAAATAATTAATAGCATTAATATTACTATTACTATCAATAAAAATATTGAAGTTAACCTTTTAATTTTGAATTAGTAGTTGAGTTACTATCTTTATTATTTATTTTATTTTAATATAATGATTAATATAGTATTATCACTCATATTCAATTTACTGAAATTTAAAGTATTACTATTTTACTATTATATTAATCCATTATTATCTAAATTAAGTCATGTAAATTTATGCACTTAGTAGAGCGTTAATTTTATAGGATATGTTTGAAATTAAAACTTTAACTTAAGGACTTTTGTTAAAATTATTTTTTAATTTTTTAAAAAAATATATATTTTAAAAGAAATATTTTCAAATGGGCTATGATTAGTCTATGAAGCCTATCATTGGTCAAGACTCAAAACATGGGCATCGGACCTATGAACCCGAATCGAAGGCCCATTTAACTCGTTTTGCGCTTTTCAGAGCTTCTCTCTCTCAATTTCCCTCGAATGTTCCTCCAATAGATAGAAGAAGAAGAAGAAGCAAAGTCATATCGGTGGCCTTTCCTGCAAGTTAACTGCTACAAACACTCCAGTCCATCTCCATCTCCATATCCGATCCTGCGATTATTTTCTCCAGAGCTCCGTTACCATGCCGACAGGTTCAACAACCCTAACTTTTCCTCCATTTAATCAGAGCTGACATGCTTATTATTTCAAATCAAAATGTTAAATTTTAAATTTGTAACGCCTAATCTTTAATTTAATTCGTTGTTTATTATACTTTAAGTTATTCACACTTTAGTTTAAGCTGCTCAATGTTTTGTTTTCATCGTTAAGTAGGTTTGTTTCAATAAGCTTTACAATTTTTAATTGGTAATGTTTTGTAAGTTTGGTTAGTTGGGACTTGTAAGAGCAGATTTCGGTGCATTTCGCTTCACGTGGATCAGTTATAGTACTACTAATATTCTACTAAGGCAGCTCAACATATGAATGTCTACTTGGATACGATTGATAAGAAATGTTCGGTAGAAGAAAAATTGTCATGTAATCACTATTTGTAACAGAATGTTACAAGACTAGGAAATTGATAATATATTATTTGTAATGTACTAAGGTAGCTTTAATTGAGGATGGTAATTACGATTCAAGTGCAGGTGTAAGTAATCCTACAAAAGATAAAGATTCTCGTAGATTTGCCATATTGGGCATTTAGAAAAGCATGGCAGGCTTCAAGTCCACCCTTCTGCTAATAGTTATAGAATATAGATTTAACTACTTAGCTCACTGGGACCCCCATATTTCTTCTGTCATTTGAGGAATGATTATTGCTACTAGATGTCAAGGCCTTTGCGTGATTTTCAGGTTTTATGAGAATTATCACATTATGCAAAAATGTACACCTGAATCAGCTCAATTTCATTAAGTTGTTCATATACTTTCTCTGTTCCAAAAAGTTCTTTCTATTGTACATATTCACATTTTTGAAGTATCTAACTTACATGTTTGTAACATTTTATAATTACACTAGAATGTTTGCATTTTTTAGAAATGGGGAGATTGTTTTCGGACATACAAAAGAGGAAAGCATGAATATATATAATTTTTTTTTGGGACGGAGGGATTAGTACTTTCATCTGTTTATTTTTCCTTGACAAGTGGGTTCTCTATTTTTTGACGTTTGTATATATATATTTTTTCACTTTCTGGTCAGCTATATTTTATTATGCATTATATTGACTTTGTTTCATTGGGAAGCAGTTGATATAGCTTGTCAGTTGTCTTTAACTCCAAAGTTTGTATTTTTTTAAAAAATTATAGTGAGTGTAAAATGGCAAAAGGAGCTGTTATCTGGCGTGGAAATTGACACAACTCAACCACCGTATGTTTTCAAGTGCCAGTTGTATGACCTCACGGGAGTTCCTCCTGAAAGGCAAAAGATCATGGTGAAAGGGGGATTGTTGAAGGTATTCACCTAATCCCGTACGCCATAACATACTCAAATCTGTCTCATGTTAGGGCTATGATGTGAAGAATGATTCTTGTCTGAAGGTTTCACTAATCTTATTAAGTTGTTTTAGGATGACGCAGATTGGTCTACATTAGGGGTGAAAGAGGTAAGAAATCAGCCTGTTGCATTTTTTTTGGCTCGTACACCGACTGTCAGTGGTAAAGTAAAGTTTGATTTTATTTTGTGTAGGGCCAAAAGTTGATGATGATGGGAACTGCAGATGAGATAGTGAAGGCCCCAGAGAAGGGCCCAGTATTTATGGAAGACCTCCCAGAAGAAGAACAAGTGGTTGCTGTGGTATGCTGCTTGACTCTTCTAGATTTATTTTTCATCTTTTCTTGATTTTTTTTTTCTTATTGCATATGAAGGGAAAGATTGGCTTACTGCACTAACAATAAAATGGTTGAAAATTCAGTATCTCCGTAAACACCCGTCATTTTGTGTCAGAATCTCAAGCTGCTTTAGTTGATTTCATTTGAGTTTTCTCATCCACAAACTAAAGGGCATTAAGGTCATTAAGCCGGAGAAAACCTTACCATAAAGGAAGCATTTCTCTTCATTTGAGACAAAACAGAAAAGAAAAAATCCCTCTTCAATTGGGAAGAAGGAATAGCTGATTAACACAAAACGGTTTGCATGATATTGCTAGTGATTAGCAGGCACGAGCACAACTATTTAGAAAGACTTGCTTTCTGGGACTAGCCAATAAAAAGTAAGATACATGGATTTTGCCATATATCTGTACTGTTGCTACTTCAACGATATTCTCTTTTAACTCTATGATATCAATACAATCTACATTAAACCTGCATGTTTGGTACTTTGAACAACTTGTGTTGGAAAGAAGAGATCAAAATGACAGATTTAAGTTAGAAAGGCCACAATACCAGTTTACATTCACATGTCAACCACTTAGGACACTACTGTTGGGCAACAATGGATAAACTCTCTTTAATCGTTGAATATGAAGTTCACATTGATATTTATATGTTCCTCTCTTCAAAATTCCAGTGGTTTAAATACTCTTGTCTTTTCTATGATAATTAAGTTATTGTTCTTATTAGGAACTCCAGTGTTTATTTGCTTCTTCTAGGATGTATCTTACTCTAGAAGAGGCTGGATTGTATTTAGCATCTTCTCTTTTTTTGCTTGCTTGCTTACATTTAAAATCCACTGGCTTATGTTTATTGCTACGTGAATAATAGCCTCTGAATATTTCTATCATTTTTGTCTAGGGTCATTCTGCTGGCTTAATTAATCTGGGTAACACCTGCTACATGAACTCTACCGTGCAATGCTTGCACTCAGTTCCAGAGCTGAAGTCAGCATTGATCAAGTAAGTTAAATTTGTTTTTTGTGTGTTGTGTACATGCATCATGTTTATTGTTGTTTTTGGATAAACATATCAGTATGTATATGAGTATATCACATTTGAAAGTATTTTTTTGCTGTTGTATGGAAGTTTTACATCACGTTGGATGTTTTTTTAATTTCTCTTTCATCGAATCTTTCAGTTGGTTGAGCAAAATAATGTAAACCTAAATTACTTGCATGGTTACTGAACTTTTTACATTGTTGGTCCCCAGGTATCCACAATCTGGCAGAAGCAATGATTTGGATCAGTCTTCACATCTCTTGACTGTTGCCACACGAGACTTGTTTAACGAGCTTGATAAAAATGTTAAGTCGGTTGCACCCATGCAATTTTGGATGGTATGTTTACCTGTACAAGTGGTCAGATTTGCCTTCCCTTTTATACTCCCTCCAATCTTAAATTTGTGTCCATCATTCCTTTCTGGGGTGATCTAAAAAAATGGCCTTTCTCTTCCAAGGAAAATCATGAAATATACTACCAAAAATTGCGACTAGGCCCCACACGTAAATTTATTTCAACCACTTTTTATTTTTTATATTAAGGTCAAATTACTTTTCTTAAATAATGTGCCAAGTCAAAGTAGACACTTATTTTTAATCGGAGGGATTTTTTTTTTTTATAATAAGAGTACTGTATAGGTGGTTTACAACAAACGATTTTAGTTAAAGACAAGCTCTGAATAGTCCTCAATCTTAATTATAAATTCTCTTAACAATAACAACATGCATAAGGTACTGATAGCTACAAAACTGTTCCATTTTGGTGTTCCGTCAACTTGTCGAATTCACATACTATTTATAGGTAATACTTTTGCTGTGAGGGATGCCATAGTGTAGGTGATACACTGCTTTTTATGTCTTTCACCTTTCCATTCTGCATTCCCCTAGGTGGCCGGTTCATCCATAGCTTCAGTAGCTTTCTTATAGAATAATACGCTGTTTCCTTCTGATAGAGGAATGGGATGTGGTCCCTAGTCCATTTGGTGTTTAGACTTGTATCAGCCCAAGTCTCATCCTATTTTGTCTATCAAGTGTATTGCTCCCTATGTAAATCCATTAGAGTTTTGTTGATTTGTCAATACTCTATTTTTTTTAATTGAGTCGTAATTTACAGGTATTGCGGAAAAAGTATCCTCAATTTGGCCAGCTGCATAATGGGTCCTTCATGCAACAGGTTTTTAAAAGTTGACTTGGTTTTGTTTAGTTTACAGCTCTAGGGTGTGTTATGTATCTTAAATATGATTCTTAATCTTTGACAGGATGCTGAAGAATGTTGGACACAAATACTATATACTCTTTCGCAGGCCCTTACTCAACCAAGTTCCAGGCAAGTTTGATTTTCTGTTCACCTGTTAAAATGAAGCCGATTGTCCCATCTTTGTTGTTTGAAATTGTTTACTGTATTTATAATTCGGTGAGTGAACTACAGAAAGGGTCCCAGTACTGGACGCAAAATTTGGGGAAAAGTCCCTGTTCTGAGAATTTCGATATTTTCATCCCTGTACGGGCCAAATCACGCGCAATTGGTCCTTTCGGGTCGCCTTCGGTTTACCACATCTCGGGCCACTCAGTATCCCTAACAGGGGTATAATAGTCAGCTTATCCCAAAATTCAAGAAATAAATGAATAAATAAAATACACAACATAATTTTTTAAAATTGCAAATTGAACGAAACTTGTTCATATTTGTTATCCATTTCTGACAACCTTGAAGCTCTCCGACCTGAGACTCCGCTACCCGGTGCCACTACCATCAGTCCCGCCCTTTCTACCACCATCAGCCCAAGTTGGCAACCAGTAAGGCGACCCAACTGAACACCCGACCTGGGTCATTGCCGCCATGTACTCCTCCCTCTACTCTGCCGCTCCTCCTCATAACTCTCCTCTGCTTCTTACACCTCTGCTGATTCACCCCCATCGCTGCAGCGCAAGATCTGCAGCTTCTTCCTCACTTGCAAGTCCTCTTCCACGAACGTCCCCATCAAGCTAGTGTACCCCATTGCCGGTGCTGGCGTCAATGCGTCGTCGTCTCTAACGACAGGGCAACATGCTCGCAATCGAAGAAGGCCTTACCAGCCTGCTCTTGTCAACACCAAACTGTCCGTCCATCGACAACCCATTATACCCCTGCCACTCTCAATTATATAGCCCATGGGCCAATAAAAGATGTTATCTTCAATTGGATTACGTGTACTTGAATTTGTTAGAGGGCTTGAGAACTCCATGGGTCTACTTGGAGCATATACTCAGATGGAGAAATATGAAAGTAATTGGTTGAATCTTTAGTTAAGAAACAATCTCAATCTTTTGTTCATTTTGATTATGAAGTCTGAAGTTTTTTGAGAGAAGTGGATGTAGAGTAACCGAATTTGCGGCAAGCTACTTGACAAGTAAATCAAGAACAGTGAGAGAGATGCAATAATAGTAATAGCGTGATTGGTGTAGAGAGAGAGAGTCGACGGGGAGAGGAGAGAGAAGGAACTCAGCAAGTGAATCGAATATCTCATGGTCCTTGTACATTTTTGGGGTGAGCGGACGATTATACCCCTGACATAGGCACGTGAGTGGTACATGTTTCTCAATACCGAAGGAAATTGGACCGAATTGGGACAAAGGGACCAATTGCGTATGATTTGGACAGTACAGGGACGAAAAAAGTGAAATCCTCCGTAGAAGGACTTTTCCCAAATTTACCAGGGACCATTTTTATAGTTCGCCCTTATTTGGTAAACTATTGAGCACAGGTGTTAACAGTTATTGTAAGTAAGATTTTTGACAACTTTAGGTTAGTAATAACTACTGGAGCACATGTTCCCCATGTCAAATTCGCCATTGCGTGGCATTTAAAAATTTGAAAGCTACTCCCTCCATCCCAAAATAAGTTCCCCTTTAAATTTTACACAGTTTAATAATTTCACTTGACTTTATCAATGTGTGGACATAAATTGCTACTACCCGAATTATTCAGGAGGTGTTCTTGATTTGGCACGAGGATTTTGGTCATAGTAAAGATGCGTCAGTGCTATGGGGTTGCACAATTTTCAGCCTGTTGCGGATCATTTTGTGGAGAGGAATGCTCGGATTTTTAGAGGACAGGCGATGTCTTTTCACCTGTTATGAGAGAGTGGATGAGTTTACAGGCTTCCCTTTGGGCTAGGAGTTTAGGGCTTTCCTGGGCTTGTCCTTGGCAGATCTAGCTAGGGATTGAAAAGCTGCTAATAGCTAGTTTTTGCTTTTCAGATTTGTTTTCATTTTTTCTTTTCTTTTGGACTTGTAGACTTTTGCAGATTGCTCGTCTGTCTTCGATATAACATTTAATCTTCTTTTCTAATAATATTCTTTCTTACCTAAAAAAAAAATTAGTTACTTTCTGGGACTATGGAAAATGAGTGGCCAGAAATCATTCTTGAATCTCCAACAAAGGAAAGAATTCCAAGAGGACATTTTTTTGGGACATCCTAAAAAAGAATAAGGGATTCTTTATTTGGGATGGAGGGAGTATGTCCCAGGAGTCTGGCATTTGTGCATGATTGGTAGTATGTTAACCAAAATTTATTCCAATTTGTAGCCTATGTAATGCTTCTGGCAGCTATTTGCTTTTCTTCTGGGATGTATTGTTTGGTGTGATATAGCTGTAGAATTTGTGTGGTTGTTTGCTTTTTTTCAATTAATAATATTCCTACACAATGTTTCTTGCAGTGAAAATCTCGATACGGTGAAGGGACTTTTTGGTGTTGAACTTGTTAGCAGGTATTTACTATATTACTTTCTGTTGCAGAATATCCGTAGATGGTTGTAGTTCTACTTAGCGATTGTGTTTTGGTTCCCATTTTGAAACTTCAGTTAAGAACCTTGGCATGTTCCTCTGTCTTCCTTTCATATTGGCCTTTCAAAAGTTATTTTCTAATTTCTACATATATTCGACCTGGTGCATTGCGTTTTAAACATGTGTGCTTGAAAAAATATGTCGGATTCAATTTGTCTCTGAATCTTCTATATTCTTAGGAGTTCTGCGCTCCTGTTGCTTTCCGTTCATACCTTAGGAGGGGTCAGAGAGATGCTTTGATTAATGCCGTCAGTTTATTATGGAAAGCTGCGACCCAGGAGGAGGGGAAGTGTCAGGTCCTTAGTTTCATCAGAAAGACTTAAAGTTCTTGGTAGTTTGCATTAGAGCCAACTGTTGGTGTCAACCAGTGTCTGGTTTTCCTTTTGGTAGTATAATCTCCTTTTGATTGTAATGGTGGATTTCTTGTCTCTATCTTTGTCTTATTGTTATTTATGAACTGTTACTTCTCTGACCGAAAAAACTAAAAACTAAAAACTAAAAATAAAATATTACTATGAAATTGGTTAGCAACAATTGATAGTTTGACTGTCAGATATTAGAAGCTGATAGGTGAAGTGACATAGTTGCCTTGTGAAATTATAACTTATTGGGGCCCTTTCTTGATAATGAAAATTGGCTCAAGCATAAGTAATCGGTCCCTTGAGGTTTAGTTGCTTATGTTTTTTTATGAAGTAGGCAGCACCATTGGTTTGTTCTCTTATGGTAAATAATCATCTTTATGAGCATGCATGCAAAAGTCAGTTTGCCCCATTCAGATGTGACTTCTATCGGTCTGATTTGTTTTCTTGTGCTAGGGTGCATTGCGCAGAAAGTGGCGAAGAAAGCTCGGAGACAGAATCGGTCTATGCTCTCAAATGCCACATTTCCCACGAGGTGAACCATTTGCATGAGGGGCTAAGGCATGTAAGTTGTTTTGATGTAGATTTTTTTTTCTGTCTTCCTTTTATAATTTTCTTGTTTAATTAAGATCTTGCTAATTCGATTTGAAGAATGTGAATATTTGGGTTTCCACCTAAAGACACATTTGGCTTCGTTGGTCATTACATCAGACGTGGATCTTACATTTGAATATGAATAGCGTATCATACTAGGGTGATTGGATAGAAGAACGTGGCTAAGGTTTGTGAAGTCGAGCATGTTAAAGGCAGAAAATAAGAAGCACATGTCGCCTTTTTGAGGCAACTTATGTGGTGACTCGGTTTAGCATTTTGTATGTGGATGATCTACATGTCTGGTACAGATCAAGTAGTATATGTTGAACATGGTTGGTACAATTGGACGTATTTAGGTAGAATACTAGTTTTATTGTAGAATGGACGACCACATAGCATTTTCTAATCTACTCTGGTACAATGGTGGAACTAGGTTGGTAAAGTTTTAGCTTTGACAGTCAATGCTGCCTCACTTCGTTGAAGAATAAATAGTTCAAGAGGCTCCAAATAACAATTGGAGACATCATTTAGGCTCAGATCAGGAATGCGATTTCATGTGTTTTCATCTGATTTTGTACTGTTCACGATATCAGTGGGAATAATATGGTTTATATTGAATTTTATTTGAAATGACAAAAATTCCCCTCTATAAGGGCCCGCGTATTTTACATTTTACACTGCATAGCCTGATGAATCTGACCTCTCGCTCACCCACTCTCTCTTTTCACCCAGTCTCTCTCTCTCTCTCTCTCTCTCTCTCTCTCTCTCTCACCTCTCTTGGACTTCTTAATCATCCGCTCCTCAACCCGACGCTCACCGTCATTGCGAGCATCTTCATCTCTATCTCTCCTCCTGAACCCCTTCTCGCCCTTCTCGACGGTCAAATCGTTGCTATGTTTGTTGCCGTCCTTGGAAGACATGCCGCCATTCCGATTGGTATCATCCGGCTGGTCTAGCTCTTCTACAGCCTTCTCCATTCCGATTGGCCCATCACTGTCACGTCATAAGTTCATGGCTTTGTCTTCTCTCCCTCCATCACTCCCAATCTGAAAGTCTTCTCTGCAATGATCGCCATGGATACTCAGATCCATTGCGCCTTCTTCTTCTTCATCTCCATCATCACCATATTCATTTCCACATCCAATGCTGCTGCATTACCCAAAAATACCACAACCCAGATCAACTCCAACTCCGTTCTTGTTGCCCTTCTTGATTCGCACTATACAGAGCTTGTGGAGAAAGCTCTCCTCCTTCAAACCCTCGAGGAGGCTGTTATGAATCACAATATCACCATTTTCGCTCCCAAAAATGACGCTTTGGAACGCCAGCTTGACCCTGAGTTCAAGAGATTCCTCCTTGAACCCGGCAATCTCAAGTCTCTTCAGAAGCTTTTGCTCTTTCACATCATTCCATCTCGGGTCGGGTCCAAAAAATGGCCCAAGAAACTTTCAAGTACTGTACAACCGGTCTGACTGGTGACCGGCCAACCGGTGGCGGATCCTCCGCTCCTTCGATTTGAGATTGGGTGTTGTTCCCTTATTGATTGAATTTCAGAACCATGCTGAATCCTCTTTTTCTTTCTCAATTTAATTAATCCCTTCTTGATTATAGTATTCTAGGACCTCTGGACCTCTGGAGTATCAAAATGAACTAACCCAGAAGCAAAATCGAAGGGGAGAGAGAGAGAGAGAGAGAGAGGCGGGGAAAAGAAAAGCAGTACAAATGTGGAAGGAGAGATGGTTGAGAGGTAAAAGACACGATTTAGAAACATGTGTTATTTCTACAATGCCTAATTAGCTTTTTAGATATACCAGAGTGCCATTTGTTTTGAGAGGTGTCACCTTTTCCTTATTTGCTTTGTAATTGTCTTCTTGATACTTTCAATCTCGGCCGGAGGAGGGGAGTAGGTGTAACCGGGGAAAAGAAGAAAAAGGGGAGAGAGAGAGAGAGAGAGAGAGAGAGAGAGAGAGAGAGAGAGAGAGAGGAGAGAGAGAGAGTTTGTGATAAAACTTGGTGATATAAAATGATATTTAGGTGTGATATTGAGATTGTATGAAATCACAAAATCAAACGAAATCAAATTCGTGATCCAAGCCTTAGATCACTGGGACCTTAAAGTTGAGGGAGCAAGAGTGTCAATTTTCATCTTAGCAACTACGACTTGTGCGCCTTATGAGCTGCCTTATTGCCAAGGCTGCCGGGGCAAGCCCTTTAAAACTTTCACAAGTGGGTTTGATTTTGACATGCTCATTCTCTTAGATCCACCCTCTTCCAACATCTTGTAGTTTCACTTAATTTCTCAATGACGTAATCTTTATTAAATATCCATTGAAATGAAAAATTTAACGAAGTACCTACGGTGATTTTTTTAATTGATTGGTTTATGATTGTTTCACCGGCGTCTTAACGTTTCTGTTTTTCTTCTGTTTTCTCCATTTTACCACTTCAGTGTTCTTACTATCTTAAGTTGTTAATGTGGTCTTGTTGATGCTGAAGTAAATGTCGTTATCAGAGAGCAGATTAAGACCTTACAAAAATCAGATTTTGATCCACATTTTATCCTGGTTGTTCAGTTTTGTTATTATATTCCGATATGTAGGTTACTAGGTTGGTTAGTAAACTAATTTATTGGTTGGTTACTAGGTTTATCCTGGTTCCCAGTCTGCTAACAGTCTAATTTGATTAACCATACGTACATCCTTATTTGATATTATACGTATAATATTGTACCGAGTAAAGTCATCTAGAGGCTGTCTCGTAACTCGTAATCCACATGAAGATATTAGTTTCCTTCCACTTTACACTGGTTCTCCTCCTAATTAACGCATTCAAAATTTTGCCACTTCCATATGATTCTGTATAGCACGGTTCTGATGATGTAAAAAAGTATCAGATGCATGCTATCTTAATTAATCCATGAAGTCTCTTGGTTAACTCATTCAAAAAGGTCAACTGCTCCAACCAGCTACTAACTTAGTGTTGTACTCTTGAATCTTCAATTGTTCCGGACACGGCATGTCAGCTCAGGTGGGTGACTGGGGAGTGGGGAACCCTATTTTTAGAAGTGGGTTATCTAGATTTGTTTTGCTTTTCTATTGAAATCCGGCTATCATGTTGGAATAGATGTTTACGAATTACGTACTGATTTATATATTTATATCATGCAGGGTCTGAAATCAGAATTGGAAAAGGCTTCTCCTTCTTTAGGGCGCAGTGCAGTATACTTAAAAGACTCACGCATTAATGGCTTGCCCAGGTGATTACTGACAATGACATCTTACTCGTTTTTTTTTTGCTTAAGTCACGCACTAGGTTCAGTCCTTAAAGGATGATCTCTCTCTTCCCCTCTTTCTCTCTCTGGGTTTATGCCATCCCTCAGAAAGATGGAAATCTTACCTGCTCCTTGACTTACAATTTCCGTTTGGAAAGGTACTTGACTATTCAGTTTGTCCGGTTTTTCTGGAAGAGGGAATCAAATCAGAAGGCAAAGATTTTGCGGGTAATGTTGGTTTTCTTTCTCTTTCTCATATGCTGATGTATTCGTTAGTTTTACTGTATTGGTCACTGAACTATTGGTTTTATATAACCTTCTCTGTAACATCGTCCTTAAAGGTGACTGAAAATAACTCGAAATACATCTCTCGTACGCAGAAAGTAGATTACCCATTAGAGTTGGATATTTTTGATCTATGTTCAGACGATCTTCGCAAAAAGCTGGAAGCTCCTCGTCAGGTTTATATGTTTTCCTTCTTTTTTTTTTTTTTTTTGGCGAACCAAAATTGTGCGTATATTGATCTAGATTTCTATTTCTGTTTCCACTTCCTCTCTCATAGAAATTAAGAGATGAGGACAGTAAAAAGGCTGGTTTAAAATCGAGTGGAAAGAGTCCTACTTCGGTGGACAATGATATCAAGATGTCTGATGCGGAGGTAGATATGGATCTGGCTATGCGCACTCAATCAGAAAAATTTGTGTGGATATGCTTTGATATGTTTTTTTTTTTTTCTTTTTCCCTTTCCATGCAGGGATCTTCAAATGAAAGTGGATCATCATCTAAAGCTACTTCAGTAGAAGGTTTTGTGCTGTCCTTTCTTATTTTCAGTATTGGTGTCTTACACTTGGATGCATCATGTTATATCTTGTCCTTTTAGAACAGCTGCGTCTGGAGGACCTCAGTCCGACAGGCAAATGTAATGTCAGTATAGTAATTTTAGATTTAGATATATATATTTTTTCTGACTTAGTTTCTTTGGATGTGTCCCATACTAGAATGTAAAGTTTGAGAGCAGAAATGTAGATCGTAACTGAAAGCATCGTATGAGTTATAGGATTTACTTTTTTTGGGCGTTAAGATGCAAGTTCTAGGTGGCAGTGAGTTGTTGCCTGTGGCAGATTCTACCTAGTCTGTTCTATTTATGTCTTAAATTCAATGTAGTAAGTGAAAATTCAGAAACTACAAAAGTTAACTTTGGGACCCAAACTAGAATCTAAGACCGAGCGGAAACATAGGTTGTAATTTGAAATATAAATTATAAGCTGTACACTTTTAGGTGTAAGTATTCCGTAAACGGGGCCCCCCCCTTTCTTTCCCATGGATGAAATCCAAAATGAAGATGTCTCGGCTATTTCTTCTTCAGTTTCTAAAACAATAGAACAAGCATGCAGGTACTTCACCTTCTCACATTTTGCTTACACCCTGAATGCCTGAATGGCAGGTACTCTGCCTGACAAGGAGGGGCAATTGACCGGAGTATATGATTTGGTTGCGGTGCTAACTCACAAGGGTAGAAGTGCTGATTCAGGTCATTATGTTGCTTGGGTTAAGCAAGAAAATGGTTAGTCTGTGGAAGAATTGCGCTTTATGTTAGTTTAACTTGTCTCTAGCCAAAAAATAATTGTCCTTGGTCACAGGAAAATGGATTCAATATGATGATGATAATCCAATCCCTCAGCGGGAAGAAGATATTACTAAACTCTCTGGAGGAGGTTCTCTCTCTCTCTCTCTCTCTCTCTCTCTCTCTCTCTCTCTCTCTCTCTCTCTCTCTCTCTCTCTCTCTCTCTCTTTCTGTGTGTATACGCACAGCGCACACACATACGCACTCGTGCAGACATCACATTGGACTTTTTCGTTTTGTTTCAGGTGACTGGCATATGGCTTATATATGCATGTACAAGGCTCGCACCATTCAGATGTAACTTTATTTGATTCTTTCATGGAAATTGTGGTCTTATGTGTATGTGGAGCAGTCTTTTGTGTTTCCACCACAATATGACCTCAGCTTTATCCAGTATTGGATTTCACACACGTGTTTGATGTACGAAGTAAGTTTTTTTTTTTAACTCACTGTACTTACTTCATGCTTGCTGCTTGGAGAATGTAAGTGAGAATCATGTTGAGAAGTATAAATTAGGAAATTTGAACATTCATTTGTGTCCTTACTTGAGTTAGGTGTCAGTGCAGTTTGATTGTGTTGATGAAATTCATTGTCCGAAGCGCTTCGGTTAGTTTCTTTTGTTCTCGCTATTCAGAAGTTTCTTTTTGTTCTCGCTATTCAGGAGCTGTACCATGATGTAAGTTTCATGTGTCTTCTTTAAGTCCATTTGTTGGTCCTATTTTTGTAAGTTGTGCCCCGCAATCCACATAGGAAAAACACCCGGCCACATTAAATCCCTTTTAAGTCCATTTGTATATATAGTATCCTGTCTATACAGGTTTTATTATTTTTACACAAACTTTAGACATACATTTCAGCATTACTCATATAGGCGCAACACACACAGCTAGCTCAAAATAAGTATTCTACAAAAATTTGCACATTGGACCTATTTGTCGTATTTGGTATCGTGGTTTTCGTCTAAAGTCAGCATCTTGCTTTGCACCGTAGAGCACCTGAGGTTCGGGTCAATGATCTCACAGCCAATGCTTCGGCGACCTGAAACCTTTGCTCAGGTGTATAGTTTGGCCTCATTGCCCCACCTACAGCACCACTCTCAATGAAAGAGGCGCCATTTTCAAACACATCTTCGACAGACTTAAAATTCCAGGAACTGGCACCTCCCGTGTGCTTTCTCCACGTCACCTGGTAACACTTCATGTTAGAATAGCTTCACTGAAACGTTGATAGAGCAAACTGGAATGGTTTCTACGATGCATTTTGTCATAGAAAAGGAATACTAGTTTACCTCTTTGTTCCCCGACTTTGATGCAATAAAGAGATTAGCTTGACTCTTTATGCTTGGGTTCGAGCTTCCCCCAATTGCGTATATTCCCCATCCTTTATAGAGATTGTTGACGACATGAGCGTATCCGTATCGAATCCTGCAGAGTTGAATCATCCTCTAGTAAGTCTTGTGATTGAAATTGAAATTGTTGGCAACCTTTGCACGAGAACGAAAAAGATTGGTTGTACCTAGGCATCCTCTGGTGGCAATTTGGGCCGAAATGGTTGAAGGCAACAGTGACCTTCATGTTCTTGTCCCGTAAGAATCCATCTTCGTGTCCCAAAAGCATGACCTTGTTCTGGGCTCTGAACCAATTATTTGATATGGTTATATTTGAGGAGCCACGAGTGACGTCGATGAGTCCGTCCTCGCATCCGTAGAGCGTATTGTGATCAATCCAAATCCTTGACGAGGTTAGCATTCTGATTGCGTCGCCATCCACGCTACCCAGATTCACCATCTTTGCCTCCGGACCCATTACCGGTCCAGGGCCTTGGGCTTTGCAGTCGTGAATCCTTATGCTATGAATGATTACATCCGTAACCTGTCCATTATACAGAAATCAGAGAATCGCGGTTTTGACTATACAAAAGGGAGAAAAGAGTCGAGAGGATGGAAGCAATCATATGTGAGATTATCGTACTGAAGAAACAGAATCAGGAATGCTTTTCCGGGATTTTTACTAACCTTTTTTTTGCTCATAATCAGGAACAAGAGAAGGGCTAATATGTTGGGACAGGAAAATGTTTGATGAAACGTAAGAAATGTAATGTGAATATTCCATGCAATGAAATAGAACTATATGTATGTACCCTTCGCAGCAACAAGCAAGCACCACCTGCAATATGAATGCTGGCGCCGCGCCCATCAATGGCGGTGAAACTGCCGATGAGAAGGGGCTTTGCGAGCTTAATGCGCATGTCCTTTTGGAATGAGATCCATTTCCTTCCTTGAATCATGGCTGCACCATATCTAAGGGTACCTGGTCTAGGGTTAACAGGATCATCGCTAGGGTCGGTGACCACATAATGCGTGACCCCATGGCCGATGTTATTCGTCATCTTCCCGGTATAGCCCGCCGAGCACATAGCGAGTTGCTCCCTCTGGTCACGCCAATTAGGGTTCCACCTCCAACACTTGTCAATCACGTTCAAGATTGCTTTTGATCCCTTGTTGGCATCGACGATGCTGCTTTGGGTCATCCAAATGGCTATGCAAAGAGACAAGGCAATTAAAGCGAACGGAGCGGTTTTGTTCCCTTGGAACGCCATTTTGATCAAGAAGCCAGTTCTTGATTTTTATGGCATACGAAGAGAAAGAAAGAAAGGAGAGAGAGAGAGAGGGGGGGGGGAGAGAGGGAGAGAAAGGAGAGAGATGGTTTGATTGGGAAAGATTAAAAAAAAAAAAAAAAAAAGGAAGGAGGGAGGGATATAAATAGTGCCAAGACGCAGGTTGTTATTGGGAGACCGATGTAACTTACCACCAGTGATTTATTCTAATGGATCAAAACTTCCAACGGGAGAAAGGACACAACTATGGCGGGAACATGTGGTTTGTCCACTGCGATCAAATTATATAAAATGGTAAAATTTTACGTATCATAAATTATTATCATTTAATCGTAGTCCATGCATCGTAGAAAAATGTTGGAAGACTTTCAAACATTAGAGTTTAATGGTATTTATTTTTGAAATTAAAGAAGTCTTTGGTACGAACGACGGGGCCAAGTTTCCCATAATTAACTCATTAAATATTACTAGTATCTTCGTAATTATATGGATATAATTAAAATTGACGGGTTTACAAAACCAAACAACAATACAGAAAGGATACAACTAATGCTTAATTCAGTGTTATGTAGGAGAGGAGTACGGATTTAAAACGAGCAGTGTTGGTTATTTTGAAATTAAATATGAAATGTTTTAAATAAAATGTTGATGAATGAGAAATTAACTGGAGTTGGGGTATTGTTATCCACTATTTGTAGCCTTAATATCGGGAACTTGAATCTTTTATTTTATTTGGTGTTTCATTTTTTTCACGTTTAAAAAAAAAAAAAATTTATCCTAACTGTTTAAAAGATGATGTTAAAATTTTAAAATTTAATTCATGAAATATATGTTAGTATTTAAGAGATATGAAACATAAGATGAGACACCAAATGTAACAAGAAATCCTAATTCGAACTTGATTGGTTTGCACTAATCAATTACAAAAGTATAATCTAATTAATGTATTACAAAAGTAATTATTAATACTCCCTACGTTTTATAATAGATAATTTTTTAACAAAAAAAAAATTCAAAAATAGTTCATCTTTTATAATTTATAATTTTTTTAACTTATACTTTTCTAAATTTCTGTATTTTCTCAACTATTCATGACCATTAATTACATCAACCTCATCAATAAAGAAAGAGTATTTAATAAGTATAAATCTGTCAATATATATTATTCCTTAATATGTATGCACAATCTTCATAAACTCATTAAAAAAAAAAACATCAATTTCAACCGTTTCTTTAAATTGTGAAACCGTTTTCTTAAATTGCGGCAGTTATTATTCGATCCTTGATATCAGCAATTGTTCATTTTGCTAATGTTTAATGTTCATTTCTTTTAACTGTAAATTTATTTTTTATAACATGTAGATTTATTGCAGAATCGTTTTCTTAAATTGCAGAAGTTGTTATTCGACGCTGATCTCAACCATGATTTATCTCAACAATGCTTAATATTTATTTATTTGGGAGAGTGAATCCTTGTTAAAAGCTCCATATATCTCAACTGATCTAGCTAATTACGGCTCCTCGTCAGGTGCTTCACTCAAAGAGTACATTTTTCGTATAATGATGAATAAATATGAAGGTTCATGTTTCTTTCTGATGTACCCTTAAAACTTTTATTCATTTACTCTAGTTTTAATTTTGTTTTCTTAGTTAAGTCTGGATCACGAGTGTGATATTATATAAATTTTTGATATTTAATTTTTAATGAATTATATTTTTTTATTTCTTTCATAATTTTTAATTTTAATTATTATAAAGTCTCGTATTATATTATAAAAATTATTAAATATTATATTTGTGATTGGAACCTTAATGTAATATGTAAGAAATAAATTTAATTAATTAAAAAAAGGTCAAAATAAGTATTTTTTTGGGGGTGGAAACTAATGCGCAATATTTTTGTTCGAAAAACCCCGGTGCTAAACGGGTCATTGATTAACGATCAAACAAAAAACCCTGAGCAGCTATCAAAGGTGTGTCTGAATGAACACAGTGGGTGCCATGCTCACGTCGGCGGATCAGATCGTAATTTTGTTGACTAAGTCAAAGGTACCGTCTGATCAAGTCAAAGTCCATTACGTTATGAAGACGACCGATTCATTGAATCAGTTGAAATCCATAATTGTTTCCCAAATGCTAATCAATCCGGATCTCTCTCTGTTGGACGAGGAGGGAGCAAAATTATACGGAGGTTCGGAAAGAATCAGATGGAAGATGTAGAATTTACGAATATCATAATAATTTATACATAATTTAAAATTAAAAAGAAAAATCACACTTAAAAATCATAAAAAAAATTATTACTACATATTAAAATAATATAAATTCGATCAAATAAAAACTACACAAAAAAACAAAAATTAATCATAATTAATAAAAATTAAAAATTAGAACACGAGGAATTAGTATAAATTAAAGTCAAAACTTGAAAAAATACAAATAAAATATTCATAATTAACAAAAAATTTCGAAAGTTTTATCTTATCAAAAATCGATTGGAGGGGGCGAAACCCCAAAACAGGATCACCCTAAGTCTAAGAAGAGTTTTTTTTTTTGCCGCGGGGGGTCGATCGCCCGCACGGATCTCTCTGTTATAAATTATATATATATATTTTTTTTGTCATTTTTTTAAATTTTAAGAATTTTAAAATATGCATAATTTTTAAAAACAATGTAATAGAGTATGAGACTCTATTTAAGAACGAAAAGATCTTTCAATAATAACGTTAAAAGTATCGTCATTGGCGGAACCACGTGTAAATGCCGATGTGCTAACTCAAAATTTTGGTGCATTTCCTACTGCGGCCTCAATTTCTATACGGTCCCGTGGTTTTGGAACCTTTTTTTTCTTCCCTTTAAGTAATATAAAGGGATTGTTATTTATTTTCCGCTTATCTATAGACTAAAACTTGTGATTTAATAAAAATAGAGAAAGACGTTTTACCATTAAAACGTAACTTCGTTTGGAACATTTCTTCCCTGTAATTTTTTTTTTTTTAATGATCTCTGGAACCACCATCACTAGATACAAATTCACTATAAATTATATACGTGCCTATATATAAAGAGATAAATGCAAGTTCAAATAAGACAAAAAATAAATAAATAACATGAATTAAATGTTAAAAAAAAAAAAAGTGTCGAACACGGACATATTCAAAAGAAAAGAAGATTGAAAGTATAAATTTGTCCCGTCCGTCCGCCGTTCCCTGTTTCATCAGAGGGATTATATTAATGAGTAAGGTAAATCCGTGTTCGAGGATACGTGGTTTATTATTTAAAAAAGGGTTAAGTAGGCTGAACCCCCTTGTACTATTCGGATTTTGGGAAAGACCCCCATATGGTATTTTTCGTGAGAACTAACCTACCTGTGGTTGGCCCGTTATTTGAATGTTCGTTATCTCCTAACATTTGGACTGAAATGAAAAAAAACAAAGTTAATAACATATAAAAAGACATAAATACCCTCAGACACATACTCTCCCCATTTTCATCAATCGTCCCCCACCC